>OY101449.1:106044991-106652043 GCA_956483635.1 Panzeria rudis
CAAGATGTTATCATCTTCCCATAAAAATTGTACAGGGCTAAATATGTAATCTTTCTTCATCTTTCAAAGATGTTCCTATCTCATGTTGTTTCATATTACATCTTTCGATAATTTTAGTCATCACTAGCAAAATTACATTAGATTGGAAAAAAATTAAAGACATGTGGGCAAGCCATTGATGGAAAAGTTGATGCGATCGTACTTTTTTATGCTATTTGATATTAAAAAGTGGTGGCATTCAAAAACGTCCATGGAAATAATGATCTTTACTCAGCGAAGCCACTATTCGACATACTTAGACGAGAAAATCCCTAAGACCGGCCGAAGGCGGGCTAGGAAAAAACATTTTAGTCTGCGAAACCAGTACACCGGATATTATATTCTTTTCGAAATGAAAATAATGCCCATGTACATTTTTCCTTTTTCCATGAACGTTATTGCATGTCACCTAAAAAATCCCATGTTCTATTTTTTTAATACAATTGAACATTACTGAATGCCTTAAATTCAATATAGCCCGCTCAAATAAGGTAAAAAATTGCTAAAGCTAAGATCCTACTATCGGTGTAGTGTACCGATTTTCGTCGGCGCCCACAATAAATCCATCTGTAAAAAACCCGTATGATCTTTTATATCAACTAAGAATGAGGCAACACTTCCGTTTTCAAAACGCACTTTGAGATTTATAAGCCTTATAAGCTGGTTTTGAGAACTACATTCGCCTCTCTCTCACTCGTGTCTACAATAACTGATATACATAATACTTTATAATAGCATTTAATGCCCAAAAACCATAAAGTAAGCTCAAAAATTCAGAAACGTGCGTTTTTAAAATGCCTGTGTGACCTCAGCCTTACAAAGAAATAAGGCCGTAATTGCTCTGCACTGTTAATAAGGCCATTTTAAATTATTGCGCAATTATTTGAGAAATAAGTCCGTTTGGCTTTCATAGATATGACTTTATTGCGCTGGCGAAAATCGGTACGTTGCTACTATAGTGAAATCTTCGCTTAAGTCTTTGAAATTGAGATAAGAAACTGAAATTTTTTATATACTGGTATGTGACGGAAATTTATCGATTTAAAATCGCGTGATTTCACAAATCTAATAATACCCAAATAGGTGCTCTGTAAATCACACGATACAGTGAACTCGAATTTAAGTTCGAATAAAATAGTATGAGCCTCGAAACTTTTTATAAATCGGTGTGATTTGAAATCGATCGATTTCCATCACATATCAGATAGTTTTATCTTGTGTAATCTCGTGTACGGATTACAAAATATCAGAAGTCAATGGCCGCAAAAGTCGGGATTTCTTATAAAATCTATAGAGAATACAATTTCCTAAAAATTTTGTATGCAGTTATATTTTGTAGGATCAACCATTTTTGAGATAAATGACAGAGTAGAAAAGGCTTCACCGGATTTGCGTACACCTAGGTCCACCCCCAACCCTTCGGATAAAAATTTAAAAATATATACATATATATGAGTTCATAATTCCTAGTAATACTAACATATATGTAATTTCTTATCTAACGATTTGTTTCTGTGTTACGGTGTTCAAAACTTTTGTATGACCACATGCATAATTTGAGCCGAATCATATGTAGGGTATATTTGCTCTTTTCAACAAAAATTCTAAAAAACAAAAATTTTGTTACTCTTCGGGTCGAAAAAGTAGTCTAAAAAATTTGTTTGCTACTGAAATGAAAATATAATTTCCCATCCCTGGTGTGAGCCATTTTCGTATATACATATGTAATGAAATTTATAGACACATAATTCAAAATTAGTGGTACATGAAATAAATATTTATTTAACACAAGGGACAGGGAAAAATTATTTACAAAATATTGTTATTTACAATAGTGTTCATTGAGAAGTAATATATCGCACCTGTTCATCAAAAGTAACACAACTCAAAAAATTCTATTTTCCACTTTTTTGAAGGAAACAGTGTATGATTACCATATCTAACCACTGTAAAAATTTTGGTATTGTATTATTTTATTGAAATATTATTGAGTTTCCTTTACAACGGTATATTTGTTTATAACAATAATTCCATTATATTGGCGCAATTAGTTTTTTGCCTCTACTGAAAACTTGTAAATTTTGAGTTGTGTTACTTTTGATGAACAGGTGCGATATGCTGTATTCTCATTTCATTTCATATTCTCGATATTAAGAGTATTATATCTCCTATGGCAAAATAGGAGGTCAGCACCTCGATATATAAGACCAGCTTTATCAAGGCCTAATAAATCTAGTGGTGAAGTGTCTAGAGCGCCGAAGAGCCGCCAGACTGCCCACGCACTCAAACAACGCCTAATCAAAGTGTTCTCTAAGGCTCGCGCGCCCTCAAGAAACCTTACGGCTCCTCCTACCATAATGAAATCTATCCTCCCAAAGTCCACCGACACATAGATAATCTACATGATGGCCTATGTATCACCCCGTCATGTCCTAGCCAGGGCCTCAAACCAAGGAAGGCTACCAGGACCGCCCTCTCTCATCTCCTAAGCCTTTCCATCTGGGCTGGTGAAATCCTAAGCCAGACTGGGAAGTCATAAGAGATAAGGGGTCGAATTACCTGCCGATACAAAATAGCCGTACCCTCCGGTCCAGGCCACCATTCCGTAAAATTAATCAAAAAGAGGTTTTACATGGTCTGTGAAATTATGAGAAGTGAATAGTAAGCATTGCTATACATGAATGCAGAAAATGTGAAGTTTTTTAAGATGGATCACATGAGAATGTAAATTGATAGACATTCATAAATGTTCGATATGGAATATTGTATCTCAATGGAGAGGTAATTAAGTCTAGTTTCTTAATGTCTAGCAAAGATTTTAATAATACTATTTTTTCTGTTCTTTTTTTATGATATTCGCAGATATTTTTTCTGTATTTTACAATGTTATCAAAAACGAATCGGTGGATAAAGATTCTAGAGGAATGAGGAGATGGTCTTCTGAAATATGAACTGAAGGAAGACTTATAAATAACTCCACAATAAAAAAAAATACATAGTTCTAAAGACTTATTATGGTAGAGGACAACAGAAAAACATATACGTGTGTCAGCGTTTTTGATGTTTATATCGGGGATTAATTTTAGGGAGAGTTGAATTTTCCCAATTTCGCACACAGTTATAGTCACTGGGCATAAGAAATCTTTTAAGCCTTACGTTTAAGTTATAAGATGTGTTCAACACTTTTATATGAAACAGAACTAAAAATATTTTTTTTTAATTTTAACCCTCTAACTTTTCGTTCTGTTTCTCTGTTTGTCTCTTTCTTAAAAAAAAAGGCAAAAAGTAGCCTTCAGCGGCGGTATAGAGGGCTAATATGTCTTACAAAAATGTTTTCTTAGCGTTTTACATTAAAAACGCTGTAAGTCATAGATGCCTGATCGTAAGACATTGTAGGAAACTAGCAAACAGACTGGCTCCCCATCACTTAATAAAAAAGAAGCATTTCTTTAGTACATCACCTGAATTTAGCATTGAATGACACAGACTTTAATCGCTATTGACTTTTTTTTTCAAAATAACCAAAATTGCAACAGTGCATTTTTTACAAACGAAAATATTTTTAATTAATAAATAAATTGTACGACGGACAAATATTAAATGGTTGTTGTTCAATTATAACCAAAAACGGTAACACTAAAATTAAAATATTTTAATCAATAAATAAATTTCAAGACTAACAAAAAGTTAACAAAATCTTAAAAAAACGTTTTTGTTTCAAACTAATCAAAACGGCAACACTTCGTTTGCCTAAATACTTTTTGGTGGACGTAAATATTCTAAATTAATAAATAAGCTGTTAGACTTATAAAAAAATTACAATATAGTAAGAAATATTTTTGTTTCAAAATAATCAAAACGGCAACATTACGTTTGCTAAAATACATTTCGGTGGACGTAAATATTCTTAATTAATAAATAAGTTAGACTTAGAAAAAAATCACACTATCGTAAAAAAATTTTTGTTTCAAAATAATCTAAACGGCAACACTGCGTTGCTTAAATACTTTTCGGTGGACGTAAATAAATATTCTGAATTAATACATAAATTGTAAGACTTACAAAATAGTCAAAACGGCAATACTGCGTTGGCTTATGCTGACTTTAGACGATATGTTTTTTACATATGGCTTTTCAGGTATGTGAGACATATGTAAATTCGTATGTTTGTCAAAATTGTACATTTACAGATGGTGTATAATTTTTGCGTTTACATGACATGTGCAATTTTATCTGACATAACCTCTAAGTGTTCACAACAGCTGAGTTTTTGCACAATTTTCATAAATATATAAAGCGCACTATGCTTTTTAATGTTTTTCCAGCCAAACCACACTTTTGTTAATTCAATACAGCTGATGTCATATGCCTTGTCAGATGATAATAGAACACGCTCTAATTGAAAAATTTTCATATGACTTTGCTTCTGTAAATGTCATCTGACAATGTTTCATATGTTTCACACTGCATGTACAACTTTTGCAGTGGGAAATTTGACAAGTCAGATGTAAACTACATGTCGTTTAAAGTCAGCATTAAGTATCTTTTGATATACGTAAATATTCTTAATTATTAAATAAATTGTTAGACTTACAAAAAAAGTAACAATATCGTAAAAAAATTTTGTTTCAAAATAATTAAAACGGCAATACTGCGTTTGCTTAAATACTTTTCGGTGGACGTAAATATTCTGAATTAATACATAAATTGTTAGACTTACAAAAACAGTAACAATATCGTAAACAAATTTTTTTGTTTGAAAATAATCAAAACGGCAACACTGCGTATGCTTTAATACTTTTCGGTGGACGTAAATATTCTTAATTTATAATTGAGTTATTACATTTACAAAAAAGTAAAAATTCGTAAAAAAAATTTTTTTTAATAATTAAAGCGGCAACACTGTGTCTATATTAATACTTTTTTCTGAACGCAGATTACACATTTAATCGAACGTAATACTCATCCTTTGCATAACGCAATTGTACGTGTGCAAAAGTTTACTTAAGCGTAAAACACACTTTTGCAACAAAAAACCGAATGATCCACGAATAACAACGAGCAGCAACTATTAATATGTTTCACAGGGTCTGTGGAAGTATGAGAAGTGAATAGAAGGCACTGCTATACATGAATGCAGAAAATGTGAAGTTTTTCAAGAGGGATCACATTAAAATGTAAATTGTTAGTCATTCACAAATAAGCGATATAGTATATTATATATCAATGGAAAGGTAATTAAGCCTAGTTTCTTAATATCTAGCAAACATTTTAATATTATTATTTTTTCTGTTCTTTTTTTATATAATTACCCGCAGATATTTTTCTACACTTTAGAAATTTATCTAAAACGAATTGGTGGATTAAGACTCTAGCGGAATGAGGAGATGGTCTTCTGAAATATGAACTGAAGGAGGACTTATAAATAACTTTACAATAAAAAAAATCTGGTTCTAAAGACTTATTATGGTAGGGGAAAAAAACATATACGTGTATCAGCGTTTTGGATGTTTATATCTGGTATTCATTTTAGTGAGAGTTTTCCAAATTTTGCACACAGTTATAGTCGCTGGGCATAAGAAATCTTGTAAGCGTTACGCTTATGTTAAAAGATGTGTTCAGCACTTTTATGTAAAACAGAACTAAACATTTTTATTTTTTAATTTTAACCCTCTAACTTTTCGTTCTGTTTCTGTTTGTACCTTTCTTAAAAATGGCAAAAAGTACCCTTCAGCGGCGATATAGAGGGCTAACATGTTTTACAAAAATATTTTTCGTAGCGTTTTATATAAAAGTCCTGTAAGTCATGGGTGCCTGATCATGAGACAGTGTAGGAAACTAGCAAACAGACGGGCTCTCCATCTGTTTGCGTTTCCATAAAAATGAAGCGTTTTTTTAGTACATCACCTGAATATACCATTGAATGACACAGACTTTGATCGCTATTGACCTTTTTTTAAACTGACCAATATTGCAACACTGGATTGGCTTAAATAGCATTGGCTTAAATAGCCATTAACTTCTAATATTTTGTAATCCGTACACGAGATTACACAAGATAAAACTATCTGATATGTGATGGAAATCGATCGATCTCAAATCACTATACTACTATACATACTATTTTATTCGAACTTAAATTCGAGTTCACTGTATCGTGTGATTTACAGAGCACCTATTTCGGTATCATTAGATTTGTGAAATCACGCGATTTTAAATCGATCAATTTCCATCACATATAAGTATATAAAAAATTTCAGTTTCTTATCTCAATTTCACTATAGTAGCAACGTACCGATTTTCGCCAGAGCAATAAAGTCATATCTATTAAAGCCAGACGGACTTATTTCTCAAATAATTGCGCAATAATTTAAAATGGCCTTATTAACAGTGCAGAGCAATTACGGCCTTATTTCTTTGTAAGGCTAAGGTTACACGGGCATTTTAAAAACGCACGTTTCTGAATTTTTTAGCTTAATTTAAGGTTTTTGGGCATTAAATGCGTCCACTCAGCTAGAGAGTGGACGCAAGACAAAACACTGTATCTCTATTAATACTTTTTTATGAACGCAAATTACACATTTAGGGCCATTATTACAACTTGACTATAGCTAAAAGCAGGCTTTTGTCGGACGGATAAACAGTTTATCATTATTACAAATTTACTTTAACCTACCAGGTAGGATGCACTTGACTTTAACTTATCACTCACTTTCATTTAAAGTAAAGTTTTAATAAAGGTAAGCCGTTTATTCGTCCGACAAAATCCTGCCTTTAACTATTGCCAAGTTGTAATAATGGCCCTTAATCGAACGTAATTCTCGTCACTTTGAATAATGCAATTGTACGTCTGCAAAAGTTTACTTAAGCGTAAACCAAACTTTTACAACAAAAACCCGAATGATCCACGAATAGCAACGAGAAGCAATTATAAAAATGTTCTACAGGGTCTGTGGAAGTTTTATACGGTCTGCGAAATTATGAGAAGTGAATAGTAAGCACTACTATACATGAATGCAGAAAATGTGAAGTTTTTTAAGAGGGATCACATTAAAATGTAAATTGTTAGTCATTCATATATGCGCGATATGGCATATTATATATCAATGGAAAGGTAATTAAGTCTAGTTTCTTAATATCTAGCAAACATTTTAATATTATTATTTTTTCTGCTCTTTTTTATATAATTACCCGCAGATATTTTTCTGCACTTTAGAAATATATCAAAAACGAATTGGTGGATAAAGACCCTAGCGGAATGAGGAAATGGTCTGCTGAAATATGAACTGAAGCTGGACTAATAAATAACACTACACAATACAAAAAATAACTGCATGGGTCTAAAGACCGATTATGGTAGTGGGCAACAAAAAACATATACGTGTATCGGCGTTTTGGATGGTCATGTCCGGTATTAGTTTTAGGGGGTGTTGAATTTCTCCCATTTTTCACACAGTCATAAGTGCTCGGTATAGGAAATCTTGTAAGCCTTACGTTTAAGTTATAAGATGTGTTGAGCACTTTTTTTTGTAAAATAGAACTAAAAATATTTTTTAAAACATTTTAACACTCTAACTTTTCGTTGTATGTCTCTGTTTTTATCTTTCTTAAAAAAAGGGAAAGAGTACCCTTCTGCGGCAATATAGAGGGCTATCCTGTATTACAAAAACTTTTTCGTAGCTGTTATATATTTTATAATTAAAATAATTTTACTTGTTCTTAGTTAATAAGCGAATGAATGTAATGCAAGAATTTATTATGTAGTCCAAAATATATGCTTTTGATTCACTCCGAATTAGGCAGATCAATTAATTTATAATTACATTGGAAACCAAAACTTTTCGATGATATTGCAATACATTATATTATCCCTTTTTATTTAAGTTTTCTATACTGAAATATATAATGATAAATATATGTGAGTTATGAAGATCATAATTTAAATTCATTTTAAATTTTTAGTGTAATTAATAGCAGTAATACAATGATTTTGATAATTTCCTGTATAAAATTGTTCAGCATAAAGAAACTAGATTTATTTTTACATATATTGAGGTAGAGTAGGTTTCTTTTTTATATTTCATTATGCAGAGCTCTTTTTCAATTTCTCTTTTTGGATTTGTTATACTTAATTTATTTTTCTTAATATTAGTTTTATTGTGTTGTTGTTTTAATTCATTACTCAGCAATGGGTGATATATATTTGACAGATTTGATAAACGTAGCTGATTTTTGTTTATATATATAATTAAATTAATATTATTTATTAAATAGGTATAATAACTAAATTGCTTGTGTATAGTGCATGGAATCCATTTAATGTAATCTTTGAAATGATTCCTGTACAAAAATGTATCTCCTATTTAAAAAAAATTATAATTTTTCTTCTGCCATTTCTTGTTTTGAATTCCTGCTTGTTTGATTTTTAATACTTTCCAAGTTAAAGTTCTGTTTTCCTACCAATGAATTAATTATTGTTCTAGGGGTAAATGAAAAAGTTAAACCTGCGGGACTGGTATTTATGAATGTGCGATGTGTATTGTTATAGATGTTGTAGAATGTGTTTAAACCAGCAAATCTATAAATCAGTAAACATATAAATTATATATTAAACGCATAAAATTGGGCATTTAAACTATCGTGGTGCTGCCATGTTATTATTATTTAAACATGGGATAATACTGCTTTTGAGTTTCAACGACATTTACATATTAGTTTAGTTTAACAAAACTAGCGTTTAAGCGTTCGTTGATTTATTAGCCATTACAAAAAAGTAACAATATCGTAAAAAAAATTTTGTTGCAAAATATTCAAAACGGCAACACTGCGCTAGCTTGAATACTTTTGGGTGAACGTAAGTAAGTATTCTTAATTAATAAAAAAGTTACAAAAAAAAATAACAATAACAAAAAAAATTTTGTTTCAAAATAATCAAAACGGCAACACTGCGTTTGCTTTAATACTTCTTACTGGTCCCAAATCACACGTCAAATCGACCGTTATTCTTGTCAGTTTGAATAATGCAATTTTATGTCAGCAAAGTTTACTTAAGCATAAAAGTAAACACTTACAACAAAAACATGAATGATCCACGAATAACAACGAAAATAAACCAAATATTATTGTTGTAAAAGTATTTAGTATTTGAGTACCGGGTACTCAATACCGAGCATACTTTTCAGTACTCGGTACCCAAAAATAGCTATTCAATACTTTCAGAGTTGTATTTTCTAGTGTAAAAACTAAACTTTTGCTTTGAAATATATTAAAGTAATACATCTCTGTTAAAAACACTCTTTTAAATAATTGTAAACCTTGCCATTTAGAGAGATATTGACAAGGTATTTAATATAATCGAATATTTAAATAATTTTAAAGACCCTAGTTCTTCACACATGTTTCAATAAAAGTGAATTTTAACGCATTAAACAATTTTATTCTTAAATAAAACTGCTGTTAAAAGTATCGATTAGTATTGAGTACCCAGTTGAAATTGTATCAAGTAGTATTGAGTAGTCAAAAGCAGACTGACTGTCTGATTGACGACTGACTGATTCATTAGCACCAAACCACTAAAGCTAGAAACCAGAAATTTCTCATGCGGGTTCCTCTCCCTCATCCACTAAGAAGGAATTTTAGGAAATTCAAATCCTAAGAGGATAAAAATGGATAAAACGGGTAAAGTCCGTAACCTTATATCTCCTGATCTAAGTAAGGTTGATGTGAAATTAAAAAAGTACATTAAATTTTTCTTTCCTTTAAAAGCCCTCGAATACGTTTCAGTACTTCTTGGAAGTTCAAATCAATAAAGCTAAAAATTTTTAGCTCATTTTGGTACTTTTTTCTATTCAGCTACAATATTTTTTTATGTACATTGATATACTGAATCAATGCTTTTTTGGTAGCAAATCATCTTGTGTGTATTTGTCCACTTTAATTTATGGATCCACTAAGAAATGCCTTTTACAAATACAGTTTCAAAGGGGCTACCAAGGAGTAAAGTGGATAACTTTAGTTCTCCAGATCTAACAAAGGTAGACGTAAAATTCATAAACATCATAAACAACCGATCAGGAGATTGAAACTTTTTTGAGAATTGCACATTTAGGGGACGAAAAAGGGTAAGACTAACATTTTGGTACATTTTTGGTAACTCATTTATCGCAGAAAGTAATAAGGATGAAATATCAAAACGGAATCTTATTGATTCTACTTGAATGCTTGCGTGTAGCAGGCAGCCACGTATACCAAATAAAGATAGAAATTAAATTTAAATTGTGTTCTTCTTTTCTAATGAAGCCATCAAACATTTTTTGGAACTTTTTTGAGATTCGAGCATATAAGGGATAAGAAGCGTACCTTATTTTGGTACTTTTTCTGTGCATATGCATATTTTAATGTGTATTGATCAGAGACCTGCGCCGAGCGATTTTGTCGGCGGCGGCGGCAGCTCGTGAGGGAAGTTGCCGCCACACTCATACAAAAGAAAGAAAATTTTTTTGTGTTGCAATCTCATAAATTATAAATGATGATAAAAAGCACAAATCATACATTGAAATAAAATCCTGACCGGCGGCTGATTTTAAGCCGGCTTAAGTAAATACACTTTCCGTGGCGGCGACTATAATAAATTATCGGTGGCTCAGCTCAGTCGGCTTAAGCCGTCAAGGCGCAGGTCTCTGTTATTGATATGGCCTACGAATATTTCATTATGAACACACACCACTCAATAGAAGCTTTTTTGTTTCTACAAAGGGGATAAAAAATATACCAAAAAGGGTAAACCAAGTAAAATGTATTTATTTTATTGAAAACATTATGCCAATTTAAAAAAAATACAGATTCCTTTAGTCATACAAACCTAACTGATGTAGTGAATTTTGAAACATGGGCATTATAGTTGAACATTGATGATTTATTTGGTCATTTTTCAATAGATACTTTAGAAAAGGAACTTTTTAAAAAATTAATTTTTGTTTTGCTTAAATATACTTTTTGGAAAGGCATTTTTGAAGAATGTTTTTTTTTAGAAAAGATACTCTTTGAAAAAGATACATTTTAAAAATGGTACATTTTGAAAACAGACGTAATGTACTTATATAAAAGAATAACCTTAAGAAAAGGTACTTTTTAGAAAACGTACATTTTTGAAAAGGTACTTTTTGGAAAAGGTACTTTTTAGAAAAGGTAGTTTTTTGAAAAGATACTATGTAATTGAAATGAAATTGTAATTTAAAAATATGCTACTTTTTGTAAAAGTTACTTTTTAAAAAAGGTACATTTTTGAAAATGTACTTTTGCAGAATGGTATTTTTTGGAATTGGTATTTTATTTAAAAAGGTGCTTCTTAGTAATGATATATTTTGGAAAAGGTACTCTCATCATATGTACTTTTTTGAAAATGGTACATTTTAAAAAAGGCTCTTAATTGAAAAAAGTTAATTTTTGTAATGGTACTTTTTGGAAAAGGTACATTTTTTTAAATGCACTTTTAAGAAATACACTTTTTGGAAAAGTACTTTTTATGAAAAAGCTTGCCTTTTGGAGATAGTACTTTTGGAAAAGATGCTTTTATCAAATGAACTTTTTCGATAATGGTAAATTTTGGAAAATGTTCTTTAATGAAAAGGGTTCTTTTTTGTGATGTTACTTTTTCGAAAAAGTATTTTTTTATTGTACTATTAGTTAATGGCAATTTTTGGAAAAGTACTTTCTTTTAATTTGCTGTTAAGAAATGGTAAGTTTTAATAAGGTCGTTTTTGGAAAAGCTACTTTTTTGAAAATGTACTTTTTTAAACTAAGTCTTGCTGGATGTAGCGTACATACTTTAATCGCTTTAAAATTTCTACTGCAGTCATTTTTGAAGTCTATTGGAAAAACTACATTTCTTAAGTCAATTTAAGCACTTATTCCTTCATGCCACAGATTTAAAGAAGCTCGGAGAGATCTTTTCGTTCTGTTTGATACAGTTTGATATCCATTATTACATACTGTGAAAAATCAAGTTAAAGCTGCCATTACATTGTCTGACTTTTCTTCTGATTTCATTTCGTAAAAGTGAAATATTGTGCCTAATATACAATTTTAAATTTTTCGTCTGAGCTCCATTGAAAATATAACTTATTCTATTTCGATCTAATATATAATATGAGTTTTAAATGTTATACTCTTAAAGTTAGATTTTGAAATCAGATGAAAGCACAGACAGTGTAAAGACGGCATTAGCAAAGTGAAGTTAAGAAAAATAAAGAAAATAAACCTAAATTATATACATATTTGAAACACTACCTGCCCAAGTGGCTGCAGCATCTGAGAAAATATTGTTTCCCAAACAACACTGTATTAGTAAGTAAAAGCGCAAACAGAATGAGAAAAACTAAATCTGAAATTATGTAATACGGGATTTAGATGATTTTTAGCTCGAGTTTTTTTCGAGTTGATGGTCGAACGGGGTAAAAATACGTTTACCGTATAGCAACTCCAAAAGATATTGCCTGCGAAAGTAAATTCGTTTTGGATTTTGTATACCGCTAAGCGCTCTTGTAATCATTTTCACCATAAACTTAAAAAAATCAAACTAAAAAGTCTTCCCGTATAACTAAATCTATAAAAATTGAAAAAAATGTTCAGTAATGGCTCAGCGTTGCCAGAAGCTTTCCGAAGAAAATCATCAATTGGCGAAATAAAAAGCATCATAAATATTTTATTCCAAAATATTATTCAAAGCAAAGAAAAATAATGAAACTTTTTTATAAAACTAAAACAAAAATCCATTCTTAAAATTTTATACGATTTCCCCACATTTACATATCCTTTTAGATAGGAGAGTTAATACTTTTTTGGTAACCAAATATATAAAATATTCTTGTACGTTTTAACATTTTATGTAATTTTTTTTTCAATTATACATTTTATGTTATAGTAAAAATTCGTAAAAAAGAATTAAGATCAGGAGCAATCCACAAAATATATTAAAAATTTCCATGACGGTAGGAATATATAATAACGTGGCAAAGTCACTTCCACCGCGAAAATGATCAAATTCATGCACAAAATTATAAAGAAGTTAGGTAAACATAGCTCGAGTAAATATTAAAACATGCTAATATCAGCAAAAAAGCTTTAAATTGATCAATATCACTAAAATGAAAAATTTTATGATATTTTCTCAAAAGCTTTTTTAAATCACTTACGAAATTCACAAAAAATTCAACAAATATATATTACATTACATTATTCTACATCTTCACGAGTTTCCCAAAACTTTTAAATGTTAAAAAATTTCCTCGGAAAAATTAACTGAATAAAATATATAACGAAAAAACAAGTTCCGAAAAGTGTCCAAAAACATATGTTTGAAGTATGTAAGTGTTTTCTTTTCTGCTTTACTAAAACTGCATCATCCCAATGTGATTTGATATTTTTGACACAGCCAAAAACTATAGAAATCAATGAAACATATATTTTTATACAGTGGTGGAAGAAATAATAGGGACACATACAATTTTCAGTATTTTCTTAAATATTTATAAGCTTTTGCATAAATAAAATTATATATATACAATTTATATTCGTATATGTAAAAAAAAGTACAATCCTGCTGCATTCGGAAATTTATGTAATTCAAAAATATATGTATATGTACCTGGAAAAATAATAGGGACATTTTAAATTATCTTTTACTATTTAATCCTAATATTATTCCAATATTTGGTAGAAGCTCCTCTTTGAATACTTGCTGACAACGTCACATCGTTGAACTCAGAAGATAGGCGCAGATATCCGTAGAACTGGAGTACTAAGGTTACTGAATTGTGTCCCACATAACCTGTTTATTTGCTAGTTTTTACGTTCTAACGTTTTATTTTTTAGAGCTCTACAGAGGCGCTCTATGGGATTCGAGTGTGGTGATTGGGACTGCCACTCCATTAAATTTTAGCTTTAAAAAGTTTATGAGACGTTATTGTGAAAAATAAAAAAATTGCGAAGAATAGTTAAGCAGGGTACACACTATCGAACACGAGTGACAGTTTTGCTCTAATTTTTGCTAGATAGTATGGGCTCTAATTTCGTCATTCAACAGTCAATTAAAAAAAAATTATAATTGATTGACAAGTCAGCGGCCATATTGGTTCTTGGCTGATAGTGTATACCAAAAAGTGTCAGTCAAGATTTTTATTTGTAGCATAAAAATTACAAATTGATATTAACAGTGATTTGTTAAAAGCATTTCTCTGGTACTATGATATGGAATGTTGTCTTGGGATATAACAGGATTAAGGTGTAACTCGTGATGTTAAAACATAAGCATCTCAGAAGTTGCTATATATTATGAAAAAAAAGAAAATTATTATCAACAAAGTGCATCTATTTTTCTTACTTTCCATGTTTTCTATTAAATTATTTTCTTGAATGGCTTTTAACACCCAACATTAATGTAGTTTTGTTAGTCAAAACCGTCATTAAAAGCTGATGAATTTTTGAGCATTACTCAAGTTCGATAATAAGTACACCGCTTTACACATTCAAAGTCGCTAAAATGGAAAAGTGATAATTTTAGAAGAACTAACTAAATTCGGGAACAGAGAAATATTATTATCCAAAATTCAAAATACTTTAGTCAGAGAAAGTTCACGCACTGCAAAATAACCTACCATAAACTTTTATGTTAAAAACTATGGAAAATTATAAATTAATTGATCTAAATAACTCAAATAACCATTTAAAATATTTAAAAGGAAGTATGAAAAATCATCATTTGGGAAAGAAAATCATCAAATCGTATTTTGCTTTAAAAATCATCAAAAATATGATAAAATCATCATTCTGGCAACGCTGACTGGCATTCAGGTGCGAAATTAATAATTTCAAATACAGTAATCGGAGTGTCATAATAATTTTAAATACCAATAATAGAAACAGTTTTTTTCCAATATTGTTATTAACGCAATTAAATTTGCAATATCGAGTGACGATAAATTTCAGATTGAATATTCATATTCGGCGTATATTGGTGCAGATATTCGTATCCGTATTCGCGAATACTAAAAATGTATATTCGTAACAACGCTAATAGACACCTACATACATGCACATGAAATATCTTTTTTTTTTTTTTTGGAACAACTGATAATTATTAGAAATTATAAGATCTCCAGTTCATTTTTCCAAATAGATCTTTGAATGTTTAATGTAGGTTTGAGAAGCCGGGATACCAAGACTTTTGCTACTCATTGTATTCACTAATAAATGTATTCTTTTGAGGAAAAACCAGTTTTGACCTTGAATATCTACACAGTTGATAAGAAATTTATAAAACTAAAAATGAGGAGAAAGATCTAACCACAAATTAATGAAAACAAAAAAGCACCTACAGAATTAAATTATTTAAATAAGATTTTTTAGCCACAGATCTAAAATTTAATTTTCCACATAAAATACTTAAAATAAAACTTACCCACTGGCATTTACAAATATTAAAATTTGTATAAATACAAAAACGAAACTACATGTCCGTTCGTACATGTTTTTTCTTAATATTTCAGTTTTTTTTATAATAAATGTAAGTAATGAGACTTGTTAGATTTTGCTAATTTATAAATTAATTCACACAACTATTATTTATTTTTAAATTTTGTTTATTTTATAAAATTGTTTATACACACATCCAGAAGAAATCAAAATTATGTTTCATTAACAAACACGATCAACCGGTTTTTAATTTCATTCGTTTAGCATCAGACCCAAACTGGACTTGAGTTAAACTGCAACTAAGTTCTGTTTCATACACATAAAGATACTTATTTGAATAAAAGCTGTGATTTTTCTGGTTTTTACTTTTCAAATTGATTTTAGTGACAAAATTGTCTAGTCAGCTAAGAAGCTCGCATCTTGTGCATGTTTTATCTCACATCAACTTAAATACAGTTGTGGCGTAAAACCACAAGCAACAAAACGTTGTAAATATTTTAGATGTGTGTATAAAATGAATGTACATACATACATATCCATATATGTGTAAGTATGTATAAATATACATTTTGTATACATATACATACATATATATATATATATATATATATATATATATATATATATATATATATATATATATATATATATATATATATATATATATATATATATATATATATATATATAACATATAAACAAAATTTCGTGTGACAACTTATATTGTAAGCAATAATAAAGTACATACACAGAAAAAAATAGACAAGAATTATGTTCAATAACACCATGTTATGAAAAAAAAATATGAATTTCAATAACATTTGCCATTAACCTAATAAAATATTTCGTTGCATGTATTTCTTTCCCATGCTGGTTATTTCTTTTCTCTTCACACATAAGTACTTAAAACAAGTTTTATATCATAAACAAATAACTGAGACATGGCTTTGCTGTAGACAGTATGCTTTACGTCCGTGAAGCCCGGGTTTGTATCCCGCCACGTCAAAAAATTTTTTTTTATTTATATTTTTTTCTTTTGAAATAATTTTGTTACCAATATAGGGAAATTCTTTATCACCGGAAATTCGAAAAATTATTGAATACAGGGATTTTTTTCTGTGTACGAACGAACATTTGTTTTATATTTCATGTAAGATTTTTTTTTCATTTTGAAAAAAAATTTCAATGGAAAATTAATTGATCAAAAAAATATATTGATCACAAAAAATTTTCTATAGAAAATTTATTGATCACAAAAAATTTTCTATAGAAAATTTATTGATCACAAAAAACTTTCTATAGAAAATTTATTGATCACAAAAATTTTCTATAGAAAATTTATTGATCACAAAAAATTTTCTATAGAAAATTTATTGATCACAAAAAAATTTCTATAGAAAATTTATTGATCACAAAAAATTTTCTATAGAGAATTTATTGATCACAAAAAATTTTCAATAGAAAATTAAATGATCACAAGAAATTTCCAATAGAAAATTAATTGATCACACAAAATTTTCTATAGAAAATTTATTGATCACACAAAATTTTCTATAGAATATTTATTGATCACACAAAATTTTCTATAGAAAATTTATTGATCACAAAAAATTTTCTATAGAGAATTTATTGATCACAAAAAATTTTCAATAGAAAATTAAATGATCACAAAAAATTTCCAATAGAAAATTAATTGATCACACAAAATTTTCTATAGAAAATTTATTGATCACACAAAATTTTCTATAGAAAATTTATTGATCACACAAAATTTTCTATAGAAAATAATTTTCTATAGAAAATTTATTGATCACAAAAAATTTTCTATAGAAAATTTATTGATCACAAAAAATTTTCTATAGAAAATTTATTGATCACAAAAAATTTTCTATAGAAAATTTATTGATCACAAAAAATTTTCTATAGATAGTTTATAGATCACAAAAAATTTTCTATAGAAAATTTATTGATCACAAAAAATTTTCTATAGAAAATTTATTGGTCACAAAAAATTTTCTATAGAAAATTTATTGATCACAAAAAATTTTGTATTGAAAATTTATTGATCACAAAATATTTTCTATAGAAAATTTATTCATCACAAAATATTTTCTATAGAAAATTTATTGATCACAAAATATTTTCTATAGAAAATTTATTGATCACAAAATATTTTCTATTGAAAATTTATTGATCACAAAATATTTTCTATAGAATATTTATTGATCACAAAAAATGTTCTTTAGAAAATTTGTTGATCACAAAAAATGTCCTTTTGAAAATTTATTGATCACAAAAAATGTTCTATAGAAAATTTATTGATCACAAAAAATTTTCTATAGATAGTTTATTGATCACAAAAAATTTTCTATAGATAGTTTATTGATCACAAAAAATTTTCTATAGAAAATTTTATGATCACACAAAATTTTCTATAGAATATTTATTGATCACAAAAAATGTTCTTTAGAAAATTTATTGATCACAAAAAATTTTCTATACAAAATTTATTGATCACAAAAAAATTTTCTATAGAAAATTTATTGATCACAAAAAATTTTCTATAGAAAATTTATTGATCAGAGAACTTTTTCTATAAAAATTTATTAATTACAAAAGATTGTCGATATGTGTAGCGCCACTTGCTGTCATTCTGTTTGTTAATTATTCTATAAGTTTCACTGCCTTCGAATAGATTGAGAGTACATTAATCAGTTATAAAGTGCAATGGGGAGATGGGTATTGTTCACGCGACTTACAGGGGCCATTTTTCATAATTCTCGTGATTCTAACAAATTCTAGAAAAGTATTAACTAGGAATTTCTTGAAAAATGATTCGTAGATTTTGAATTACCAACGGAAATGGTGTAAGTCGTAAAATAAGTTTTCAATAGAGTTTAATTGTAAAAGTTAATTAAATTACCTTTTTTCCGTGATCGTGATATATCTATTTTTATTATTTTTTTGTTTGTATAAGTTTTGTGTTAAAAAACACCTTTCTTGTTTGACAGTCCGACTCTAAGCACACGAGTTTTGAAATCTTTTCAGACATGGTTACATCGGCTTAACATCAGATAGATCCTCCATTGGAGGACAATAAATATTGGGTTGATTTTTTTAAAGATCTACTGACGAGTTGGCATTAGCACGCAACAAAATGCCTGCATATAGATTAGCTAACCACAAAAAATAAATTAAAATTCTTGCATGTAAATTCTTGAGAATATCTCGAATTTAATATTATATATTTTTAATATATATGTGCAGTAAATCTTTGCTTTAAGCTTTTAACTACTTAAACTACTAAGGAGATTTCGTTGTTATTAGCAATATGTCACAAACGACTTTTCGCGAAAAAGAACTTTTTTATTGTTGGAAATGATTCTTTGGGCCTTCTAAAACAATATTTGTTCTATGACTTTTTTTATATATGAGCTATCCAAAAATTTACCAATGTTTTTCAGTTAGTCACGAAAATCGCCAATTTGACCCCCAAAACCTCAAAATATGATATTATGTTTACTATTTTTTTTTACAAATATTCTCTTAGCAGCATCTTGCGCCAACTCTTTGAAACAGGCGCCTAATCGTCGCTTTCGATATCGAGTACACTATCGTATCGAATAAAATTTCGATATCGAATGCGACGATTCGGCCCCAGGTGTGAAAACAGTTAATAAGAAAATTTTAAAACCTTTCCAGAAAGGTATTATTTATGAAAATTGAACAAAAAATGTGGAAGTAAAATGTACATTTTGCCTATTTTTATATCTTCATGCTTAAAAGCTTAAAATCATATCTTCATAAGTAAAAACTTAAATACTATACACAGTGGGGAGTTTCGCAAAATAAACGGTAATTAATCTGTAGCTTCTAAGCTGCTTATGGTTTTGTCTGAAACTCGAGATATCTTTAGAGGAGGAGACAGATCTTATAAGCCGTATCTTGATGGCCTTGTAGCTTAGGCACGAGCGGAGATACAAAGCGCCAAAGTTCACTACTTCGGATTACAAAAATAACTTCTGAAGCTTGTAACTTTCTTAAATGTCATGTTTCTGTATTACCAAATTTTAACGATGAAATATTTCATGAATTTTCTCCATGAAACCTTTTGTATTGATTATTGCAAGTTAGAGAAATTTTACAAAAGCCGTCTGAAATGTTATTTCCTACCAACTTTTCAACCCAAATTGTTTCCCTGTACATTCTATTAGCAAATAAAGAAAGTTTCATGCCACAAATTTCATGAATTATTTCATAATGTAAATGCGGTATATCTCTCATAGTTAAAAATAAAAAAAAATATTTTTGTTTTGACTTTCTTTAGTATTTTGCTTACAAGTTTTTAGTTTATAGTTAAAGACACTATTAGATTTAAAGGCACTATTAGAATTAAACAACAAAACCGCTGTATAATTAGTGAAATCCTACTCACGATCCCATCACTAGTATAAAGCCGGGTTTTTTATTGTTTATTATTAACAGAGTAAACATGACAATTTGTATGTTGGTTTTTTAATTAATTCTGCGAAATATTTTTTAATATGTAAATTCCAATTAATGACGTTGTTTACTTATATTAATATTGTTAATTGTTTTATTCGAAATAATTAACAAGATGAGTTGATAATCAAATAAAAAGATAATTTATTATGAAAAAAAAACACATCTGTTGCTTCTAACTTGACTCCTGACTAAAGACAAAAACAAAGGGAAAATTAATTAGTTATAGCAATTCTGCATAATGAATCTCTTTTATATTTGAGATTTATTGAACCAACTCCGGGCTATCAAATCTTTCTTAAACTTATTTAAATTTTTAATGGGTTCATAAATTTTTTGTTGCTTTCACCAGCGATAAAAAATATATTAAATAAAAAGCTAGAAAATTGTATTAAGAAAGAAGCGTTTAATCTTTAAATGTTGAAATGTTTGAACATTGTTTAGAAAAGTATAACTTCCAATAAATACTGCTTAGTTCATTCAAACTTTGACGCTTGCAAACAAAATAAACATGTACGGCGGTATCAAAAAAAAAAGAAAGAAAACATTTGAGTAAAGTTATATGCAAAATAATTTATTATATCCAAATTTTAAAGTAAGCACATACGTTTGCTTAGAATACTTTAAATTGATATTTCCAAAATGTATTTTTTTTGTACCTCAAATACCTTTGTTACTATAGCACATAGTGATTCTTATTACACCTGAAAATAGTTCTTGAAGTGTTAGCTCTTATTTTGAATTTATTATTTCTTTCATGTGATAGAAAACATTCAACTGAATCAATATATACAGCAAAATTCATAAAAAATATTAAAAATAATAAAAACATAAGAACATGTTTTAGTGATGTACATACAATCAAAACAAATAATAACAAGACATAAATTTAAAAAAAAAAAAAACCCGACTGCTTAAAAAAATAAAAGAAAACAACTTTAAACCGCCACAGATCCCAAATGCTCATTCGAAATTAAAAATCATAAGAGAAACCTTTTTCAAATACCTTTCGATTGATACCCATTTTAATTTAGGACTCCGACTTTTTATTTTTTTCGTATAAACAAAATGGCGTCTGTTGGCCGCCATATTAAATTCTGACTACTGTCATATCTTTAGTGACACTCCCCGGACTAAGACGAATCGATTGACGTAAGAATCGTCAAAATCGGTCTACGCGTTCGGTATATATAGTGCCGCAAAGGAACACACATACATACATACATATATATACATAGGGTGATAAACACAATACCCTTCTTTGCAACGTGCAGTCGGGTAAAAAAATCCGTTTTTTTAATTACTAGGGTATTCATTTAATCGGACTTTTGCTAAGATCGGTTAATCGCTCGATTAATTAAACAAGGTTTTGGCTTAGTCGGTTAATAGTCGGTTAATTTGGCTATTAACTGGTTAACCGATTAATAAAGTTTTTTCATAAATCGAGTGATTTCAATAAAGAAAATGCTTAAATTATTTCTTATCTTGAGTTTATGTATTAATTAAAAAATTAACAAGTTTTTTGAGATCATTCTATTAGTTATTTCAATAGTTTAAGGAGCTCTTCTAAAACAATCTTTTAGAAAAATAATTTGGTTGAAATGTTTGGGATTTAAGAGATTCTGTTTTTTAATTTCGATAAAACTTGACTTAGAAAGATCCTTTCACTTATCGTAGATGTTGAAGAAATCGAAAGCAATTCATAGTACAGACAGTTTCTCTGTCCTTTTCCTGGATTTCTCTGAACATATAAAATCTCCCATTATGCCATTATAGTAGTGGGGCCAAATCGTCGCTTTCTGTATCGAACTGATTCGATCGAGTTTTCTTAGTTTGAGATTATGGCATTCGCTATCGAACAATATAAGCACATTGTTCGATATCGAATGTCATAATCTTAAACTAACAAAACACGATCGAGTCAGCTCGATATCGAAAGCGACGATTCGGCCCCTGTTTTATTTTTAAAATTTTTCGATTAATTTAAAACACTGCTGCTAGAAGGAAATATTCCTGAGTGGAGGTATAAACTAATTGAATTCATGTCTCATTAAATCAAATCCTTAGATTTTTAATTAAATCGTTGGAAATTCTATTATAGGCTTTTATTAAACTATTAAACAAAAACTTAATAATTCGCTCAAGTTCAATTAGAGTAGCACGTAGTAGCCACGTCCATAGATTTTAAAATTATATTTAAGTTAAGATCGCTGAATAAGCTTCTGTGTTTGTATGAAAAATAATTCTAAACATATACCTCTTGTATATGAGACGAAACGCACAAAAACTACGTTATAATACGACAAAATCGGTTAATCGACTGAAATTAACCGGTTTAACCGTTATCAAAAATAGCCAATTTAAAATTAACCCATCAGTTAATCGGCCAGTATTTAACCGTTTAACCGATTAACGGTTAATCGAATGAATACCCTGTCATATACTCGTTTCATTTGAAAGAAAAAAATTTTGTGAATTCTTCTTTGCTTATCATATTTTTTTTTACTTCATAGAAATATTTATATGCTTTACTATAATGTCACAGGCTCATAATTTAAAAATTAAGTAGTTTTACTTCAAAATATTAAATAGTTAATTACCCTGCAGGTAAATTTATAACTACATACTTACGTTTTGAGACAGTCATATGAATAGTTGTAACGATACTAGTCAAAAAAGGACTGTCATATTACTATTTTTAATGAGGCTAGTAACGATTTTGGTCAAAAACAACGTTTTGGATCAGTCATATCGCTAGTTGTAATGATACTAGTAATTTAAATTATTTTTTTTAAATTGATATATTTTCAGGTGTATTTAAATGCCTCATATTCTTACATAAAATAATTACGTCGAAGCAGCCAATATACTTGTTTAATAAGATCCAATTTGTTAGATCTAATCGAGGGAAGAAAACAATTCAGCATAGATATAAGAGCCTCATGTCACAACGACAGTTTTTTATACATACCACAAGTCTCTGGAATTCCTTGCCAAATTATGTTCAAAATTTAGGCAATGCAAATGCGTTTAAAAAGGAGTTATATAAAATTTTTTCATAATGTAATATTTCAGTTTTAATGATTTAAAAACAACTAACTTTGTCACAATTTGATGCAGTTTTTTATATACTTTTCTGTTCATTTATATTATTTTAAGCTATGTATGTATTTTTCTTATATTTCCATATGTATAATGGTTTATTTTTAGTCATGCCATTATTTTTATTTATAAGCCTTGTTATTAATTTGGTTAATTCATTAGCGCTGTCATTTATAAGATATATATCTGTTGTGTTAGGTTACAATTTTGCAAATAAATACAAATAAATATATATAAAAAAATAAAAAATAAAAAAAATAAATAAAATAAATAAATAAATAAATAAAAGTACATAAAACAAAATTTTAGCTTCAAATATAATAAGTAGAAAATTTCTCATTGGATATAGTACATGACTTTGAAATATGAGGACTGTGTGTTCATACCCTGGTTGAGCTAAATGCTTTTTAATATTTAAAAAATTATAAGTAATCTACTAAGCGCACTAGTCTACAATAACTAGTATTTCAACTAATGCTAAAATCAATAGTTCGATATATAAAAAAAGGACCGATACGCAACTAGTCTGAATTAAAAAGCAACTAGTATATTTCTAACCAAATACTAGTTATTTTGTCTGCAGGCTTACATATTTAATTAATCGAATGAAATTGTATTGATGTTTTGCCATCATAAAATATGAAGTGTCTGTTGGATATGATGGTGCTACCACCATTTAGTAAACGGTATTCACGTCCAATTTTTTACTCTTGCAACTGTGCAAAATTGCATACTTGCATTCGTTTGTATAAGTATGAAATTTATTATTTCGGCTTTATATTTATTTCACTATTTGAATTACCTGGCCTTTACACATGCAAGTGCAAGTTCGAAAAACTCAATACACTCAAACTTTTCTACTAACACACTTTTGGTTCAGCTATGAGAAAGACAGAGAAACGAATCAAATTGCTTTTTCGTTGATAATACGTACACAGAACTTACATGCAAGTACTTACATGTCTAAACGCAGGTTTAATGTAAATTCAAATTATTATTAACCCTGCGTTTAGACATGTAAGTACTTGCATGCAAGTTCTGTGTACGTATTATCAACGAAAGATCAATTTGCATTCGTTTCTCTGTCTTTCTCATAGCTGAACCAAAAGTGTGTTAGTACATAGAAAAGTTTGGGTGTATTGAGTTTTTCGAACTTGCACTTGCATGTGTAAAGCAGGGAAAGGCAACCCATACTATTACATTTTGCGATTGAATGAGCTATATGTTCTCTCCGCTCTCACCTTGAACCGGTGTTGCCAGTAAAATTTCGTATCATCTCGCCAATATTTTCGAATTTGTTATAAATATCATTACTTTGTTTTTAGTAAAACAAATTTTGTTACAAGCATTTTAAATACCTATTCTAGAATTTCTTTCATAATGTTAAAGTTTTTTAATTAAAAAATGTACGGACTATTACCAAAATTACTTCTTTTATTCTTCTATTATATTGTTATAAAAGGTATCAACTATTTTTAAATAAGTACAAATACAAAATTAAAATATACACTTTAGAAAGCATTTATGTTTGTAGAAAACATATTAAATTCCTATGAAACGAAGAAAAAAGTTGGTAGGGAAAATTTGTTATTTGGCAACGCTGGTTCTAAACAGCTCAGTTAATGTTTTTAACTCTCTACATTGTAGATAAAGAATAAAAATAAATAAGAGAATAACAAAGTGCCCATGGGCGGCATTTTGCCTTTCCTTGGTGTAAAGGCCAGGTAAGAGTGAAATGCTTGAACATGCAATCAGATTAGCAGAACGTATTAGTACTACAGATTTCGGTAGGCCACTACAACGTCTCATCAGCATTCTTATTCACTTTTACCAATTATGAAGGTGGATGATTTTTATAAGGAAACATCAACTATTTAACCAATTTATTTCACGAAATATAATATAAGAACTTTTTTGTAAATTCTTGCATTCATTTAAACCCAACGTTGTTTTTTTGGTTACCCTGCGTTTAGACATGTAAGTACTTGCATGCAAGTTCTGTGTACGTATTATCAACGAAAAAGCAATTTGTATTCGTTTCTCTGTCATTCTCATAGCTGAACCAAAAGTGTGTTAGTAGAAAAGTTTGAGTGTATTGAGTTTTTCGAACTTGCACTTGCATGTGTAAAGGCCAGGTTAGCACAAAGTTTCCTCTATCTGATTATTCGAACAATCACAAAGCTCTTATTACTTTTTGTTTCTTTGCTTTGATGGGTATTGTATAGGGTTTTGGGAATCGGGAATTCACGGGAAAAGTCTGCTTAATATTCCCGAAAAATTATTGAGATGATCCCGGGAAAACGAAAAATTAAAAGTACACGTTATTTGTATGATTCGGAGGGCTTAAAATTATTTTTTAACTAATTGTGATAATAGTCGTCAATTAGTCTTTATAGGATCTCTTACTGTGTAATAACTATAAACTCTATTTGCTGGAATTCACTTAAAAATTCTTAATAACTAGTTTTAGGATTGCTTTTATATTAACTTTTATTTAAAAAGAATGCTTACATTAATAAAACAAGCGAAATTTCGCCAATTTTCATTCCGGTTTCCCGGGAAGTGCAAAATTCCAGGATATCCCAAACCGTAGTACTGCATCATACCACTATCAAAGCTAGTTTTGTTTTTATATATGTTTATACAGGTTTTCTTAGTTTATTTGATTGCATTTAGTTGCAATCAGACAACAGAGGAGTCCACATCCATATAACTTTTTACGTGGGCCAGCTTTGATAGTGGTCTAATGTAGTACCCACCAAAGCAAAGAAACAAAAAGTAATTAGAGATTTGTGAGTTTTCGAATAATTAGATAGAAGAGACTTCTAGCTAAAAAAGAAACAACAACCTTGAATTTAAATGAATGTATCACCATGTTTCCACTACAGACCGAACTATTTCATTCAGTATCTTAATTACTCTTTCCACTATCCAATCATAATTCATTTGGACAATTCTTTGATATTTGCATTAAATTTTGTCATTTGCACCACATACTATTATTGTATTATTGAACATTTTATTATTCTTTATTATAAATTTCTCTTATTTAATTTTTTTACTTTAATTTAATTTTTGTTTAACAGAAAGTTTTGAAAATTTTCTGTAAAAAATTAGAGAAGACACTGTTTTGTTCATAGTTAAGAGAGCAATTGAAATTGAATTACCTACAAATAAATGAATTTGTTTTCAAGATTTTGTATGGTTCATTACGTAATTAATCTTGTAATTGGAGTCTGAACTACGAATTAGGGAATCAATTACGAATAAGCCTGTAGTGGAAAATTCTTTAAGAATTTAGAAAAAACTCTTGTATTCTATTTCGTGAAATAAATTGGTTAAATAGTTGTTTGTTTGTTGATTTTAAGTTACTCCAGTCGCCGAAATCACCACTGAAGATTTATTTGGCCGCGTGAATACATAAAGCCATAACTAATTCTGGTCCTCTGGACCTAAGGAGCCTCCTCCAAGAAAATCGCGTCGACCTATACCGTTGTATAGAAAAACGAATTCCTCAAATTGCTCTCCTGTTTCAATTCAATTGAGTTTTGTTTGGTCCTCCACCATATATCAAAATATGCTTTATAAAAAGCTAGGTTACAAAAAGTTTTTGCATGCCATTAACAACCGAACGATGCGAAACTGTAACTCGGTACCGTTAACCGACGCCAACCACTAATCACATGCGAGAGAGTGAGACGCAAAACTCTCGAAGGAAAATAAACTAACTGTCAGGCCCACTATGTCGACATGTTCTTTCTTTCGCCACAATTACATTTAAAACAAAAACAAATTCTAAAGTTTTGTTTTTGTTTTATATGTTATTATAAGAAAGAAAGAATCGTGTCGACATAGTGGGCCTGGCAGGAACAGTGGCCTGGTTGCACTTAAAAAATAATTGCCAACGACGCTTGATGTTTACTCGCCCAGAGTTGCTTTACGACCAGTTAAATAGTTGATGGTGTCCTTATAAAAAGCATTCTCCTTCATAGGTGGTAAGAGTGAACAAGAACGCTGATTACTGAGGCGTTCTGCTAATCTGATTGAATATTCGCAGATTCTACTCTTAATAATAATTTGAATTTACATTAATTCAAATAGTGAAATGTAAAGCAGAAATAATAAATTTCAACTTATTCATTAACATATTTATAATTATGGTCAAAGACAATTAAGACAAAAAAGTACAGGACACGAAAAATGACAGTTAGAATAGAAAATCACCCATATAGCAGAAATTTATAAATCAATCTAAATGAAAAAAAATCATGAAAAAGAGTTTAGTGCAATAGCGTTTAATTTAATTTTATACTTCAAATCAATTTGCAATAAATATTTTAGTTAAATCAATCCTGCAATTCACAAGGTGTACTAAGTGTTGTATTATATGATAAAATAAACCAACGAAAAATAAGCAACTGTAAACAAACCGACTTTGATATTTTTTTTTATAGTACCAAACTTTTCATATGCTTTTTTAGGGTTCCGTACACCAAAAGTGTAAAGGAACCGTATTGTTTTCGCTACGCTGTCCGTCTGTCTGTCTTGATGTCCGTCCGTCTGCCACAGGCTGTTTTCTCGAGAGCCACAAGAGCTACAGACCTGAAATTTTTACAAAACATGTAAACTTTGGCCGGTACAACAAATATATGACAGTTAAAAGTTAAAGGGTGTTCTAAAGCGAGCAACGAAAAATGTTGAAATACTAATGTAATATACCGACACTTACATATGGACACTTAAAATTTTCAAAGTTAGTGTTAATTGCTGTAGTCTGTAGAAATACTACATCAATTAACACTGATATTTAAAACAATAAAAATAAAGGGTGTTCAATCAGGTAATGTAGTTTTGACTATGTAATTGAGACAATTTGCTGTATCTTGGAAACAGTAAGAGGCAAATTCTTGAAATTTTAAAAATCGCTAAAACTAAATAATTCCAAAATTGAAACAAATGCCAAAACGAAAAATCGCCAAAATAAAAAAGCGCTTAAAGAATAAAAGCACCAAAGTAAAAAACGCTAAAAGATCGACAAAAAACTAAAAAAACGCAAAGAACCGAAAAACGCTTAAAAACGAAAAAAGCACTAAAAAATCACTAAAATTAAAAAAAATCCCTAAAACTGAATATATCGTCAAAAAACAAAAAAAAAAAATCACCAAAATGAAAAAAATCACCAAAACGAAAAAAGCGTAAAAAATCTAAAATAAATCGCTAAAACTAAAACTATCGTCAAAAAGCGAATAAAGCGTTAAAAAAAAGAAAACGCCAAAATCAAAAAATCACCAAAACTAAAAAAAATCGGCAAAAAAACAAAGAAATTGCAAAAAAACAGATCGCAAAAAAGGAAAAAATGATAAAACTTAAGACAGCGCCAAAACAAAACAAAAATCGCTAAATGAACAAAAAAAAACTTTAAAAATAAAAAAACCAAGGTAAACGAAAAAGCAAAATGAAAAAAAATTTTCAAAATGAAAAAAAGGACAAAAACGAAATGGGATATATCGCTCCTTTATTGCTACTTAGTCATATCTCAAAAAACCTAAATTTTTAAATTACTTAAGAAAAAGTCTTCATTAAGATCTTCTTTATATGTTAACAAATTTTCAGAAACATATCTTAATCTACACCGAAGATATAACTATTAAAACCCTAACACCGTCCATATACTTGCTAACAGTTTTAAAACTTTAAACGTTATTTGCCAAGTTTATTTTTTTTTGAGATATGACTACGTTGCAATAAAAGAGCGATATGTATGTGTATTTGTACGGAACCCTTCGTGTGTGAGCCAAAGTCGCAGTTTACTGAATTTTTTATTTTAAATCGGAGCAGAAATGGCAGAGTCATGCGATAATTAATATACGGGTTACTACTTTGTCATTCCGATGTCCACTTTTATGGGACCAACTTTCTAGCAAAACTCGTCAAACAAAAAAATAAAAAGACCCGCACAGAAAAAAATAAGTTTCGTTTTTTATAACAAAAATCCCGGTATTTAATATTTTTTTGTCAAATTTCCCGAGATAAAGAATTCCGCTATATTGATAACAAAATTATTTCAAAAGAGAAAAATATAAATTAAAAAGAATGTTGAGGGATACGAGCCCAGGCTTCACGGAAGTATGAAAAGAAAAGAAATAACCGGGATGGGAAAGAAATGCATACAACGAAATATTGTAATAAGTTAATGACAAATGTTATTGAAATTCATATATTTTTTTTAATGTCATATTGAAATTCATATATTTTTCAATAACAAGGTGTCTTTGAACATAATTCTTGTAAATTTTTTTCTGTCCGGGTTGAAACCAAATTTTAAATAAAAGTATTGTGAACAAAGAAGTTTTCAGATATTCAATATGAATGAATGAATTATAATAAAAACTAATATTTAATATAATAATTAGCGATTGGCCAGCAATGCAATATTTACCAGTTTATAAATGAAAATGCGAACTATGGTTTGTGAAATTAGCAAATAGATACTTATTTCCAACCTCAAATTGTAATATAAAAAATACGGCATTCCAATAATAGAAAAATATTATCTCTGAAATATAATAGAAACTTGAAACACAAATCTCACAACATTTAATCAAATGTAATTGAAACGCATCTACTCTCAATCAAATAGAATGAAGAATGCACATACAAAGTAAATCTCATTTCATTTTAAAAACTATTAATTTACATTCTGTTGTAAGCTCAACATGTCGCGGTCAATTATTATTTTATTGTGTGATATCATTTTAATTTTAAATTTTTTTACTTTTATTGCCTGCAAAAGGTAAGATCATATCTATTGGATTTGATATATAACGGCAAAAATAATAGTTATTCTCGTATAATAATAGTTCTTACAGCATAACGGCTCCCGGATCTATACGATCCAATCGAAAATATACAGTTTGTGCTACACTTCATAATGTCCCCCAACCAGCAAATTTGATAATTGGACTGCGACATAACTCTACTTGGTCGGATAAAAAAAGTGTTTGGCTGCAGCCTATGGAAACTAAATTAGTGGATTTTTTCCCACCTAAATTGGATTTAACTAAAGAATATGAATTGTATGTGGAGGGTATTCAAGGTTTATATTTCTTTGATAGTACACAACTACTTGTCGGACAAAATGAGGGCGTAAACATTTACATAGAAACTGATAGAGGAGCTTACAAACCTGGCGATTTAGTACAGTTTCGTATTGTGATTTTGGATGAGCAGGCTAAGTCAGTGAAAATTAAAGAGCCTATAAAGGTTCAAATATTTGTGAGTATTAAAAAACAAAAAAAAATCTCAACTTGATAACTCACTGAGTAACAAAATATAGAAAAGAAAATTTCTTAAATTGGAAAAACAAAAGTAAGGAATGAGTTGAAATTCTATGTGTTGTACTAAGAGTAAGACATTCACGTAACATTGTAACAATGTATGCTATGATTTTTTTTTTAAATATTGATGTTTAACCACCAAACATTTTTTCCCGATTTCGATCCGAAGTCGGTAAGAAAGTCTGCACATGATGACGAATCCGTATCTGAAGTCGTTCAGAAAAAGTACCGAAAATCTTATGAGTGTTTGACAAGAAGCCGGAACGCTTTATCTGAGGAATTTCTAAGAAAATATGCCGATATGTTTTAGAGAATTCTGCACGAATTCCGACGAATTTTTTAGGGAAATTCCAAAGAAATTTTCGATATATATGAACAATGGCGAAAAAATGTCTGAAAAAACCTTAGACAATATTCCCATTTATCTGACACTTTTTATATCCTGCCGTATTACTGTTGGAGAAAAGTCGGAGCTAAAGTTAGAAATTTCTCAGAAATATCGCTTACAATTTTCCATGCATTCTGCTGCTTATGGCAGCTCATCAGAAAGCAATTACCCATATTTTATAAGCTTAAAAACTCAAATATTTGTGCACACATTGTGAAGAGATAATTGAAAATTATTATGAAAACTATAATTAGACAATGTGCAGAAGTCACTGTTAAAGAAAATGTGCAGAAAAGTTTTACCACTACCCTTGCCCACTACTCTGCCAAATATCTAAGGGAATTTTAGACAACTCTGTGTATTGTCTGGTAAAGTCTTAAATATTTTCTGGCATTATACATGTCGCCAAAAAATGTTTCCTGGGTAGTTACACTTAGAGCCACTACAATCAAACAGTAAATGGCAGCGAGAACAAAATGAGTTCTGATGATCGAGATTTGGAGCTTTCCAAAAAATGACATGTTATTTCAGCTCTACTTCCCACAGAAAAATATTACAATTTATTTTTATGAAACTACATGTTAGCTTCTTCCAAAGTATCTATAGGTATGGATTTACGACTTCACAGGAAGTTATTATTAACAACATTCAGATAACACTATGCAACAAGAAAAATGCCAAGACATACTACTATTATTATTTTTTTATGTGCTGTGGTCGTCCAACTACAAACACAGTCGAAATTTTGAGTTCTAAGGATAATTTTTTGTTTATTTTTTTCCAAACTTTGAGATTTTTGAAAAGGCTGTTCATTTTATTATAACTTGGAAAGGATTGTTATAAAAATCGTAAAAAAACTTGCAATAAAATTATCTTTAAGCCGTTTAAGCTAGAGATGTAACGATTCGCTTTTTTGCCGATATGATACCGATACCGATACTCGAAAAGAGATATCGGCAATACCGATCGATACGCGTAAACTCAAGTAGGGTAATTTTCTTTGTTGTACAAAATTATAGTGTAAGAGACTATTATTAATCACCCCTATAGCGAATAACAAGTGAAATTTATGTTCCAATGAAATTTTCATTTCCCTTCGAGAGAAAATTGCTATCGTGCACTTCCCGTGAACATTTTTTCCCACTATAAGAATGGGAAATTATCTTTGCATTCCATGCACAGAAAAAATTATCACCAAAAAAGTTTCAAAAAAAAAGTTTGTCTAAAAATAAATTTTATTTTCAGTAAATATTCTGTACATTATCTATGAATTGTTTGTTTGACTCTTATTTAGGAGGAAAACACAAAAAAAAAAAACAATAAAAACTGTGTCGTGAAAAAAACAACACCGATACGACATACACACAAATAATAAAAACAAAAATGATAGCAGAGGAATGCGAATATACCAAGTTTGTTTACTGAAGATTTTTAGTGAATCAATTCGTTATTGTCGTTGCGTAAATTCTCATTAATTTTTTTAGAGTATTTAGATAAACATTCACGCTCTAACACATTTAACCGAGTGAAATTTCATAAATGCTTAATGAATAATGATGATGATAATGACCCACACAAAATTTTTGTTTGATATATTACAAAAATCCAGTAAATATTTTTGATTGATTAAACAAACTATTTTGTTTAATATTTGCTGGTATTTTTAGACTAATTGTTTTATAAATTCAGACAAAAATATTGTTTGATATTTTTCAGAAAATGCAGTAAATCTTTTTGTTTGATTTAGTAAATTGTTTTGTTTACAATTTGTAAATCTTTTTAGACAAACTGTTTTATATATTTAAACAATTTGTTCCCTGAAAAAAATATACTTTTTTTCAATGAAATTTTTGTAGGTTCGTTCCTAGACAAAGTATTTACTATTTCATTGAATTCTTTTACAGAAAATGAAATTTAGTTTTTTCTGTGTGAGGAATCTAAACAAAATCGAATTGCTCGTCCAGGATTGCTAGATGCATCCAATGCCTTGGAGTCTTTTGGTGTTAAATTGAATTTTCTCAAGAGTGAGTAAAACTGGGTTTTTGTATATTTTGGACGCGATGAGTGAATCTCTACAGACGCGGAAAAGGCATTTGCTATTTCATCATCTCCAAACTTAGTTCATGTGTGGTAGAAAGGTTTTGCAAGGGGTTAGCATTAAAATAAATGTGTTGATATTAAGATAAATGTGTGATATTAAGATAAGATTTTGTCCTAAAAATAAATATTTATAAGTTTTAATAATTAACTGGAAGGATAAAATAGCAATTACATGATGTGTTTATCCAGTTCGCCTGCTAAAATAAAGTGAACAAAACAGGAGAAAAGGGAAAAGTTCCACGTGAAAAAAATCATTCATGATAAGGAAAACTTTTCGAATTTTTATTCATGATTGTAAAACGAGGTAAAGGGAAAAAATTTCGAGGGAAAAAGTATTCGCGATAGGGGTGAATATTTGAAAGTGCTACTACCCAGTATAATAAATTGAAAGTAATTTTTAAAGATCTAAATTTTCATTTCTTAGTAGAAAAGCAAGTAAAATTTTATTTAGGTAATAAAAAAATTTTGTAATTTCTTTATAATTTAAAAAAAATATTCGCCATGCTTTTCAAAATATCGATTTTTAAAAAATTTTTAAAATTCTTTTAAAAGTTTATATTTATTCACTTAAATGTACATGAAAATACAGTTTTGCGTTTAAATTCGCATAAAAACAAGTTGCGAAAATGGGTAATTTTTAATGCTTTTTCCTTGAGGAAAAATCAGTATAGAATGCCGAAAAAAAATGTTTCTTAACATCGCTTCCAATTCGGTGATTGGTAATCGGAAAAGAGAACTTTTGCAATGACAAGCATATGTAAAACTAATTAGAAATGATCCGAATTTGCACTACTTCCCGATCCATTTAAGGCCGTTTCAGACTATAATACTAGTATTAATACTATTGAAGAAAATGCCTCCCTGATCTAATTGTTGTTGGAAAATTTTCAAAACAATTCATACCGTCTGCATTAGTTTAAAGTGGTTGTTATATTGTTACTTGCTATTTTGTCTCATAAGACAAATGCAAAGTATTTTAGCTTAATTTAATATTTAAATAAATTTTCAGCTGAAAATCAGCATAATTACGCTTTTAATTTTTTGTTTTCAGGATAACCTGGGAAATCGTGTCAAACAGTTCAAAGATATATCCTTAAGTAAAGGTTTTTATACAAATGAATTTAAGCTATCTAAAGAGCCTATTTTAGGCTCTTGGTCCATTAAAGTCTTCATTGCTGGTAGATACGCTCAAGAAAGGAGCGTCAAATTTGAAGTTGATAAATATGTTTTACCCAAGTTTTTCGTTAACATCGAAGCAGAAGACAATTTTGTTATTGAAAATCGTTTTATGAAAATTGTAGTCTCTGGCCGATACACCTACAACAAATTGGTAGAGGGAAAAGTGAATTTAAGAATTAGACAAAAAGAACATGGTTTCACCGTTGATTTGGCCAATATTGCAGCTGATACGGTCGATTTTAAGGCCGTATTTGAAATAGACTTGGATGAGCTGAATGAAGTTATTATGTCTAACAGACTAATTGTAAGCGCATCATTAATGGAAAGACAAACAGGGATAACAGAGAGCGCCACAACAGCAATTTATCTCCATCACGAGGCTCATAACATTACCATTCTTCATGATGAAATGGAAGTTAAAAATGGCAAACCTTTTCGCATAAAAGTAAAAATTCAACATTGGAATAATACTGCCGTTAACGATCCCGTGACAACTGTGTTTATGAAACAGGGCAACAAGACTTCTGAAGCTAAATTAAATGATATTGGTGTGGCTGTATTTGAGGATGAATTTGAAGAATTTATCTCAGTTATTGTTTCATATAAAAATACAACAAACTGGTTTCTTATTCCGGGTGTATCTGGGGTGCACACAAAGGATAGCAATTGTGATTTAAAAATACAAACCAAAAGGTAAATTATTGTAAATAAAAACGCCATGAAAAAATATAGTAGAGGTAAAAAACCATTATGTAATAGGAACATATTATTATGGAATGATAATGCTCATTTCATGCAACAACGTCATAGCTCGTGAGTTTTGAGTTAGTCTGCGTTTACATTGTACGATTTTTGTCGTTGCAATTTTTGTCGTTTCTTCTTTAAAATTGCATTTGCGTTTACATTGTGCAACTTTTGTCGCTGCAGTTCTTACAATTTGTACATGTAAGTGTGTATGTATGCACACAGTTTATACCAGTGATGCATTTGGAGTTTTCTTGTTTTGGGCCAAATTGATGATTTAAAAGGGCCAAAATACCTTTGATGGGGCCAACCAATTTTTATTGGAATATATATGATTACAAGCTTTTTATTTATATAAAAGCAAAATTAGCATGTGTTTTATATTATTTAGAACAAAAACAAAAATTAACGACAAAAAATCACATTGTTTAAAAGCATTTTTTATTAAAGTTATATTAAAGCAATTACATATTTTATATGTAGTTTAAAAAATTAAATTGTAGTTAAAAAAACATAATTTATATCGTTACTTTAATTTACAAAAGGTGTATCTAACATACATATAAAACTTTTTAACATGAAAGTGGATAAAAGGACTACAAAATAGTATTATATATATTTTAAGAACTATGAAATATGTAGGCTGAATCATTTCCTACATTTCTAATAGTTCTAAGAGTATACATAAGCTTTTTTGTTTCAAACTTAAAATTTTTTTATATGTTAGATACGCTTTTTGTAAAATAAAGTAACGATATGTAATTCTAATTCTATTGTTTGTATATAATCCCCAAATTTTTAGTCCAACAGTTCCCCAGTGTTGCCAGTGAAATTTCGTGAAAGATACATTTTAGTTTCCAATAAGATAAATTTTTTCCCAAAAAGATATATATTGAAAAAATTTTTAAATCAGTTTTTAACGTTTAACACATCGACCCCTTAGCGCCAAATGATCGTAAGCGACAAAAATTTTATTTTTCAGGAGGAGGGATTTTTATTTAAACATTATTTATATTTATAAACTGTCGCTTGCGATAAAATTTATAGCCTGTATTTCAAAAGTTATCAAAAATTTTGATTTTTTTACGATTTTAAACTAAAAAAATCATAAAATTTTGATTTCAATAAAAAAATTAGCTTTTTACAAAATGTCGCTTACGATCATTTCGCGCAAAGGGGTTGATATATTAACATAACATTTTTATTTCACATTTAATGAATATTTGGGGTATTCACAAGGTGTCTTATCATGTCATAATGCCATAAATGTCATAAAAACATTGTTGTTGTGCTTCAGACAAAAAAGTCCTAAAATAATAAGACTTTTTGTGCTTTGTTTATTATTTTATCATAACTACACAGTAAAAATCTGAGCCGAACGGCCGAAACTCTTTCGTCGAGCCGGTGATAATATTTACAATCCGCCGCCATTGATATAAAAGAATGCATGTAATATGCATTAAAGTATGTCCTAAAATTGTTCACAGTTTTATAACTTCACATTTGATTATATTTTTATAGCTGTGTAACAAGTAAAAATAAAAAATCGAGACATTTAAAAATATGCAAGTAAGAAAATTTTGTTTGTATACCTTAAGGGCCCCATACACTACACCAGTATGCATGCGCAATCACGTGTTGGCGCCAGTGGTTGGATCGTGTATGGGCATGTGGTGTGATTGTACGATTTGTGTAGCGATGTCAAACAGACTTTGATATTTTGCTGATGGTACCAGTTTGTGGTATTGTGTATGGCGAATTTAGTTCAGTTGAGAAAAGTTGTCAAAGAGTAAACATCGGGGTAACACACATTTACTTGAATAAATTACTCATAAATTAAGAAAAAAGGAACAAAATATGTATTGTAAAGTATTTCTGAAATAAAACATATCATTCCTAACAATTTTTTGATAAAAAAAACCCGCGTTTTCCTTAATTTTTGTTTTAAAAATAAATGCGGTGCGCACTAGGTACAACAACTCATCCGTACAGAATTTTTAAAGAACTGAATATTGCACCAGTATGCTTGTATGGTATGTGTTTCGAGCACGATTCAATATCACTTGTTTGTGCCAGTATACTGGAGTAGTGTATGCTCTGCTTTAGCTGGCTGGCAGTCACTAGCAGCCGCGTGGAAAATTAGTCGGCTCAGTCACCGGCAACTGCTGGTTTCGTTTATGTTTATGTATGTATTTGAACCATTTCACTTTCTGTATGCACTGAAATTTGTTTTTACTTTAATTAAAAATGAAGAGTTTAAAAGATATTCAGCTGGGTTTTATTTACTTTCTTAACAAGTTGAATATTTTAAAAACAAACTGGCTATTATTTAAATTTTTGCACTTGTTCTTGGCATTCTGATTTCAAGTATTTATAATTGCTTTTTTTATCACCTGATACAAATTTGAAATATCTCATTAAGTTATGGGGGTTGCTCACAGGAGTCATATTTTTTCGTGTTATTATTTTAAAACATATGACTTTATGACTACTTTGTGAGTCCCCCAATTGTAAAGAAAATGATATCATATAAATTCATTTTTATATTTATTTAAGTCATAAATATTAGGTATGTAATTTTTAAAAATACAGTAAGCAAACTTTAAAATTAATTATATCGACCCCTTAGCGCCAAATGATCGTAAGCGACAAAAATTAAATTTTTCAGGAGAAGGGTTTTTTATTATATTTAAACATGATTTATATTCATAAACTGTCGCTTACGATCAAATGTTATAGCCTGTATTTCAAAAGTTAACAACAAATTTGACATATTAATGATTGTAAACTATGGGTAGGCTCACAAAATTTCATTAAACAAATTAGTTTTTTACAAAATGTCGCTTACGATCATTTGGCGCTAAGTGGTCGATATGTAACTATCTTTGGATGTTGTCAAAACAAATTAATTTTTGTAAAAATTAATATACGAGTAAAGTCGTTTTTTTTATTATTGATAACGAAATGATAACTTTAAAAAACTTTGTCAGAGACGGAAAGTTTAATATTTTATTTCTGTACATTGTGCGTACAGATTCAAAAGATACGATAAATGTCAGGATTATACATGGTACGTAAAGTCATCAATAGATACGAAAAATGTGTCTTTCGTATCCTAATGGCATCACTGTTATACAGTTTTATATTACGAATGAGAGAACAAAACGAATCTCAAGAGAACAAGCATACGTGTACCCCTTTGAATTCCTCTCACCCCTCTTGCCAACATAGTAAGAATTGCAGCGACGAACATCGCACAATGTAGACGCAGTCTTACTAATGCAGCATTAATAGTCATATTCCAGTATGTTCTGTATTTCATGTGGAATTAAAATTTGCAACAACAATGCTTTGATAATTCCGCACATTTCAATTCCACATGATGTACAGAACATAACCGATTGATCTTCATATTGTGTAAAAATTTCACACAAATATTTTATATACTCAAGTCTTGATAAAATATGTATTAAATATTTATTTTTCATCAAGTTGAGTATAAATTAAAAACTTTAAACTGTAGAGGGATTCTGTAACTTTTAACGATCCGACAATCGTAAGATTTGTCGACATATTTAGTCGCCTTCATTAACCGGAGTGCGATTGTGTAATTTTATTCGATATAATGTAGCATCTTTGTTAAAAAGAATCGAGAAGCGTAAAGAGGAATGGAAAAAACAAAGGAGTTTGTACATGCCAAACAGTGTACAGTCAATTTTTCATTAGTTTTTTTAATTTTGAGAAATATATGCTAAAAAAAAATTTTAAATAGTAGAAATATTGTTATTTATACTTTTTTTGTTATTTATACTTTTTTGTTTTTTTTTTTTTAAAGAGAAGTAACACGATCAGGCAATTAATGCCTACCAGTTAATTAATTAATGTGTTACCTTCTTTAGGAAAGGGATAGTGTAGAGATAACAGGTGGTGAAGTGGGAGAGAGATAGAAAGCTTAACTAATTTACAACTCTGCTATTGCGCGTTTTTTGTAGAGCAGTGTTGCAAGCTCCTCTGGTGTCAAGTAGAGGCATTGGTTTTTTTTTAAAGCTGTACAACCATTTTATTAGTTCTTTTACTTCGCCGACGGTTCTGCTACAGTATGCTAGTATTAATCGCTGCCGGTACTGCCGCAATAATCAGTGCTATGCCTTCATCACTTTAACAGTCCAACAACAGCCAACACAATAACACACCAATGCACCTGAGAAAAATGCATGATGTTTTTGGGTTGCCTGAAACTAGTCTTGAACTCAAGACCTCAGGGTTTGTAGTCAAACGCGTTAGGTACTCAGCCAAAAGCACACTCATTTTAAAGTATTTATATGTTGTAATAATTTTGTAGAACAATAACTTTAGTTGCTGGCATAAAGTACGTGCTACGGCTGCACAGCTAACTCTTAAGCTGTTTTAGACTATTATACATGCTGTTCGACTTCTGCACATAATGCAACACTGATATTATGTGTTGTTATTGGTCTTTAAAAACTTTCCATAAACTCATTAGATCACGGTTGCATTTTCTACAGAAGTCGAATGGCCTGTGAGATAGTGTAAAACAGCTTTTACCAACAGCAAAAATTATTGTCGCTAGTTAACCGACAGCGAATATCGTTATAAATGTTACTGAATAACAAATTCGATAAATTTTCGATATATTTATTTTAACGTTACGATTATCGTAATAAAAGTTAGAGAATCGCGCTACTCGTTTTTTAAAACAAGTTTTTTTCAGTTATGATGCTGTTGCAGCAAATGAGCGATATGATTGCAGTTGAGCTATAGTCAGCTAACAAAAACGACACACACTGGTGTAAATTAAGAAAAAATTGATACTATGTGTGGAACTTCTAAACTACTGTGTGGCTACAGTGGGCTGTATATTTTACCAGACCCACCTACCTGCATGAATATGAGGCCCGTTTAGCTCGTTAGCCCTCAAAGTGCGAATAAATTTTGAAAAACTCTTAAAAATCTCGAAAAACTTATGTTTTTCGTAATTTATTCAAAATTGGTGAAGTAAAGAGCCAATCGGACCTCAGATTCGGATCCAGAGCATAAAAATGCATATAGGTAGGTGCGTCTGGTCAAATATGCAGCGACTTCAAAAAAGAAGGAGGTTATCAATTCGTGTGTATCAGGGATGGCAAAATAGGTGCAATTGTACCATTTTTGGTACAATTCGGATTTTAAAAGTATAATGGTACACCAATGGCTTATTTAGTACAATTAATAATTTTTTTTTAGAAAACCTCCTTATTGCAGTACTTTTATTGCGATAAATTTTTATTCTTTGCGTCCGCTCGTACTTATGTCACTTTTATGTGAATTAAACTTAAAATTTTGCGAAGTATTGCAAACAAAGTTTGGCTTAAAAGTTGTTAAATAAGGTTAGCTTACGAAACGTCTCTATAATTTCAATCTCTTAATGATCGTGATACATATTAGAGTCTGTAAATTTTTTTTTTGTAAATTTATTTGCATTGTAGTAAAGGTAAATTTTTGGGAACTTTATTGAGCTATTTTAGATTAGATATTGCAATAGCTAAATCAGACTTAAGCACAGTTTCCCTTCTGCCACAAATATATGTACAGAGAAGTAATGTATTTTCTGTACTTAAAAAATCTTTCTGGTTTCAAAAATCTGTTTTGGTACAATTATGGCCAAAAAAGTACAATTTTAGATTACAATTGGTACAATTTTAAAATCTCATTTGACATTCCTGGTGTGTATACTTTTTTTATTGTTTGAAAGGGAAATTGGCTCCTTCCAATGCATAACTCTGTCATTTGTCAACCGATTTTCAAAATTATTTTTTTGCTTGCAGTTTGACTCCACAATTTCTTTTCAGAAATCGGTGGGGAAAGTTGTTCCCCCAAGCAAAGCAAGTCATAAGGGAAGGGACTTTCAAAATTATTTTTTGGTTGCAAACGGTTTACTTGCAGTTTGCTTCCATAAATTGTTTTCGAAAATCTGTGGAGCATTTTTTATGTTTGAAAGGGTTTGCCCTCAGTTTGATCCCACGGAAGTAAAAATCGGGCAGACAAAGTGGTAGCACGATATATTAATTATCTCATAACTCCGCCATTTCTTGACCGTTTTTAAAAATATTATATTTGAATAGACATGAAAGACTTGGTATTATGAAAAATTGTGGACGGACCCCCCATTGTAGAGAAACACACCATTTGATCTAACGCTAAATTGCGTCCGTTTTGTAATATGTTCCATAATATCTTTTCATTGAAATCGGGGTTTTTTTTTGCAAAATTATTATACTTTGTACCTTTACTTGAAAAATAGCTTTTTCTAACATTTTTGTCTTCTCTGCTAATTACACTATAACTGGAATATCTCTAGATCTGCAAAATGTATATCAATGATTTTCTAACACGCAATTAAATAATGTATTAAGAGCCTTGATTACACATTTCAGGAAAAAAATTAAAAAAACTTATAAGCAAAATGTATTTATTCGCGATATTCTCCAGAATTTATGTGCCAAGAAATTTAAATTGATTTGTTTTGGTTAGCTAACCACAACAGATCAATTTAGTTTTTAATAAATTTATTTTTACAATATACAAACTTTATTCCCGAAAATTTAGTTTTTCGATGTATCCCATTCAAATTATCGTTTCACCTCAGAATGAGAGATAAGTTTTAGTCTATTTTATAAACTGTTTGACGTGTAGCAGTTGTAGAAATTAACGGATCTCATTCAAACTTCACAATGTGATTTCTATCCAGGTAGATAAGATATCTACACATAAAATTTTAGCTAAATCCAAAATATTTCATGAGCTATAACGACATTTAGGTGAAATTATGGTGGATGTTTGTATGAAGACTAGGTGTAAATATAGACCGATTTCTTCAAATTTTGGTTATGTATATTTGTCTTGCATAGTTACCTTATGAACGAAATTTCGTTAAATTATCTTAAGATTTGCGCAATAATCCAAAGAAAAAGGCCCAATAATCCAATAAAAATGGTTGTCCAATGGATTTCTAATTGTGTAAAGGTGTAGAAAAATAAAATCGATTCATATCGAAAAAAAATTATTTGCAGGGTCTTGTACAATTTTCAAAACCTACTTCGCTTATTTTTGAAAATCATTTACCTATTTGTGAATTCTCAAATGGTTTTTAAAAGTCTATACATAAGATAAAGGGGTTGTAACTGTTCAAAATTGTGTTTGAAGTCTACTGACGATTTGGTAAAGCACCAATAAAATGCTGCATATAGACAGTGCTTAAACACCAGCAAATAAATTTCATTTAAAATTAAATATCTCTTTTTTTTTAGATCTAATATTGAAAAATGGTGAACACCACTGAAATCAACGTACTCGATTTAAATTTACCCGTCTGATGCCCCATTTGTCGAAAAAAGGTGTCGAATTCATGCACAGTGTAATTTTTTTCTTTAAAAAATATATATAAATTTATCGTCACCTTTATCTCAGAATTGGTTGAGCGCATAAAAAATTTTTTGAAACAAAATTTTTCGCAAATTTTATTCTCTAAAATTTTCATAATAAATGTTAACATCATTAGACCTATAGAAATTTAGATAATCATGAGATCCAGATTTTGGTGACCCGTGACTTTTAATAACTTACAACGCAGACATGAGATTTTATGAAACTTTTCAGACAACCTTTAGAACCCCAAAATAAAGTACTACCGATTGCAAAAATGCCAAAAGTTTTTGCTAAGGTAGCTTAGAGTCTAATTTCCCAATGATTACCTTTTATCTTTTTTAGCTCCCAGTTGAATTCAGCAATTGATATTCTAGTTGAATTTGTTCGCGATATACCATATTTAGTGTATGTCTTAACATCACATGGAAATATTATAAAAAATGGATTCGTTCATATGGATGCAAAGCAGAAGTCCTACACAATTCAGTTGTGGCCGAGTAATGAAATGTTGCCAGTTTCATTTTTATATGTCCATTATATATACGCTGGTTATTTGAGTTTCTGTGAAATTAAAATTGAATTACCGGAAAAGCTTGAAAATGAGGTAAGTTCTATACAGAGAAATTGTTAAATTATGTTTGGATATTTTAAAATCCTATAATGAAGATGTACATACATATATACATACATACATATATACATATCTTTGGTTTTGTTTATATAATTCACAATAAATACCCAGCAAAAACTTTATAATGTGTTGTCATTATAAAAAAACATGCTTTTTACCGGAAACTACATACCGTCTACATTACTTTACTGCAGTTAAATCAATTACTTAGTAATAAATAAACAACCCATTTATGCTCTTATTGGCAGTGGTGTAGTATATCTGCTTATCGTATCGATGGTATGCAGTTCAACCCGTGGCGAAGCAAAATGGATTTTTTTTCTAAGAACAACTTTTAATCCTGCAACAAAATAGTTGCGCAATAGACCAGGGAGCAAAAAACTTAACGCATTATTTAGTCATCAAAATTTTGGCGTTAAGAAAAATTTCTCGATACTCCAGATTGATTAATTGGATGTGTCAGAAGCTAAAAGGCATTACTTCACAAAATAAAAAGTAGAGTAAATCAGAGATGTTTGAAAAATTGATTTTAATTATTTTTGCTAATTTTCATTGTTACCACCTTACATTTTTATGATATTTAACAGACAAAATGAGTGGTTAGGGGATTTCTGCGAAAAAGGTGGGTTGGCTAGTTTAAAAAAATTTTAAAAAACATGCGAAAAAGAATTCAAATAAGAATCAAAACCTATAGCGATTTTCCTTATTTTTTTACTGGAAAATATTTAAATAATAGAAGAACAATATGATTTTCAAAGAGTTCACAACTAATTAGATAACCATATAACAAAATTGAGAAATTTTCGAAAAGTGGAGTTAGGCCTTTTTAGCTTCAGACACATCCAATTGATGAGTGATTTTCATTCTCATTTTGTGTTTTTTTTTGCTTACCGATGTAACTAACTGAAATATGAGAAGATGGGATTCATATTACAGTTTTCGCCTCATTCAATGGATCCTGAAATAAAATTATATATTTCGATTTGTTAGCATTTTTGTGTATTGAGCGTTACATTTGCTATAGCGTTTGTTCCGAGAATGATTATTGCGAAAAAAATACACCACAAAAATGAGTATAGGGTTTGAAAGCACTATACATCTACTCTCTAAAAACAAAAAATTATACTAATCCCAAGACGAAATAAAAATGTATGATTTTTTTTTCAATTTTGACTTGGGATCCCATGGAAAAATTTTTATCACTTACAAATATCTATACATCTGTACTCTTCTTTCAAATACGACTGATTTTAATAAAATCGACCAACAATGGTAAAAGTTATGTCAATTTCAAATAATTATTCGTAGCAAAATACGATCTGCCTAATATATTCCTCGAAAATATAACAACCCACAGTGCGGTAGAAGCAAAATTTTTTTTTAAGAAAATCAGAAATATGTGCACAGATAATGTTTTCTATATCGCTTCTACCCTTCAGCTGCTGTTAACCTATTTTATTCTTTTGTGATTTTCAAAAATGTTATAATTTGTTAATTATCAAATGGTTTTTGGAAGTTTGTGCATAAGATAAAAGGTTTGTTTGTAGCTCTTCGAAGTTGCGGTTGAGGTCTACTGACGATTTGGTAAAGCGCCAATGAAATGCCTATTGACGATGCTCAGCTATCAGCAAATAAAGTTCATTTAGATAAATTATACTTAATTTTTTTATGTAACGCTCAATACATTTTTATACGAATTCAATATTTTTTTAGAGCACACACTATATTTTGAATTCAATACAATTCAGATGTATAATCATCGATGTATTTTAACATAAACTCCTTAGGTATTCACTAAAATATTTCAATTAAATTAAAAAATATGGATAACAATCAATACATTATTTATTTTTGGATACAAACGATGATTGATGAAACGTTTTGCATTTTAATACTATTTAACAAAGTTCACAAGACTTTTAAACATTTAATGCAATTTAAATAATTAAACTGAGTAATGATGCGTACTAAAAAAACGCAACGTTCAATACGCAAGACTGCTGACAACGATTAAAAAAAATTATAATTTCTAATAGTTAAAAAAAATTTTTTGTGTGAAATAAGAGAAGCAAATGTAGGAAAACCAAAACCATGCATTATGGACACGCCATTCTGTATGAAGAGGGTATAAAAAGTATTTTCGTTCGTCGTTTATACATTTATTTACAATCTATTAAATCATTCTAAAGCAGATTTTATTTTAAAAGTTATAAAATATTTCAGCCATATAATATTCGTTTTGTCCTATTTCTTATTGCTGGTTTTCTGGTTTATTTTACTTCCAAGCTTTCATTATCCGCTCCAAAAAACGTTAAGCCCGGTGATAATATTACAATAACAGTTAACGCCCAACCAGATTCACGTATTGCCATTACTGCCATTGATTTAAGTTCCATGTTACTTAATAAGGGAAATAGAATAAAAAAGTCAGATATTTTAAATCAGATGCGTGAAGATAGAAGCTACACTAAAGCTGATAAGAAGTATGTTTTTAATCCGGGTAAATTATCTGGTCTCGTAACTTTAACCGATATACCTTTCAATCCTGTATCTTCTTTAAGACGTGAGTAAAAAAAATATATTATTGGGAACTTAATAATATCTCAGCTTAAATGAGTTTAAATTTATTTCTTTATAGAACAATCAATACCTGGAGAAGTATCTGCTGTTGATAACTATGTTCGTTCTTATTTTCCGGAAACTTGGATATTTTTGGATCTTAATGTGTAAGTTTGTTTTGAAAGGCAATTAACATTTTTTATCGTGTTATGTGTATTTATTGGGGTGTGTTCTGTGAAGAGAGGTGTATTAGGGCACATTCAAGGCATATTTATATAATTGGCGTTAATAGCACAGCTCAGCTACTTTTTTCGGCTAATTAGAGGTTAACATGTCAAAATTTGTATATGTTTAGGTCAGAAGCAGGCAATTTTTGTCATGGAACACGACGTTTCGCAGATATTTGTCGGCTATTTACATTTACATAGCAAAATCAATCAAAATAAACAACAACAAGAACACAAAAGTGCGTTATACTTATCAACAAAGCAAATAAACACTAACACACTTAAACAGCAAATTAATGGCTAATAGGTCAAATATTTTATAATGTTACAATCTTTGTATAAGTAACGCCAGCTGTTTAAGTGCACCGTGGGCTCAATAACAGCATGGATGTAGTTTCAGTAACCATGAGTTAGTTCGACCAATTGTTGAACATTTTGTGTACGATTGTTTTATGAAAACGTGTGTATTGTGGTCGGAGTACTGTTGAGGGCAAATTTCATTACCTCCTATCGTAAATTTGGGTAAAATATATGTTCAATGTTTCGAAAAAATATTTTCAACAGTCGCAGCACCCACTCTGTCAGGCTCGTCCAATAACACGATGAAACGAAGATAATGTTGAAAGAGTAGAGCTTTTTATACAGGAGAGTAACTTGAAGCTTATCTCGGCGTACTTAACAAAGATATTAATAACTATATTTTATTATTTTCACTTGAGTTCGCTTTTTAATTTTAATTATAATTTAATATTTATTTAGGGAAAACTATCAAGCATATAGACAAAGAAAAATTGGTGAATTGGCTAAGGTTCGTAACGTTGTATTCAGAAAGAGTCGGACATGATTAATATTCCAAGGATCAAGGGAAAAATTAACATCAACTTAATTTTTCAGCGTACACAACAGAACATAGCAGCGCTGCTTTCGGAAGCCGCTACACTTCTATCATGATTGATCATGTGTATTTTGCTTATCAGTGTTGAAATTAAAAATTAAAACTAAAAATTAAAATTAAAAATTTTACTGCAGGGAATTTCGCTTAGACCTCGCGACCAATGTCGGTGTTTGCAGTCAAGTAGTTGAATATCATATACTTTTGAATCAATTCATGCTGAGTCACTTTTAGAGTTATTTTTCATCTTTTCATTAGATAGTTGTTGATACTCACCATTTTTCTTTGTTTTCTGTTAACAGATTAACAATTAATTGAGCTTACTAAAATTACACTATGGAACATTTTTGGGATTATTGTCTGGGGGGTGAGAAATTCCAAGTCAGGGTGATGGTACTAGGTCAGTATAGTAAAACCCTCAAAGGGTTTGGCGTTCGTATGTGTCAGTTTTTTTTTTATGACCTTTTAAATTTTTTCCTTATCTTGATGTTTTTTCGCTTAGTTGTAACATTTTGGCAAAAACGTAGTTTAACATAACTCGAGAACCACTTGTCCGATTTTGCTAAAACAAACTCAAAAAATTTAAAATTACAATTTCTTTAATCCGTTTATATAACGTTTTTCTTTATAATCAACAGTTTTGCCGGTAAAAATAAATTTGTGGAAAAAAAAATATTTTTTTGCCTAAAAATAAAATTTTTTTTTAAATTCATAAAAAATCCAAAACGGAAAAAAGGATCAAGTGTTATTAATTTCGTGTAAAGTCTCATAACCTATAAACAAAATGCTACATAGATCATAGAAATCGATTAACGCGTTCTGCTTTTATTTACAATTAAGTGAAGGTATCCCATTTTGATAAGAATATTGATATTTGTTTTTATTCAAAAAAGTGTCATTTATCGCCTTTTTTATAAATTTTCCCCAATAACTCCAGACTTCTGGCCATAAACTACTAAAAAAATTAAGTAAACATTTTTATAATTTTTTATTTCTATTTTATTTATTTATTTTTATTTATTTTAATAAATATTGCCTAGACTTTTTCGATGGTGGTTGTTCGGGACTAGTGGCATCGCATTCATCGCTATCATCAGTTTCTGAACCACACATAATGTCAATGTGTGACTCCACTGTTGGCCCTTCTGCATCTCCTGAAAATTCTTTATCATCAAGATCATCCTTGTCTTGCCACACAAGCTTACTCCACCAGCAAATTTCCGCAATTATTGCACTCGGCGACTTTTTGCCTCTATATCCAATTTTCGTTCACTATAACATTTTGGTTGAAGTACATCTCGTATGTTTGAACAAAATCAGTACTGAAATTTCCACTTTTTTATGTGTTGAGGCATATTGACCACAGCAGTAGCAAAAGCTATTTATATCTGGCTTGCACAGTTCCATATTCTCTTCTCTTTTGTTCACTTTTAAAAAACTGGAGAAAAATCACTTTTACTGTTCGCGTTCGTCGGCACTTGTTGAATGACAAAAATCACAGAACCAGTGTGAGAAAGAGAAAATGTATAATGACAATGCATGTTTTATGTGAACATTACAGAACCAGTGTTGCCACATCAATATTTCTCGTTTAGTACAGTAGAAAAATATGAGAGAGTTCGGCTTGTGAGTGTCAATGTTTTCTCCAAATAATGTTGTGCATATCTGGAGCAAATTTTTGAAATTCATACATTTACCTAATTGTGAATAAATGAGAAACGCGTGCATCGATTTTCATGATCTATCCTTTTTTTGCTCATGAGTTATGTGACTTTACGCGAAAGTAATTAGTTTTGGCACTTTTTTCCATTTTGGATTTTTTATGAATTTAAAAAAAAAAATTTTAATTTTTAGGCAAAAAATACTTCTTTCCCGTCATTCATTCATTTTTAACTTCGAAAGTGTTGCACATATAGGAAAACGGTATAGAAACAGATTAGAGAAATTGTAATTCTAAATTTTTTTGAGTTTGTTTTAGCAAAATCGGAGAAGTGGTTCTCGAGTTATGTTAAACTACGTTTTTGCCAAAATGTTACAACTAAGCGAAAAAACATCCAGATAAGGAAAAAATTTAAAAGGGCATAAAAAAAACTGACACATACGAACGCCAAACCCTTTGAGTGTTTTACTATACTGACCTAGTACCATCACCCTGACTTGGAATTTCTCACCCCCCAGATTGGCTGTTGTACTGTGTTATTAGGATTTTCGCTACAGTGTTGTTGCCACTGTCAGTGGTAGTGTAAGTAAAGAACTCTGACGAGTAGACTTGGTAGTCACGAAACAGCTGTCAGTTCAACCCTTCGTACATCCACATTTTTCTTTGAATGTTCAATATTCACATGCTTTAGAATTTCTTTCTTAAATAAAAAAAAATTGTTTGATCGAAAGATTAAATTAAAAATGAACTTAAGCCAAACTAATTACAGTAAAATTCGCTTATAGTCCACTGCCTCATTTGCACGCTATTTGTGGACTATAACGCGAATTGGACTATATCTTGAATTTTATATAAGCCAATTTTTGGCTTATATGCTGGAGATTCGCATATAAGCCATAATAATATATATAATTATTTCTTTTAACAATAGAAAAATAAAACGAACGCTTAGAAATTACTTCCTTATCTACTCAATTCTAAATATTGCAATTAACATTGCTAAAATAAAAATAATTTCTACTTCAATATAAATAATATTTTTATAAAATTATCATTAAAAATCTATTATGTTTGATTTTTGCATCTTGGATTATATCTGCCATAACTTGCATATATTTAAGATATTTCAAACCACATCTTGGTGGCGTATAAGCGAAAATGAACTATAGAGCTAATGGACTATATGAAAAATATTTTGCAGGTATTTTACTTACAGATGACAGAAAAATTAACATTTTGGAATATATCGCAAATTTTACTATAAGCGGTGTGGCTTATAAACGAATTATACCGTAAATAACTTTGGATAGAAACCATACAGTTAGACTAAAAATGCATAAATCAATTACAAAAATATTTATTTTATATAAATCACATAAAATTACTATTTATTCAAGGAAAATTTAAAAATGTAGGTTAGGTTAGGTCGTACAGGTTGCCAGTTCAAAGATTAAAACCAGCCCACTTGGGTCCGAAGTCGAGCAGGTGACCTCGTTTGACCATCTGGTCTGCGCGATCCCAAATAGTTCCTGCTGAATATGAGAGTTGAAGCAGTTTAGCGGTACGCCAACAATTTGATGCATTCCAGTAAAAAATTTTCATGCTTTTTGACGCACTAAAGAAATAAAGCGTTTCATAGTTCGCTTTAAAATATGAGCTTGTTCAGAAGCTGATTTCATAGCGTCACAACAATGCAAGTTTTGAAGCGAGGAAAGTATTTGCTTTTTACTTATACAAAAGCTTCGTACACGAGCTATACAATAAAATCTGATTTTATAGTGCTGATCCAAAGCAGGCTTATAAGCGAGAATGAAGAGTAAGTGTATTTGAGTTTCTTGGTGCCGTTTTGCAACAGTGTTTTTGGTCGAGTGATTGGTACGTTGGACTTCAAACCTGAAGGTTCTTAGTTCGATACTAGTTGAAGTTAAAATAACAAACATTGAGTAAAAATATGAAATTAATAAAAATAAATAAAGTAACGAAATAAGAAAAATTCAAAATGGCGTTAACGACGCCAATCCATATCGAACCATTTTTTTCATATATTTTCAGTTCTAGTGCTGAAAATGTTGATGATTTTCAGCGCTTCAAAAGCGCTTTTTTGAGCAAGAATGTAGTACTCCAATCCGGGAACTCGCCATACAAAAATTAGCTGCGATATCAGCAGGTTTGTCAGCGCTACTTTTATTCCATAATAGTAGAAACCTGCTTTATTGGAAGCAAGTTTTTTACTGGGATGTGTCGAGTGTGCATTCGAGCCCCGGATTTGGCCAGTTCGTCCGCAGTAATATTTCCGGGCACATTGCTGTTCCCAGGGACCCAGAGTATTTCTAGGTTTGAATGTCTCGCTATCGCGCTTAGAGACATCCGGCATTCATACACCAAGTTCGATATCGTGTAAACACCCGATAGAGACTTGATCGCAGCTTTGCTGTCCGTACAAATTTGGATATCCTCATTGTATATCCTATAGTAGCTCATCCAGTTAGCTGCTCTTTTTATGGTTTATATTTCGGCCTGTAGCTTAAACTTTATTCTCTGTTGATAACGGGGAATAAAGACACCGCCACCCACTCCAAAGTTCAATGTAGGTCCGACCGTATGAATCTCCAGCACGTCCCCCTGACGAGGGGAGGACGTGCCCGAGAGCATCACGGCAAATCTTTTATCAGGCGGAGGAATGGGTGAGCAGTAATCAATGTTTTCCGGCAGAACGTTTTGTAACCTGTAATGCAACTTTTGACGAAAAACATAATTTTTTTGAAAGAAAGGCGTAACTTTTTTTATTCTTCCCTGGCAAAATTGATTCATACCTACCAGAACTGTAGTTATGCTAAATATCAAGGAGTTTTGGCAAAAATAATTTTTTGTGGGTTGTATGCTTTAAAAATAAAATCCCTAAAATCAAAAAATTTTAAATTAACATCTAGACATCCAAAACTCATTTTGCTATTTATCGGAAAGCTCTAAACCAAATCTATCAGATTTATAACTTATAGTTTTGAGAAATGGGAACTTTGTATTAAATAACTGCCTATTTCATTACAGTACTACTGATCTAACAACAATTAATTTTACATTACCTGATACTATAACATCTTGGGTTCTAACTGCTTTCTCGATGAATGAAAAAACTGGCATTGGTCTCTTGGATGCTGATGTTGGAATCACAGCATCTAAGCCATTTTTTATAAGCACTTATCTACCATATTCAATTAAACGAGGAGAAATCGTTTCTATACTCATAGTGATTTTCAACTATCACTCAAAATGTTTACATACCGAAGTGATAATGGAAAATCCATTAAACGAGTTTCAGTTTTTAGACGACATCACTAACATGACCACAAACGCGGCAATCGAAAAACGTAATATAATTGTACCGGCAAATAATGGTAAAAGTGTCAATTTCCTAATAAAAGCTCAAAAATTGGGTCATATTGATATTATTGTACAGGCTACGAATAAATTGGCAAGAGATAAAATTTTACAAAAACTTCTAGTTGAAGCGGATGGCTTGGAAACATCCCACAATCACGAATTATATATAAATTTGAAACCGGATCAAAGCTATACCACCTCCTATAAACCCAACATTCCACCCAAAATTGAAACCGGTACAGAATTTTTTCAACTCTCAATTAGTGGCGACGTTCTATTGCCGTCTTTGGAAAATTTAGATAGTTTGGTGGATATGCCAACTGGTTGTGGTGAACAAAATATGATAAATTTTGCTCCCAACATACTTGTGCTGGAGTATCTCAGTGTCACAGATCAAAGATCAAAATACGCGCAACTTGTGACAAAAGCTCTAAAATATACGGAAATCGGTTATCAGCAACAATTGAAATTTCGTCATTCGAATGGTGGTTACAGTGTTTTTGGTCCCGAACGTAGCAAAACTCCCAGCAATTGGTTGACAGCTTATGTTGTTCGTTTCTTTATTAAGGCTATGAAATATTTTCCCATCGAAACCAAAATAATTGATAGCAGTTTAAAATTTTTGGCAGACTCACAATTGAGTAGCGGCGAGTTTTTAAATACCGGTTATCTATTTCAGTCGGCTTATCAAAGCGGTAAGAGTTTTACAGCATACGTGCTGTTGTCTTTTTTGGAAAATGCGGTAAGTGAAATGAAAACTTGCTATAATTTTTCAACAATTTGTTAACATTTTACATTTTAGAAATATGCCAGGAAATATCAAAATGTTATTCAGAAAGGTCTCGAATTCTTGTCAAATAACATAAATCAAATTGATGATGTTTACTCTCTGGCTATAATGTCGACAGTATTCCAAAGCGCCAAACACGAACAGGCTTCAGTAATACTGAACAAATTGAAGCCTTTTGCAGAAACAAAAAATGATCTGCAATGGTGGCATGACAAAACAGATGATGGAACAACTGATGTAGAAATAACTTCTTATATTCTATTGGCTCTGCTGCATATACCCGGTCATTATTTGCCAATCGCCAAATGGTTGATAGAGCAGCGAAACAGTCATGGTGGCTTCAAATCTACCCAAGATACTGTTGTCGGACTTCAGGCACTTATTAAATTTGCCCAGTTATCGGCTTCACAAAATGTCACCATGATTAAAGTCTTGTATAAAGTCCGTAATGCAGAAAACGAGGAACTAGAAAATGGAATCATAAATCTGGATTCAGAAAATGCAAGAGTTTTACAACATAACCAGGTAAATACAAATTACATTAACGAAATATATAAATTTTAACGTGACAATAAACATTTATAAAAACTCGGCTTTTCACCAAAAGATTGAATTAAATATAGCAATTGCATTGTTACCATTGTATTCACTGGAACAGCTTATTAATCAAGCAAATAATATTTTTTTAAGAAAAGTAACATGCTCAGGTAATTAATGCTTAACATTTAATTAATTAATGTGTTACCATCCTTGCGAAAGGGATGGTGTAGAGACAATAGGTGGCGAAGTGAGAGAGATTAAGAGAGAGAGAGAGATTAAGGTTAATTCATTTACAACTATGATTTTGCGCGTTTTATTGTTAAATTTTTGTTAAATTGTGTCAAGTAGAGGCATTCATTTTTTGAGCTATGTAACCATTTTTACACAGAAAAAATGATCACCAAAAAATTCTCAAACAAAATTTTGTCTAAAATAAATATTATTTCCAGTAAATGTTCTTTACATAATCAATGAATTGTTTGTTTGACTCTTATTTAGGACGCAAACACCAAAAAGAAAAACTGTGTCGTAAAAAAAACAACACCGATCACGACATACACACAAATAACAACAACAACAATGATAGCAAAATTAATGCGATTGTACCAAGTTTGTTTACTGAAGATTTTTTAGAAAATCAATTTGTTAATATCGTTGCATTAATTCTCAATGATTTTTTTAGAGTCTTTACATAAACATTCAGAACACATTTAACAAAGTAACATTTCATAAATGCTTAAGGGATGATGATGATGATGATGACACAGGCAAAAGTTTGTTGGATATATTACAAGAAATCCAGTAAATATTTTTGTTTAATTAAGTAAACTATTTTGTTTAATATTTGTTAATATTTTTAGACTAATTGTTTTATAAATTCGGACAAAACTATTGTTTGATATTTTTCAGAAAATCCATTATATCTTTTTGTTTGATTTAGTAAATTGTTTTGTTTACAATTTGTAATTATTTTTAGACAAATTGTTTTATAGATTTAAACAATTTCTTTACTGAAAAAACTGGTTTTTTTCAATGAAATTCTTGAGATATTTTTGTCTATATTTACAAATTTGTTTGTAGCTCCGTTCCTAGACAAAATATTAACTATTTCATTGAATTTCCTTACGGAAAATGAAATTTAGTTTTTTCTGTGTATTAGTTCTATTACTTCGCCAAAGATTCTGCTACAATCGACGAAGGAGGTTGCTGTGATGTGCACTAGTGTATGCCAGTATTAATCGCTGCCGATATTGGTAAGTGACCAGTGTTCTGCCTTCATCACTTTAACAGTCCAACAACAATTAACACAATGACATACCAATGTACACCAGGAAATTCACGATGTTGATGGCTTTCCTGAAGCTAGTCTCGAACCAAGACCATGTAGTCAACGCGCTAACCACTTCAGCCAACAGCACCTTTGTGCAGTGACAGATTATATATATCAAATTTTATGGCGTGATAAACCCAAAATTAGTCCCTCCAGTACTCTTATAATATCAAAATTACTCTAATAAATTTTGAATACCTTGAGGAAGAGAGCTTTGTCCTCCCAAGAAGGCCATATGTAGGGCAACGCTCATAATGCAGGAGAAAGCTAAATAAACCCGTTTATTTCTATAATAAGAGTATAGCGTATATCCATTCAGTTTTAAAACCAACTCTAACTACATGCAGGACCAAACATTTTCTTTGAGGCCTATAAAACGCGTGTCGTTACTGTCTGGGCCTTAATCCCTGAACAGCCACAATATGTAAATTTATTATAGTCCTATGATCATGTCCACGCTTGACCCCACCTCATAGGACAAGAGGTTGTGTGATTGTCAATAAAGGATGTCATATGTACCCGCATGTTATACAGTTGAGTTACCTCCGAGAGGTATGTATTCGCAGCCTGCGGAGAAGTAATACCTTAGGAAGGACTTTTACCCGTTAACCATAAAACGTTTGCTATCCTATCGCTTAGATAACAGAACAATGGATGAGCATATAAGTATCTAAACGAAGTAGGCTTGCCTATGCTAGTCTAAGAATGGGTATGCCTATACCTTCTTAGTCCTATCAGTGACCTATCATACTGATAATAAAATAACCAAAAATCCAGAACTTTTGATTGAGTTAAAATTTTGATACGCGATCTTTGAAACGAAGCTCCTTACGGCATTTATGTGCTGCATATCAGCATATAAATATTTTCTATGATGGGGAGCAAAAAAAAATTCTTTAAATGAAAAAAATACATGTGACAAATACGTGTAACGAATACTGGTAAAGGCCGTTTCAGTCTTTAATACTAGTATTAATACTTTTGACGAAAATGCTTCCCTGATGTAATTTCTCTTTGAAATTTTTCAAAAAACAAAACAATATTTCACGTTATTTCAGAGTTTTATTTTCCACAAAAGTATTAATGAAACAAACAGCGTTAACAAATACATGTAACAAATACGTGTAAAGAATACTGGTAATAAGAACTACAAACGAAGGCAACAAGCTGGCGAGAAGGTTAAATTCTTTAAAAGCTTAGTATTGTCGCTTTAGAATTTTCGTGTTTTTCGGTGTTGCCGTTGTTTTCCTTGGAAGCTCTGAAATTTCGAGGAGATTTCCTCCTACTTTCTTGTAATCCGGGGAACTTCTGGGATTTTGGGGAAAATTTTGTTGTAGTTGTTGTAGTCTTTGGGAATCTTTGGACCAGATTTGTGCTCTGGCTAATTGTTGGTCCCCTGTGAAGGTGTCTCTGCTAAGCACCAGTTGCTTGGCAAAATTCTTGAGAAGTATCGCCTAAGTATCTTCCAGGCGATAATTATTTTTTGTTGATGATTCGTCGTCTTTTTTCATTTAGGGGCTGAAATTGCTATCTTCATTTACTTGTCTTCAAGGTATGTGAAATTTTTATTTTTAAATTATAATTTTTATTTTTGGTGAGGGTCATGCCGCCGATTCCGGTGACTAGGCGGAGTGTGCCGAAGGGCGATAAAGATGAGCGGCGTCGGACATAGCGACCGAACGGGCAGCTCGAAGACGGCAGACAGAAACTTCGTTCCAACCCAAAGTTCCATGACACCGTGCGTTCTTTTTTATTTTTTTTTAATTTTCGCTATAGAACGTGAATATCGACCAATAAGAAATAAAGTTATGAAGGTTTTAAAACACATTTTTAATTTAAGTGGAATTTTAGTATGAAAGTGAAGTGTTAAAGTACACTGGAGTCCCGATTTGCATCGATCTTATTTGCGTCGTTTCGATTTGCGTCGCTTTTTAAAGTGTGGGTCAATCCGCTTTGCGTCACTTTGCTTCCAATTGGCGTCACAGAAAAACCGAAACTGCTATTTCATTCTGTTAGGCAAGTTATTCTAACATAGTTACAGGTGTTATTTATTTAGGTTTATCAGATGAAGATAGATTCAGCTAGTCTCAAATGAGAATTTCGGTTTTTTCTTTAAAGCATGTTTTGCATATGTGTATGGGAATATAAATTAATTAACTTAATTTTTTATGCTTTTATGTAAATTTATTATTTTTTACTTCTTTATTATAATTAAATAGGAATAAAACGTTTCCATGTGACTTTTTTTAATAAAAAATGTGTATATTTTTATATACAAAATTCAAAATTTCCCCAAGCAAGAAAAATCAGTGCATTTATATAGAAAAAAATGATTCGATTTGCGTCGTTTCAGTTTGCGTAGCATTTTCCCGGTCCCCATTAACGACGCAAATCGGGGCTCTAATATATGTTAAAAAAAGTTTTTGTTTTTTATTTTTTCTAGCTTTGACAACTAATACTTATTTCTAAAAAGATTTCTTTGTTGAGGGTTAAGCATGTCTATATGCCTTTCATGGGTGCTTTACCAAATCATCAGTAGACTTCAACCATACTTTTGACAAGTTTCCTCTTATCTTTTGCACAGACTTTCAAAGCCATAAGATAAATGGTTTTAACTTTGTTAAAGTAAAACATATTCTCTTCATCCATCTATCTGTTGCCAGTGACTAAGCCGACTAATTTTCCGGACGGCTGTTAGTGGTAAAACGTTCGGTGGCTGCCAGCCAACTAAAGCATACAAACAAGATGTTCTCACTTTCATATTTTTAAATGTCTCGATTTTTTATTTCTACTAATTTATGGCTTATAAAAATACAATTAAATGCGAAGTTATAAAACTGGGAACAATTTTAAAGCATACTTACATGCATATTACAGACATACATCATATATCAATGGCGGCACCTTATAAATACATATTATCAACGGTTCGACTAGAGTTTCGGCCATTCGGCTCAGATTTGTACTGTGAGTTAGGACAAAACAATAAACACAGCTTAAAAAGTCAATTTATTTTAGGACTTTTTTGTATGAAGCACAACAACAATTGCCTAATTCACAAAACCTCTTGTATCATTGTATCGAGTGTATTATAGTATTGAATACAATAGTGTACAATTTGTTGTTGATAATTTTCATATAAATATGAAATACGCTTTTACACTTGTATTTCATATGTTTTGAAAAAGTGGTATTTAACACGATATTTAGAAAGTATTCTTTTGTACTCTTAGAGAGTATTTTTATATATCTGGTTCTTATTTTGCCCATCAATACAAGATACAAGTCGATATAATATACACTGGGTGTTCACAAACAAATAAACAAAGAGTGTGTTTGATACAAAATGGACGATACAAATTGTTGTGCATTAAGCAAACGCTTTTAAGCTGTTGTAAGATATTAGGACATTATGACAATACGACTTGATAGCATACCGCTTGAGTTCTCCAAATATATATTCATTTTAGAGCATAACTACTAGTGTTGTCATTCGAATAAGAATAACTCGAATATTCGAACAACTTTTTTAATTTTTGTTTGAACGAAAAAAAAAATTTCAATTTAGAATAAAAAATTATTCCAACAGTTTTTGACGAATATTCAAATATTCGAACAACTTTTTTAAACTACTTTTTATAAAAATTAGTTTTCACTTATGAATGTAAAATAGCGTTTAAGTTGGTTACTTTTTTAAGTTGTTAACAATAGGACATGTTATAAGTAAACAAATTACACATAACTATAAATACTTGAGTAAGGGGTTACTGAGATATTACGAAGATTTCGTTTCAAATTACAGCATGATCTTAATTTGGAAGTATTTTGAAGATGATAATTAGAAAAACCAAATTATTTTCAAAAAGTGTTCTAAGGCTTAAAAATGTCAGGGATCGACAACTTCTCCAATCTTGCACCAATTTCGTAAAGTAAAAAATATACAAATTGAAAGTTTCAGTGAAGATCCAAAGATATCTGACAAGAATAATATGATCCAAATGACAAAATATGAAAAGAAAAGTTATCTTAGTTCAATAAAAGAAATAATATGTAGGAAGGAGTTCAGCTGAAGATAGAATATCTGTTACCGCCTTTAAAAAGTTGCAACTACCCTAGAGGAAAGAGAGCCTGTCACAGGACAAACGATGTGACCAGTTTCCAAGGACTAACAACCAGTTCGAGTTCCGGAACTTTATATGAAAAGGGACCGGTAACTTTTACATGACGTTGTCATTGGAGGGGGTCAATTGACACAATTAAGATACTCAGTGATAGGTTTTAGACCAAAACTTAAGGTACTTGTCCTCTGTGTTTTTCTTTAATACTAGTTCAAAATCTGTCCTTTAAACAAATATTATTGATTTGGAGAAAAATCTGATTGTATATTGAGGGTATTTTGGTAAAATTTTTGTTATAATTTGTGATATGATCTCTTTCCCCCGGTCACTACTCAGGAACATTTTGTACCATTCCCATTTTCACCAGTCATGGGACAAGAACGTTCAAGACAATTGGTACAACATTTGCCGAAGGGTAGTGATACAATATATTAAAAATCGTGGTTTTAAAATGGTTATTCGTTCGAATATTCGAAAAAAAGTTTTAAATTATTCGGCTGTTCGAACAAGAAAAAAAATTATGAAATTTTATTCGAACGATTATAAAACCCGAATAGTTGACAACACTAAAAGGTACATATAACTCAATTTTAATATCTCATTTTCTTCTTCTCATTAAAGCTACCGCCATCTACGCGTTTGCTTGATATTGAAGTTTCTGGTACTGGCAGCATTTTCTTACAATTCTCCTACAACTATCGAACATTAGTAATTGATCAAAGAAGTCTGCAAAATAAAGAGCAAAAAAGTTTAATTGTTAAAAAGAAGGCCGATCTAACAACCAATGGACTGACAATGAATCTAGAAATTTGTATTCAATATAAAACACTTGATGATAGCACACATTTAAAGACAAACATGATTATTGCTAACGTTGCTTTACCTTCTGGTTATATTGCCAACGACGCCAATATCAGAGAACTAAGAAGTAGCGAAAATATTGATCGCATTGAAAATGACACACCGGATAAAGTAATTTTTTATTTTACCTACATCGAAGTGAATGAAGAGAAATGCGTTGATTTGGTGGCCGACAACAAGCATGATGTGAGAAATCTTAAGCCGTCTATGATTGTTGTCTATGAGTACTATCATCCTAATCGCCGAGAGGTTGTTACATATGAAATCAAAAATAATAACACTATGAAATATTAGATGCTTTTTAATAATACTTTATATATGTTCGTTAATATTTTTTTTTATAATTGTTAAAATAAAATGGATATGTTGATATTATTTATGTATGTTCTAAAACAATTATACTCTGCTATTTGATAAAATAGATAAACGAATACCGCATCTAATAATATTTGGTGGTCGGTAAAGGAGGTAGGCCCAAATGTTCACGGAAGTAGATTAAGGCTACGAATAAAGCCAATTATTCTACACGGTGAGAGATTATATACTTCACCTGGAATCATAGTGGTAACTCCAAGGAACTTCATTCTGCGCGCCGCTACGTAGAGTCTACATAGATTGGTCTCAGAGTTGCCAATGATAAATTGCTGTCGTCTTAGATTGCAGTGTCCGGTAAACAACTCCGTTAGTAATATAAGGTGATTTTTGTCCAATAGCAGTAACTTTTGGGATTTGTTTTGGCATAACATAATAAATCGTTTTGCTTTGCTGAGACCCTAAAGGGCTTCCTAATGGTGAGCAAATTCAAAACGAGACCAGGAGTTATTCTTTTCTTTGAATAACCCTTGCCCGTTCGTTTCCAGTATGACATTTATGGCCACCTAGCCAGCACTACGACGGTTTAATTCGAGCGCCAACTTTACTTACTGAAGTTATGGGCATTTATCGCTGCCCGTATCTCAATCTTCCTGTTTGGAACTGTCAGTAAAGCAGATCTGTTCAGCATCTTCGTGCCATGTAGTGTGGCTCAGCCATTCCCATCTTTCAGGAATTAGAACGTCAAAGTTTTTGTCCAAGATTACACTAAGGGAAAAACGACAATTTAAAAATAGTCATTCGTCTTATTAATTTAATAAATTTAATTTCGAAAGAAAAACATTATTGAAATATACTGAACTAATAATTTTAAACTTTGAATAAATATGGTTCAATATTGAAATAAAAATTGTCAACATGTCTAGACTTTCGTTAATGTTTCTTATTGAATCAATATAGTTTTTTATTGATTTTTTTCTCTGGGTGTAATGTTGGTTGTATTTGGTCAATTATCGTAATATATGGGTCGTTTAAAAACTGTTGTCCCAATATATTCATAAGCCCAATCAGATCTCCTTTTTTTATAGTGGAGATGTCTGGAAGTCGAAGTACGCTCCTGCGGCGCCCCGCGGTCACTATAATGTGCAAAAGGGGAGGGGGCAGAATGGGACGCAGAGCATATGTATGGTAGGTTTTAATTGCCCCGGTGATCAAAATACATACTAGGCGATATACTTTGTCAAGTAGTACCCTAGTAGTGATTTGTTCAGTTTTTGACCTCCAAACTAGGGCAGGGTATGTTAATATTGGTTTTGTCATGGTGGTAAATGACCAATACATCATTATTGGTTAGAGTCCCCATGATTTTCCAAATAATGGTTGGCAGGCATGAAGTACCCTGATTTTGTTAACAGTATAATAAAAAGGTTTTTTACAAGTGAGTGACTTATCAAAAATGACCCCAAAGTATTTTAATTCGCTGGAGAGCTTGATACTTAAACCATTTAAGGTGGCTTCTATGAGTCTAAGTTTTCTTCGTCTGGTAAAATATACAATGATTTTTTTAGAGTTAATTGGCAATGACTTATCTTTCCACCATTTGTTATTTAAATTTTGTGCTTGTTGCACCCTCTCCGATATGGTTCTATCCTCCAACCCTACGACAGATATGATAAGATCGTCGGGGTATCCATATGCTCGGAAGCCAAGGTTGTTGAGTTGTTCAAGCATTTCAGCGATGACCACTGTTCATAGTAAAGGCGATAGAACGCCACCTTGTGGACAGCTTATAGTTGCTCTTATGATTGTCGATGTCACACATAGGCTTAGCTCAACCACAATGGATGACAACATTTCTAAAGTCCAGTTTTTTATAATTTTCGTAACTCCTTTTCTTTTCTATCAGGAGCTTTACCGATCATGTCGTAGGATGTATTTCATCTCTATCACACCAAATTCCAGGTCAATCTTTCACGAGTGCGTAATAGCCCAAATTAGAAATTGAAAAATGAGGTCAAGAATTGGAGTGTTTATCTCAAAAGTGTAAATTAGTTTTTTATAAAAACTAAAAATATTCTACATTAATTTAAGCAACTTGTTACACAGAAAAAAATAGACAAGAATTATGTGCAATAAAACAATGTTATTGAAAAAAGTAATAATTTCAATAACATTTGTCTTTAACTTCCCTGCAGAAAACTTGGTGACAAATGATCCAAAAGTACTCGTCCCATGACTTGACAAAGTGAGACTGGTACCAAAAATAAGGAGTAGTGAATGGTGAAAAAGACATATTGTGTAAATGGTCACATATTAAGCATTTTCAGTCAATTTAGTTGCTACTCCGGCTAGTATATTAGTAAACGGCGCTGAACTAATTCGATGCACCTGAATCAAAGGCCTATTACATAGTATCTATATAATATTAATTGTCTCCCTTCAATGAGACTGCCATTCCACTCAGGAACCTGTTCCGTAACTATATTCAGATATTAATTCCAGCTTAACTGGTATTTACAACATTGAAATATAAGTTCCCCTGTGGTCGAGTGGATAGTGTACTAGCCTGTCATGCCGGAGGTTGTGGTTCGAATCCTATCAAAGACACCGCTTAAAAATAAAATACAATTTCTACTTGGATTTGTAACAATAAAAAAATAAATTAATAGATAATTACAGCTGAATTTGGGAATAATATTTATATATAATCTATATTATTCTACACCGATTAGGACTCCATAAGATAGTTCAGAGACAAGTTACAAGGTGTATACAAAGTATCAATTAACCCCATCCTAGGCCATCCCCATGTAAAAGTGGCTGGTCCGCTTCATAGGAAGTGTTAGGACTCAGGCTGGTCCCTACCACCTGGGGACCGGTCACGTGACTTGTTTTGTGCCAGTTCCATTTACCGCAGGGTTAATACAATATTTCGTTGTATGTATTTCTTTCCCATGCCGGTTATTATTTTTTTTTTTTATACATAACTACTTAAAACAAGTTTTATCTCAGAAAAAAGAAACTGGGACATGGCTCGGCTGTAGCGAGCATGCTTTACGTCCGGGAAGCCCGGGTTCGTATCCCAGCCATGTCAACATTTCTTTCAATTTATATTTTTTTCTTTTGAAATAATTTTGATAACAATAAAGCGGAATTGTTTATCACAGGAAAATTGAAAAAAAAATATTGAATACCGGGAATTTTGTTATCACAAACAAAATTTCTTTCTTTCTGTCTATTCATAAAATTGTGGTTCAATAATAACAAACGGAGCACCATACTAGTAAAGATAATTCAAGTACGCTGATTTCAATGGTGTTAGCCGTTTTTCGAAGTTAGCTCTCGTTTTTGCGATATTCACGATTTAAAATGTTCATATTACCATAAAAACTATTTTTTTATACTTCTGGTATAATTTGCAGATTAAAATTTAGCTAGTTTGAGTAAATGTGAACATTATTAAGATATTCAGTGACTTTTCTTTGTGAAAAAAATAAAAATTTAAAAATTTATGTTTTTTCAAATACATATGTTTTTTTTTTTTGCAAAAAACAATTTAATACGAATAAAAATTACAGTAAAAATTTGTTTTATGTAAATTTATGAGAATTTAGATGATTAAAACTCAAAATTTTTAAAGTTTACAGTTTACCAAAATTTTTACGAAAAAAGTAGATTTTTCACGAAAAAGCAAAATGACGCATTATGTTCTATTTATTCAACCATTTTAAATTCGAAAATTTTCGCAAAAGTATAAAAATATCGTTTTTGTGGTACTGATTTGTGGTAATAATTTTAAATCGTTAATAAGGCGAAAACGAGAGCTAACTTCGAAAAATGGCTAGCACCATTGAAATCAGCGTACTCGAATTATCTTTACCAGTATGGTGCCGCGCTTCTTATATTTTGAGACTAGCATAGTGTAATTAATTAATTACGTTCCACGAACTATTTAATTTTTAACCAAACGTTATAGTCAACCTAGCCATAGGCATGATAAATACCTTGGTGATTCGCTAGTAAGTACCCTAGAGGGAAAAAAACCTGTCACAAGACAGATCACGTGACTAGTTCCCAAGAACTAGCAACCGGTTCGAGTTCCGGAACTTTATATGAAAAGGCCGGTAAATTTTACATGGCATTATCATTGGAGGGGGTCAATTGACATAATTAAGATAATCAGTGATTATTTCTAGACCAAAACTTAAGCTCCTTTCCGTGTGATGGGTTCTTGAATACTAGTTAAATTGCTGCACTTTAAACATATATTTTTAGTTTGGAGAAAGTCTTCTTGTATCACAAATGTATTTTGCTAAAATTTTTGTTCTAGTTTTGTGATATAATTATTTTTACCGGTCACAACTCGCGAACATTTCGTGACATTCCCATTTTCACCAGTCAGAAGACAACTACGTTCAAAAGAATTGGTATAACATTTCCCGCAGAGTAATTATATAAAGAACTAGTTATAAAATAAGCAATAAGTAAGTATTTTAGTATTTACTATTTATTTATTTATGTCTATGGATTAATAAAATCCTTACAGACAACATAATAAAAAAATGTACATGTAATCATATAAAACTAAACTAGTTGTTTAAGTACAAAATTAAATTACGTTTAATTACATTTATATGAAAAGACATATCAATAACGTTATACAATTCATTAAAGTTATAACAAATTCTACGAAAAGGATCAGCATTAGCGTAGTTTTAATGAAAATATTGCAGTGCCAGAGGGTGAAATTGGCGTAGGGGACGTTGCGGTACATTAAATGTCAGCTCATTAACCAGAAACTCTGAACAGATGTCGCCATTTATAAGTTTAATAACAAATATTGCATTTAAAACTTTTCTCCGGCTCTTCAATGTAGGCAGTTTAATTTGTTATAATCTGAATTCATATGATGGCAAGTTTGACACACGGCTGGGGTATACCCGACTAGAAATTTTCACAGAAACGTATTTGGGACCCGATTAGTTTGCTGTTGGGAAACATCAAAACCTTGCAAAAATTTGCTCAAATCGGGAAAATATCAAACTCTAATATTGAATTAAAATTGCTGAAGCTATCCAAGGGATAAAAGTATATAGCAATCATCTCTTTTGAAGATGAGCAAAATATACGATTAAAGATCTGTGTTAGATTTTCCCAACAAGTTCCCAATAGTTTCCCATTTGGGAAGAACTTATGTTAAGGCATTAATTTGTATATGGGATGTCCCAACAAGTTCCCGATCAAATCACAAATGCGATAACCCTTTCGGGTGTGCCACATGAATTCCCAATCGGACCCCAATATGAGTATTGGGAAAATTTCTAGTCGACTATATTACGCAATATAAAAAGTAGAAATTGCTTTTGTACAGACTCTAAACGATCACTATGGATGTTATAATGAGGGTCCCAGATGACGGAACAATATTCCAAAATAGGTCTGACCAAGGAAGTGTAAAGTTGTCTCGTTACTGCTGGATCATTAAATTCTTTAGCCCACCGTTTAATAAAAGCAAATACTCCACGGCCCTTATTAATGCACGTATTTATGTGATTGATGAACAGAAGCTTTTTATCAAAAAGAACTCCAAGATCAAGAAACTCATCGACGCACTCCAATGTGCACCCTTCTAAAGTGAAGCACCTACTAGAGTTAGTTCTTCTGGAAAAATGCATATGTTTGCATTTTTTTAGATTTAAAGCCAATAGGTTCTCCTTACACCATATAAAAAATGAGTCCAAATCTCGCTGTAGATATGATTGACTGAGTTGATTATCCGAATTCAAAAATATCTTGACGTCATCGGCATAGATTAGTATATCAGAAAATTGTACTGATGATGGTAAATCATTGATATAAAGTAAGAAAAAAATAGGCCCAAGATGACTGCCTTGCGGAACACCAGATTCAACATAAATTCTTTTAGAAAGAACTGTAATGAAATGTCTCCCTTCCAGATACGATTTTATCCAATTCAAAGTTCTATTGGAGAATCCCATTAGATACAATTTCTTCAATAAGGGGCAGTAATTAACTCTATCAAAAGCCTTACTGAAGTCAGTGTAAATAACATCTGTATATTTACCATTTGTGAAACCATGATTAATGATTGTAGTTAACTGCAGCAGATTAGTTGAAGTAGAAAGTTGCACAGCAAAAACTACTGCTTCGGCCGAAGCAGGTTTATAAGTGAGAGAAGTTGGTTTAGTTATTTCTCCTGCTTCGAAAAGCGCTGCGAACATGCATGATTTTTGTTCGCGATGTCCCACTTTGTAGCTCTTGTTTTTGATATAAAACAGCGCTTGTTTCGAAGCATCAAAAATGCTGTAAAATCATGTCTCTTCGTCTTATTGCGCCATTCAATTTTATCATCCGTAAACTACAGCGAAAACAAATCGTGTTTTATTATAAATTTCTCTCTTCTACTACTACTGCTTCGGCCAAAGCAGGTTTATAAGCGAGAGAAGCTGGTTTTGTTGTTTCTCCTGCTTCGAAAAGCGCTTCGAACATGCATGATTCTTGTTCGCTATGTCCCACTTTGGAGCTCTTGTTTTTGATATAAAACTGCGCTTCTTTCGAAGCATCAAAAATGCTCTAAAATCATGTCTCTTCGTCTTATTGCGCCATTAAATTTTATCACCCGTAACCAACAGTCAAAGCAAATCGTGTTTTATTATAAATTTCTCTCTTCCATGCAATAGATGGGAAATGTAGAAAGAGAGCATACTTTATATGTTTTTTGAGTTGTTAAATGTGTTAATGTTTATTTGAAGCAATGCGTGCGACAATTCGTTAGAGCCTTTATTTTTGAAAGCTTCAATGCTACTGAATATGATTTTGGAGTTCGTATCGAGTAAATGTACAATGCTGACTAAGTTCGTAATTTAAACATTATGAACACTGAGAGATCTCTGCCTTCTTTTTGAGCATCCCCGGAAGCGCTTCAAAACATACCATGTGGAAGGCATGATCGTTTTTTACTGCTTCCAGAAACATGATATTTTTTGCTGGGTAGCAGTCATGGTACTAACATTTTATTGCTAAATAGTTTCAAAAACTAAATTTAAACAAGAGATAATATTTTATTTATGAATTTCAGAAGACAACAGCAAATTTCTAATTATTCAAAAACCAGTTCACACAATTTCAGTTAACACTTTTTTTATTTCCATTCTAAAAAAAACTTAATCTGAATATACATATGTAGTATATGCATATGTATGTATTTCTGAAAATGTATTTTTTTTAATAAAATGTAAAAGGTGATGTGAGCTTGTTACTTAGTCCAGGTCCACACGCGCAATTTTTGTTGCAGCAATTCTTTATTTTCCAGTTAGGAAAATGTGGGAGAGGAATAGATATAGTATATATTTCTATTTCAACACTCTCTTACAAATTGAGAAATTGCTGCAACAAAAATTGCACGTATGGACTGGCACTTAGGTGAGTGTTTTGTGAAACCATCCATTCGCTTAGATTTATACAATATCTATTTATTTTTTGAACAAATTCATTTACTAATTCTCTGCTAGATAAAGTGGTTAACAGATACGGCTAAATAAAAAAATATTTGCAATATGAAATTGAATTGGTCGAGTCAGTATTTGTTAGTGCTGGCTATGGCACTGGCAGTTAATTGCGAAAGGTATGGTACGAGTATATTACAAACAATATCCATTTCAAATAAAATAATTAAAAATATATTTTATAGTTATTATACAATAAATGCTCCCGGTGTGATAAAATCAAATCGCAAATATTCAGTTGTTGTAGCTTTACAAGAAGCCAGTGATCCCTGTTCAATACGTGTCGGTATTGAAGGTCCCAATTTAAAGGAATTTAAGGATGTTAACTTAGAGCCGTTTAAATCTCAAATTATAGAATTTTTTCCTAAAAAACTACAAAGTGGGAAGTATCTTCTGAAAGCTGAGGGTTTAACCGGTTTGAGTTTTAAAAATGAAAGCCGTTTATATGAGATACTGGATGAAGGTCCAAAAATTTACATTCAAACCGATAAGACTTTTTATAAACCTAAAGATTTAGTAAGATTTCGTTTTATTGTACAGGGTGTTTTTTTTAGAGGTATAGAACTTCGAATTGAAATAAAACACAAGAAAATCGTTTTAATGTCCATCAATTTGGCTTTATTGGAAGGATAATTTTATGCCATTAATGTTTAAATATGATTTTGGGCATGTGGCCGCCGCGGCTGGCTCGAATAAAGCCAATTCTACAGGTCCAATTTTCAACCACTTTTTCGACCATATGGGGCCGTATGTTGGCAATAACGCCACGAATGTTGGCTTCCAAGTCCCCTAACGTTTCTGGTTTGTTGGCGTAGACGAGCGACTTCACATATCCCCAAAGAAAATAATCCAATGGTGTCAAATCACACGATCTTGGTGGCCAATTGACAGGTCCATTCCGCGAAATTATGCGCTCATCGAATGTTTCCTTCAATAAATCGATTGTGACGTGCGCTGTGTGGCATGTAGCGTCGTCTTGTTGGAACCACAACTCATCCACATTCATGCCATCCAATTCGGGAACAAAATAGTCGGTTATCATGGCTCTTTACCGGTCTCCATTAACGGTAACTGACTCTCCAGCATTATTTCGGAAGAAGTATGGCCCAATGACTCCACCAGCCCATAGAGCACACCAAACAGTCAGTTTTTGTGGATGTAATGGCGTCTCATGTGGATTCTCTTCACTCCAAATGCGGCAATTTTGCTTGTTGACGTAGCCATTCAACCAAAAATGAGCCTCATCACTGAACAAAATTTTGCGATGAAAATCAGCATCGAGATCAATCTCATTTTCGGTCCATACACCAAAATCACGACGCATTGCATGGTCTCGCGGCTTTAATTCTTGCACAAGCTGAATCTTGTAAGGTCGCAAGCCAAGATCTTTGCGCAAAATCTTCCATAAAGTTGATGGACAAAGCTCCAATTGCTGTGCACGGTGGCGAATCAATTCATTCGGGTCCTCTTCAACACTTTGCTCTACAGCGGCAATTGTTTCTTCGGTGCGCACTGTTCGACGTCTCTGCGGATGCGTATTATCACATAGAGTAAACGTAGTGCGAAAACGATCCATGGTTAACCGAATTAATTGCTCTGATGGACGATTATGTCGACCATAAAATGGACGGAGCTTGCGGTAAACTTCGCGAACTGAACCATTATTTTCGAAATAAATTTGCACGATTTGCAAGCGTTGTTCTTTTGTCAACCTGTTCATGATGAAATGGCAAACCAAACTAAATATTAATCACTTGACAGCTGACAAAATGGCCGCCAGTTAAAAAAGTGATGCCAACTTAAAGTTCTATACCTCAATAAAAAACACCCAATATTAGATGAACATACGAAGCCGATGAAAATTGAAGATCCTATACATGTGCAGATATTGGTGAGTTAGCTTTAAATACAATTGTTATAACATATTCAGTTTGAAGTAAGGGAAAACTGTTTATTAGCTTTAAGGAAAAAACTTGAAATTGATTTCAATTAAAAAATTCGCTGTGTCAATTAAAAATTAGTTAATTTTGCATTAGTAAGCGAAGTGCTAATATCAATTAAATTTTTAATACCAAATTAAAAAATGGAAAAAAATGTGCGGTTTGGATTGGACATAATGGTGGATAAATATTTTTGTTCCAAATGGGCACCTTATATTGAATACTTATTAATTTCGTTTTCGTAATTATTATTATTAATTTTTTATTTTTACTTACTGTTTGTTATTTTAATCTCTCCGGGGGTCGAATTAAGCTCCTTCTGGTTTGAAATCCAACGCACCAACCACTCAGCCAAAATATTGATTTCAAATAGGAGGCAAGAATTTAAAATAAACCCTTTTACTCTCAGTGAGTCCATATTTTGCTTTTATTTATAAATGGTATAGTATACATGGTATAATAAGTGTACAGGTGGTGGCAGCCGATTATTGTTTGTTGTTAGTTTTATGTATACCAGGTTTCGGTTATCTATTGTCAACAATGCATCACGGTTTTATTTTAGTCTGATCATTGCCCTATGTTTGTGAGGAGAGTGGTGTGGTAGCTGGCACCTGGTACTACATAATTATTTTTTGGCTTTTAGTTCATTATCTGCATCATTATTATGTTTCATTACAATAAAACCATTTAACTTAAAAATTTTTTTACTTATTTTATTTGTTAATTTTACCATGAATTCAAATTCAATTCGTTGTGTTTTAAATCTTATTCGCAGCAAAAAAAATACAAAATGTAGAATTTGCGAACCGGAAGTAGTGCAAATGTTGATCATTTTCAATGAGTTTTACATATGCTTGTGATTTCAAGAAGTTCTCTTTTTCGATTACCAATCACCGAATTGGAAGCAATGTTAAGAAATTTTTCTTTTTCGGCGTTCTATAATGATATTTTCCTTTGATGAAAAATTGCCTATTTTCACAACTTCTTTCTTTAATGCAAATTTAAACGCAAGACATTGTTTCCATATAAATTTAAGTGATTAAATATAAACTTTTTCATAAATGTCCTTTAAAAATTCGCTTTTTAAAAAAGCAAGAGAGAAAATAATATGAGATACGGTAGACCATTCAGGCTATCCCTGAACTTCCCACTAATTTCAAGCGCAAAGCACAAGAGAGTCCATAGGCTCTTGGATTAATTTAGATAGGACTTTTTTAAAAATGTTCGGTAATGATATCTTTCGATTTACCTCAAATTTGCAGCACTCGACGCAGTTTTCCCAGTTCTAAGAATCGATTGAATATTAAAGATAGCTTTGACAACAGTGTTGAAGTAATTAGAAAATATGTAACACTTCTTCGACAACGATATCTCTGGAACAAATCAATTGCTTGCTGGAAGCATTTTCGTAAGAGAGACTGCAAATGGAATCACTTGCAATTACGCTTTTATAATGCATGAAGCAATAAAAGCAATAGTTTCTGCTCGCATAAAATGCTTATGAAAATCATAAAAATTTTCAGCACTAAAACTGAAAATATATAAAAAAAGGTCCGATGTGGGTTGGCGGGGCTGATGGATCTATTAACGTCATGTTAAAGGCTTGTTACTTCTTATCCTTAGTTATCAATTTTGTATTTTTACTTACTGTTTCTTATTTTAATTTCAACTAGTATCGAACTAAGCATCTTCAGATTTGAAATCGAACGCACCAACCACACAACCAAAAACACTGTTGCAAATCGGCAGCATGAAGTTAACATAGACTTACTCTTATAAATACATTATTTTGAAATTATTTACTTTAATTTTAAAATGTACTGTTCGTGTATACATATTTGTTTGTGTGTGTACTGTTCGTATATACAATCGTCGAACATATTTTAAGGGTCTCGCTTACGATAGTGCTTCAAAGAAACACTATCGTCAGTGAGAGAAATTAAATATTAAATACTTATGTTGTTTTGCACATATTTTTTACATATTAAAAATATCGTCAAAAGGTAATAAGTATTCGTGCATATTTGTTCGAGGTCTTTTGCAAACTTGAGTGCATTTGTGGTAGCATTTTTGGAAGTATTTGTTCTTAAATAAGCAATGCATTGCTTCTAATAGCTTTTAGTGCTTCTAAATTTCGAATATTTTTTGCTTGGTAAGAATTAATTCGATTTTGGATTTGACCTTAACGATGGCTTAAAATTATTTTAAAATAATTTATTTTCGAATATTCACGAACTCTACAAAGTCGAATACTAAATTTTTATCATATAAGAAAACAAAACTAAATTGAATGGAGCAGTATCTAAACTTTTTATAGCTGTAAAGTTTTTGTTCTAATCCATCGCGTTGTATATGTTGGAGCATTTTGCTACACTCTAAAGCACAAAACTAAAATTTATCTTTGAGATTTAGCAACTTCCCAGTAAAAAAATTGCTTCAAATAAAGCAGGTTTTTACTATGAGAGAATAAAAGTAGTGCTTATAAGCCTGCTGATATCGCTACTGATTTTTGTATGGCGAGTTCCCAGTTTGGCGTACTACATTTTTGATACAAAAAGCGCTTTTTGAAGCGCTGAAAATCATAACCATTTTCAGCACTAAAACTGTGCTTAAAAACGTGCATTGTGTCAGCAGTGACAAATCTGCTTGTTTTTGTTTAGTTTCTTTCATATACGAGTACATTCAATGCTCTGCAATAATCTCTTCTTTTAAACCGTATTTAATGCGCTTTAGTGCTTCAAAAAACATGAATTTTTTTACTGGGTTATAATTTAAGGCCTAATTGTCTAAAACACTTCAAGACAGTGAAATAAAATTATGTGCTCCTATTTTATAAATATGCTTTTTTCATACAATTTACCTTCAACCAACAAACACATAAAAACATCAAGCTTTGCCTTGCCTTTAATAATTACTAAAATTTTTATGAAAAACCAAATCCTTAAGTCAAACAAAATTATTTATCAAACAAAATAGAGACAATAATAAAAGTTTCAAATCAGTTTCAAAAACATGTTTGTGAAAAAATACTTATCATAATTTTTTCTGTGTGGTCTAAGTTATCCGATATTGATTTTAACCGACTTGAAACAAGTAAAAAGGTTACACTGCGTGACAGCATTTTTTTTTTTTGGCAGAAACGCCACTATACATATATCCATTAATCTAGAAAAAAAACATAGTCAAACTGCGCACTTGCTTTTATATTTTCACTTAGTGCACATAATGAACAAAGTATAGACTATATATTCTAAAAATTTCAGATTTTCATTTGTATCCCCACATCGGCTTTTGGGCCCATTATTTTTGATAAAAATTGGACTTATAAAAAAATCATATCTCGTACTAGAGTGAAAATATCAAAACGGCACTAACTGGACATAACAACGAAGTACTGCCCTATATTTTCTGAAAATATCAGATTTTTATCTATATACCCACATGGCTTTTTTTGAAGCTCAAAGTTGAGCATTTTTTAAAATTTATAAGTTTTCGCATCTTTATTTTTGCCGAAGATAATATTTTAGCGCAATGAAAATTATGCTATGGTATCATAAGAATTCCTTCTTCACTACAAAAAAAATCAATGCTTTATGTTCAACAGGGTTCAGTTGAAGATCGATAAAATGAGAAAACACTATGTTATTTACAAGTGGCCACTTTTCGGCCATTTAATTATTCCTGTTCAGTTTTGCATAGCAATATTAAATGATCATTACTGCCCTATAAAATAAAGCATGAATCGTTTCAATATCTGTTCTACTTAAAAAGCTAGAGCAATTATAAAAATGTATGAAATTGGTGAAATTTTTTACTTCGGGTAGCCACTAATCAGAAGCTATTCAATAATAAATAACAAATATGGCGGCCATGTGTATCTAGTACCTACAAGATTGTCCTCAATTTTTTTATTAAAATTTAAATCCATACGGCACACCTATTTTTTGAATTCACTCAGAATTACTCGAATGCATATGTTAAATAATTTTTTTTAATATTAGTATCTAATATTTTTTAGCAAACTTGGTACCAAATAAAAGGGAAGGCTCTGTAGAATTTTATAAAAATATTTACTTCAGTTCCTCTTAACAAACATATAAAAAAATGACCTTTAAAAAATATATCCTTCCATATCATGAAAAGTTTTCACTTAAAAAATTTTTTTTAAATTATATGTTGTAGCCTTAAATTAGCTCTATAACACTTCGAAATTTTATGATTTTATCTGTATTAGTTCAAAAGCTGTTGCTGTTTATTTGCGGTACAAAATTAAATTCTATAAAAATTGCAAAAAATTAACTTATAAAAAACAACCACTATTTTTGAGCCGAGAGCGATAAAATCGTAAAATAGGGGTGCATTTTAGAGTTTATTTTAGGTTAATATGTATTTTTATATATTCTGCATAGCAATCAAATAAACATTTTGAAGGGAATATTAGAAAAATTGTTTCCAAGGACATATTTAAAGTTTTTGTTCAGTTGATCTACAACTATTCTTTCACATCCTTGGCATAAAAACCACTATATCAATTAATCTAGATACTAAGCATAGTTAAACTGCGTGCTGGGTTTTTCATTTCCTCATCTCTTGTCCTTTTCTTCCTTCTTGGACTTTACATTTTTTGAGAGTACTTATTTAAATTTTTGTTTTCATATTAATATGTAAATTTTTTTAGCAATAGTAGTACCAAATAAAAGGGAAGGCTCTGTAGAATTTTGAAAAAAAATGTCTTCAAGAAATCCTTCTATATCCTTGAAAACTTTCATCAAGAAATCTTTTATAAAGTATATTTTCAGCATTAAGTTAAGAGACCTAAACATTTTGTGATTTTGTCTCTCTTAGGGCTGTACCTAAAGCAGAGCGTTGAGCGTCGCCTTAGGGGCTATTCACGTATTACATAATGCTCCAAAGAGAGAAAGCGGTTCAATATCTGTTACGAACTAGGTAATTTATACCGAACATTTTGTAAAAAGCGCTACGAAGGGGGAGTATAAAACTCCGAAAATAGCTTTACGTAATATGTGAATAGCTCCTTAGTACGAATTTAGGGTACGAATTTTCTATACATTGTAACAGATTATTTTGCCCCTACGTTTTGTTAACAAAAAAATTATTAAAATAAGCATTATCAAAAAATTTAAAGTCCTTAAAAAGCGATAACAGATGAGGAAATGAAAACCTAAGTACGCAGTTTACCTATGTTTAGTCTCTATATTAATTGATATATAGTGGCTCTTTTGCCAAGGCTATTGAAGAAAATTTGAAGAACAAATGAACAAAAATTTAAAAGATGTCCTTCGAAACAATTTTTCTAGTATTTTCTTCAAAATCTTTAATTGATTGTTTCGCAAAATATATAAAAATATATATTAACATTAAATAAACTCTAAAATGCACACATATTTTACGTTTTTATCGCTCTTGGCTCAATATTAATGTTTTTTTTTATAAATTAGTTTTCTACATACAATTTTTTAAAAATTAATCACAGCTTTAGTACTGAGAGAGGTAAAGTCATAAAGTTTCGAAGTCTTATAGAGTTACTTTAAGGCTACAACATATAATTTTTAAAAAATATTTTTAATGAACACTTTTCAGCATATGGAAGGATATATAAAGGAAGGATATATAAAGGAACTGAAGTAAATACGTTTATAAAATTCTACAGAGCCTTATCTTTTATTTGGTACCAAGTTTGCTAAAAAATATAAGATACTAATATTAAAAAAAATTATTTAAAATAAGCATTCATGGAAAATGTTAAGTCTTTTAAAAAGGACAAAACATGAGGAAATGCAAAACCAAGAACGCAGTTCGACTATATTTTGGCTCTAGATTAATGAATATATAGTGGTGTTTCTGCCAAATAGAAAAAATTAAAATTTGTCACGTAGTGTTGTCAATTCGTCATGGATGTTCCCTTAAAACTCCGCCATTTATAAACCGATTTCGGATTTTCTTTTTATTTAAAAGCATGTACTTCCAGATTGGTCCCGTTGAAAAGTGGGCGCGTTCATGCTCATACGAAATAAATAAACATGCCTTTTCATCTATTTCTAGTCAACGGATTCCTATGAAACTTTGCACACACATTAAGTAAGCATCCCTTTGAATACTACATCATGACTTAAAAAAGAGTGTAGTGCCACGCCCATGCAAAGTAAATATCCTTTTTCAACAACTTCTACTGAACCGATTCTTTTGAAACTTTGCATACACATTTAGTTATTGTTACAATACAGCATTATAGTTAAATAAGTGGGCAGTTCCACGCCCATGAAAAGTAAATACTCATTTACACTACTTCTATTTAACCGATTCTTATGAAACTTCGCACACAGCTAGTTCTCGTGAAAGTACTGCGTTATGATAAAAATTATGGGTAGTGTCATGCTTATAGATATTTTGTAGTCGGGGGGTTTTTTTTGAAAGAATTCCCCTATAAATAATTAACCTAAAAAGAGTAAATTTCTTACTTCCTTACTATTTCAATAATATTTCATGAAACATACATCAAGAAAATTATACTTAAGAAAGGATAATTTTTCGAATACACAAAACATGATAAATAAGACAAAAAATGTTGTTAGTAATATTCTATTTAATGAAGATTGTTTTGAAATTAAAAAAAAACGCAACGAAAAACAAAAGCATAGCTGAAAAATATCGAATTTGATACGGTCGATATATTTTGAAAAAAATATCGATATATCGATATATTGCAATTAAAATTATCGACGATATATATTGATATATTTTTGATCGATATATCTATATATCGATATTTTTGCCCTTCCTTAATATACAGGGTAATTTGATTAATATTTATATTTTTGCCTCCTGTTTAGTTGAACAAATTAAATCGTAACCAACATTTCAGTCAACAAAAAATATAAAAAAAAAATACACTTTGGCTTACGCTAAAATTGATTTTGGTGTAAATTTGTTACGGTGCTTCGTGGAACTATAAAATTATTACAGATAGCGTAAAACGTCGTATGTTATCGATTTACATTAAAAACGGATATCGAAAAATATGCTGGTTACGATTTTCGTGCGGTTACGACTCGATATGATAGATGTTTTAAATAACTTTGTCACACTTGATAACTTTTAATGATATTTATTTACTTAGGATTCACAACATAATCGTGTTAAATATTTTAAAAACATTTCCCTCACAAATGGCATTTTTACTGGTAAATTTCAATTGTCCAAATATCCCATTGTCGGAGATTGGAAAATTCAACTGGTAATAGACGGGACATATGGCTACTCAAAATCCAAAACTATCAAGATTCATAACTATATTCTGCCCAAATTCAAAGTTCATCTAAAGACTCCCTCCCAAATTGTATTGGAAGACGGTTCCATTAGAGTGGCGATTTATGGCAAGTACACATTCGACAAGTATGTGGAAGGCAATGCAACAATTGAGTTGCGGAGTTATTACAACAATTTTGTTTTACAAACCAAATATGTTGAGATACAAAATTTGGGATTTGTCGATTTTAATCTGAAGACCATAGAGGGCATTGAAGAATACTTTAATCTAGGCATCCTGGCAAGTTTAAGTGAAAAGTACACGGGTAGAACTGAAAGAGAATATAAAATTATTAATTTAAAAAATCAACGCTATGATTTGATAGTATCAGACGATGAAATAGAATTTGAAAATAACAAACCGTATAGTATAAAAGTTTATGTGAAGCATTGGACAGGAGCACCTGTTTTGGATCACAAAACACCGGTAATCATGGAACATGGTAGTAAAATATATAAATCATTTTTAGACGCAACTGGAGCAGCAGTATTTGAGTTTGATTATGATGCAAATGCCGATCATAAGTTTGAGTTTAAAGATTCCAAGAAAGTATTTCCAAATATTTACACAAATGACTATTTGATGTTAAATAGTCGAGAGTATTATTGCCGACTGAAGTTGGTGGACAAAAAGTAAGTATAACATTTGGATTGTAAGTTATGCAAAGCTAATTATTTCAAATTTTTTTTCTATTCAGACTTAAACTTGGAAAGCCTGTTCTTATTGAGGTCAGTTCTATTATCAATATCCCATATTTAATGTACGAAATCATGGGTCATGCTAGTCTTATAAGACATGAATACATAAAAATACCACCTAACCACAAGTCGTATACCATCAGTATAATACCCTCAGTTGAAATGATACCCCAGTCTTTTATCTATGTGTATTATGTTCACAAAGGTCAATTACGTTATGATGAAATTACTTTGAATTTTCCTGATGAACTCGAAAACCAGGTAAAAGTAACCAATTTAAATAATAATCTAGATATATTTTACATAGAAAATCAGATTTCAATTTCAGCTCCTACCCAAATGAAACCGGGTGAACAAGTTACAATCACTGTGAATGCACAACCCAATTCATTTATTGGTATATTGGCTGTAGATTTAGGTGTGCATTTACTGGATCATACATACGATCTCAATAAAAATCAAATACTTGAAGACTTGCATAAAGAAATATCATATGCTTCTGTAGAAGCGTTCTTGCATCCTGGCCTAGCATCCGGTTTGGTAACATTAAGTAATGGTCATATAATGTTAGCTACTGCTTATCATCCAACTAGTCAGTCTGGTCCGGCTGGTCCGCCTGGTCCGTCTGGTCTTCGTGAGTGGATTTTTTTTTTAAATAAATATATTGGTAATACATTTGTTTCTAATGACAGCGGACAGAGGACCATCACCTCCTGCACGGCAAAACTTTGCGGAAGCGTGGTTATTTGATAATTTTGTAATGTAAGTACTTATTAAAAATGAACAGATAACTTTATACAGGAATGTCGGACATTGCAATCGGAATGGTTTTACATCTGCATTACCATAGTGTGGTGAATAATAGTGTGCTAGACTATTAACAGGGAGGGTGCAGGTTCGGTTCCTACCAAGAGCCTGGATATTTCTGCAGAAAAGATAAATAAAGTCAGTAAAGTACGACTTTGGCTCGTACACAAAGCTTTCCGTACGAATACACATATATCCCTTTTCGTTTTTGCCCTTTTTTCATTTTTTCATTTTTTTCCTTTAATTTTATTATATTTGTTTTTCTTTTTTTTCGTTTCTTGGAGATTTTTTTAGTTTTGGAGTTTTTTTAATTCCGGTGATTTTTTCGTGTTTTGCGATATTTCGTTTTATGGCGATTTTTGTTTGTTTTTTGGCTATTTTTTTAGTTTTTGCAAATTTGTGGTTTTGGCGTTTTTTTGTTTTTTTTTTGTTTTAACGTTTTTTTCACTTTTTGATGATATGTTTAGTTTTAGGCGATTTTTTCAGTTTGAGCGATTTTATCGGTTTTTGGTGATTTTAGTTTAGGATTTTTTTTGGTATGACGTTTTTTCATTTTTATGATTTTTTCAGTTTTTTGTGATTTTTTTACTTTTGTCGCTTTTTTTTGTTTTGGCGCTTTCTTTCTTTTTGTGTTTTTTTTTCATTTTTGGAGTCTTTTCGTTTTTTTTTTGACAATATATTTGGTTATAGCAATTTTTTAAGTTTTGGTAGCTTGTTTTCGCTCGCGTTTTTTGTTTTTTTGGTGATTTTTTTAGCTTTAATGATTTTTTTTTGTTTTTGCACTTTTTGGCGATTTAAAAATTTTTTGCGATTTTCTTTTTATTCTTGGCGCTTTTGTGTTTTTGTGATTTTTTTCCATTTTTGGCGATTTTTTTGTTTTTTGATAATATATTTAGTTTTAGCGATTTTTTAAGTTTTGTTGTTTTTTCGTTTTGACTTTTTCGGTTTTTGTTTTTTTTTAAATTTTTTTGCGATATTTTTAGTTTTGGTATTTTTTGGGTTTTGGCTATTTATTTTACTTTTGGTTCTTTATTCATTTAAGCGCTGTTTTCATTTTGGCGATTTTTCGTTTCGTCGTTTGTTTAGTTTTAGGGTTTTTTTTTTAATTTCAAGAGTTTGCCTCTTACGGTTTCCAATACACAGCGTAAGGAGAACAGTCACGACTGTAGAAGTGACACACTTGGGTCCGTTGATTCGGTCCCTTTGTGTTACCCTAGAGCAGACAGGGCATAGAAATTTCGACTGCCCTGCCGCCGTGTCAAACCATCCCGATTGAACTATGTAGGAGGATAGCCTGACTAGCCCTACATTAGCCAGACTCTCTAAGGCTGGAAATATGCTAGCGCCCAAGATTCTCGTCCTTAAGCTGGCTAGAGCCGGACACTGACATAGAAGATGGAGAACAGTCTCCTCCTCTTCCTCATCATTACAACTTCTGCAGTAGTCGTAATGATTTAGACCTATCCTTCTGCCATGGGTCCCAATATTACAGTGCCCTGTGAGCACTGTTACTAATAGCTTCGTTCGACCTTTACCGAGCCTGAGCAGATCTCGTGTCCTGCTGAGGTCGTAGCGGGGACACGTGGACCTAGCCACGCGACAGGTGCCTTCGCGTTCCCACCTATATTGTGCCAGCCTGAATTTATCAAGCTGTATCAGTGATTTAAAATGTGATAGAGGGATGCCAACGAAGTAGCATATCATCGAGTTGCTCAATGTCACGCCCTGTTTGGCAATTCCGTCCGCAATATCGTTCCCGGGACAACCTGAGTGTCCCGGCATCCAACACAGTGTTACTCTCGGATGTCTCGCTATCTCGTTTAGAGATACCCGGCATTCGACAACCGCCAAGGAAGTGGTGTATACACCATTTATAGCGGCGATGGCCGCTTTGCTGTCGGTAAATATATAGATATCTTCCGATATCCTATAGTAGAATACCCTTTAATTTTTATTGTTTTAAATATCACTGTTAATTGGTGTAGTCTATTATACAGGCTACACCAATTAACACTAACTTTAAAAATGTAGGCTCTAATTGTGTAAATCACGTCACCAAAGTGAAATTTGTATACAGAACAAAAAACAATATACAAATATTTTATAAATTTGTTCTATTTTTCATAAAAATTTTAAAGTATTTGAAAGGTAGAGCAACGCTTTAATTTGTATATGTTTGTTTCGTCAAGAATTTGTATGAAAAACAAAAACAAATTAAAAATTTTTTTAAATTTATTGTTGTTTTAACATAAACTTCACTTCGGTGATGTGAATTACACAATTAGGGCATTAAAGTAAAAAATGTTGCATTGTTTGCACTTTTTAATGAAAATTTGCAATATAGTAATTTTTCGAGGAAGTGAATTTATTAGAAATTATTGTATCATTCATTACGAAGGTAACTTTTTGCTTTAAAGGAATGCTAAATTGCAATAAAAAGTAAAAAATTTTCATTTTTCTAGAAAAGAAAACGCCATAAGTGTCTGTATATTACATTGGTATTTCAATATGTTTCGGTGGTCGCTCTAGAACACCGTTTAATTTTTAACTGTCATATATTAGTTGTTGTAACGACCAAAGTTTTACATATTCTACGAAGATTTCATGTGCGTATACCTCACGGTTCTCGAGAAAACAGCCTGTGACAGAAAGACAGACAGACGGACGGACAGCGTAGCGAAAACGATAAGGTGCTGTACACTTTTAGTGTACGGAACCCTAAAAAGGCTAGAAGGTTTGTATTTGTATTCCGAACGTTCTGCTGTTTTCAGATTCCGTTTGCTTTGTACTTCGAATTTGCAATGATAAAGATTTTATACCTTGAGGCGTTTGCTTAAAATATTTTTTTACAAGCAAAACTCACCTATGGTTCTTATTGACATGCACAACTAATGGTCAAATATATATTTCACGCTCCTAAAAGTATGCAGTAGAAGCCAGTAATAAAAGTCTTTGTCAATTCCATTTTCAAATTTAAATAAAACTGGCTTGATTACAAAGAAAATTTTAGATTTTTTTAACTTTTTCGATATGAATTGTTTCCTGTAACAAGGCTGATAACACTATGCAACAAGCAAAATACGTAAGTGTGCCACATAATATTCGATATTTGGGAAATATTAACTCACAATCAAGGTTGGCAACCGAAATGAATAGCATATCGGTATTGATTAAAAGATTTCTATTTCGCAATTGGTATTTGAGTTTTATCGGTATCGATTATCGGTAATACCGATACCGAAACCGGTACAACGGAAATACCGATGCAGAAATAAAATTTTACTACCAATGCCGATACTGTTATTTGTTTCGGTTGCCACTGCTCACAAATCCAGCTGCGCTGACAGTTTTACCTTGTATCACATTTGGTAGTATGAAGAAAAAAAGTATTTGCTTTTAACTTAAAAATTTGTTTAAAACACAAAAAATACTTTTTTTTATTCATGCTACCAAATGTGATACAAGGTAAAACTGTCAGCGCAGCTGTAGTTGTGAGTTAATATTTCCCAAATATCGAATTCGCTTTATCAGAGAAACAATACACATGAAAAATTTGAGGCGGAGGCTAAACAAACACATTTACTCCAAGCCTCCTGTTACGAATAAATTTTTATATTAGCATTTGCGTATGAAACATAAAATTTTCTGCTGTAAAGAAAAATTTTGTATCACAATAAGGCCCAAATTCACAGTCATTAGTTAGCTAATGACAATAGTTTAGCCAATGATATTTTATTCATACTTCCTTGTTTACCATTAGTTAAACCGTCAAACGCCATTGGTTAACAATTAGTTAGATGCTTTGGAACATGGTGCAATAAGTATACAGGTGGCAGCATAACGTCAGCTGATTATATTTTGTTCTGGTAGTTTTGTACATAAGTAACGTCTAGCACGTGTATTTTTTTGACAAGCATTATCTAGTTTTTTTGTTGTATTTATTGAACCTGTATACTTATTGCACCATGTTTTGGAAATTATTACGTTCATATAGCATACTTTTAGGAGCGACAAAAAAATTTGCTCCATTAGCTTTGTGTGCTTAAAAATGTTTAAATTGCCGCCGTAAGATGTGTAATATTCTTTATTTCTTTATTTTTGCTTGTTTATTTATGTTTGATAGGGTTACCATTCTTTACCCATAATAAAAATTTTAGTTAAACAATACACTGTAAATATGAAGTTTTAGTTAAACAATTGTTATCATTTTAGATTACTAATAATTAACTAATGACTGTAAATTTGGGCCTAAGTAAATTAAAATAAGCAATGCATTTCTCACAGGATAACAACATTTAAGAATCGTAATAAGCCGATGTATTTGGTGTCGGGTCGAATTTTCAAAAACGGCGGCTACGGCCGACTTTAGAACGATAGACTTGTTTCTCTGTTTTTGACACATAGGAAACATTTTACACTAACAAAATGCCTGTTGTTTCTGTATTGTTTTAACTGTTGTACGGACAGATCTAGATGTTTTTATTGTATCATGGGGGTGACATTATATTTTTTTATGTGTTATGGCCCCCTAACTAGAATAAATTATGGTTTAAACAAACTTAAAAGCACGCTTTAATAGCAAAGGAACTAAAAATTAGAAAATAGTTTGTAAGTATGAATAGTTTGTGTTCCAACAATCCCAACAATCAATTATGACTAATTAATTTTTAATAAGATTGAAATAAAAATTAAGTTATTTATGTATTAACAAAATAATTGATAAGTTAATTTTTATTTCAATCTTATGCAAACTTAATTAGTCATAATTGATTGTCAGGATTGCTGGAATATAAACTCTTCATACTTACAAATTATTTTCTAATTTTTAGTTCCGTTTGCTATTAAAGAGTGTTTTTAAGTTTTTTTTTTAACTATAATTTATTTTCTTAATTTTTAGTCTCAATACGATATCAAAAGTTTGGTGCGCTTTTGTCAAAACTTGTTGCTTTTGGTGTTGGTGATGACTTCTCTCGATTTATATCGAGCTTTCTTAGATATCACATTATACGGGTTATTATAGATGGAATCTCATCAAACAAGCTCATGATTAATTCAGGGATACCGCAAGCCTCCGTTCTTTCTCCTACCCTACTTCTTATTTTTCTTAATGACATTCTCTGTCAAACTTCCACTCCTATCCGCTCTTTTTCAGACGACAACAGCTTCTGCCATTCATATGCATTCAGCAATAGGCCAAGTCTGTTGCAATGCGGCAAAACATAAATTATACGATTAAACATGATCGTCAATGCTCGTAAGACCCACTGCTGTATGCTTTCTCACAGACTGTATGCTTTCTCACAGGTTTCATAAAATAAACATTAATGCAATGTACATATTCGCTAAATTATAAAGAATATTTCGATATTTTTTGCTTTATCGACCATTTGTTTATTTTCGCGTCTCAGGTCAAGTGGAATTTATTGTTAAGATCATAATTGTAATAAAAGTACTAATTCTATGTTCACTCTGTTGTAGGGTACTTTGCTTTATTGATTCCGCTGATTAATTAAACGGGGTTCTTTTAATTGCGCTGGTAAATCAATTAACAGAGTATCAGGTGAATGATTTTTCCGTTTAATTTGCATCAAAAACCGTGCATTTTCGTAAAAATCGATGAATAAATATTGATGCTATTTAAAAATTGCGAATATTTACATGGTACAACACAATCAATTTTTTTTATATAACAAGGTTTTACGGCTGATACTGGTACAAGCACCAAAAAATTATGTACATGTATTGGCGTTTTGAAAGTTTATATCTTGGATTAATTTTAGGGGAAGTTAAATTCTCTCCTTTTGCACATAATTATACTGGGTCGATATACGATATCTGGTAGGACTCAAGTTAAACGTAACATATGTGTGCAGCACTTTTATGTAAAACATCATGGTTAACATTTTTGTAGAACATTTTAACGCCCTATCTCATCGTGGTATGAGTCTTTTTGGCCCTCAAATAAAGAAGGAACAAAAAATTCGCCCTTAGCGGTATTATGCGGGCTAATTTGTTCAACAAAAATGTTCCTCGTGGTGTTTTGCATAAAAATTTAGATTACATATTATAAATACCTTAAAAATTCGTTTGATACTTCTTTTTTTCCTTTTCAGTAATGAAACCGAAACCAAATTAACTTTACAAATACCCGATGCCATAACCACTTGGCGTATAACAGCTTTTTCCGTTAACCCTGCAACAGGCCTGGGAATAGTTAACAGCCCCACTGATATCATTACCTTACAAACTTTTTTTATATCCCTTAATCTACCTTATGCTGTAAAGCGTGGTGAAATTGTAACTATACCGATAACTATATTTAATTATTCCAATCAAACCTTAGACACGGAAGTAGTTTTGTATAATAACGAAAACGAGTTCTATTTCATGGAGTCAAAACGACCAGATGTTGAAAAGTCAAGTGAAGAAACGCAACAGATAAAACAAATAACCATTGCAGCAGGCAAAGGAAAAACGGTGAAATTTCTTATATTTCCCATTAAGGCAGGTGAAATAAATGTGAGAGTGGCAGCCACTTGCTCTTCATATTCAGATGATGTGCTTCAAAAACTTAAAGTTGAACCAGAAGGTGTGTCAAAAGAACAAAATCAACCTTTGTATATAACTATACCAGAAGGAGAGAAAATATCTTCCACATTCAAAATCACAGATCCAATGGATAGTGTTCCTGATTCCGATTATATAACCTTTTCTGTAGGTGGTCATTATTTAGTTCCAACAGTGGACAGTTTTGAGGATCTTACAGAAATGCCTACCGGCAGTGGCGAACAAAATATGATAAATTTTGCTCCCAGCGTTCTAATACTACAATACCTTAAATTTAATGGAAAACTATCGAAAGAAAAGCAATTGGTTGAGCATCTTCAATCATCGATTGAAGTTGGCTACCAGCAACAATTGTCTTTTCGACATAACAATGGGGGCTACAGTGTCTTTGGCATGCGTAGCGATAAAGAGCCCAGTACTTGGCTTACCGCCTATGTGGTGCGTTATTTAATTAAAGCTTCACAGTTTCTGGACATTCAAGCGGACATAATTGAAAGTGATTTGGAATATTTGGCCAGTCAGCAAAAACCGAATGGAGAGTTTCTATTTACGGGTTATTTATTAAATCCAAATCATAAAAATGAATTTGGACTAACAGCCTTTATACTGTTGGCATTTCTGGAAGATGAAGTAAGTATTTAAGAAATAAAATAAATACTAGTGGAGTTCACACAACATTCGCCAACTGTTTATTCGTTAAATTGGTAAAATGTTCCATATATTTTATTGCTGTAAAATTTATTTTAAATATTTTTGACAGCAAAATGTATTGGAAATTTTACCAATTTAACGAGTAAGCAGTTAACGAATGTTGCGTGAACTCCACCACTTTTTTCTCTAATTGAAGGTTTTAAAAGAAGCTACAAGCTAAAAATATTAAATTAATCAACTTTAAAGGTTTGGAAAAAATAACATGATTTTTGGAAGACATGAACATTTAAAATATAATTTACTTAAACCAGCACTGTTTAGCAAAGCTCCTGGCAAAAGTTTTGCTTACTGGTAGGCACAACATTAAACCAGGATTTAAATTGTAATTATTTTTAATTTGACTTGATAACTACTTACTTTTATTTGAGAAGCTCAAAAAATAAGCGGTACCCCTTACAAATCTACTTACATGGTCATAGAAATTAACTAGTTATTATTTGACTTACTTGAAGCTAAAGCATAAGTAGTCAAATAAACAAAGTAAAACAAAACATTTTTTTATAAACTCTATACATATTTATTTATATTTTTTCGAACTCGTTTTTCTGTCCCGTCTGCTCTTTCAGATTTGTAGACAAGTACTTTACGTACTCAGCTATTGCTGACTTTTAAGTTTAAGGACTGAAACTTAGTTTTCATATACAAATCAGCGATGCCAATTTAACGCGTTTCGCGCTAGATTTAGCGCGTTTTAAATATGCCAAACGCTCTTTTTTCGTTATAGCGCGTTTAATAAAACAGGAGCTAAATTTGCGCGTTTTTAGTAAATAAATATTGGTATACAAAAAGAATATTTTAAGTTTTTTTATCGTTCTAAGCTTCGTACATTTTGTTAATAGTTGTAAGCATCCAATTTAAATCTAAATGAAATTTAAAAACAAATATCTAGATAATTAGTTCCTTTTTTTAATGAATATTGGATTTTTTCCAATATATGCATCTGATTTTATCCAAATTTAATTTAGCGCGTTTGAAAATAGCGCGTTTTGGTTAAAAATATTTGTTAACGCTGTAATTTAGTGCGTTTTGAGAAGGGTAATAGCGCGTTTTGGTTATAAAAAGTTGACAACGCTGATACCAACACATGTTAACTTAAAGAGTGTTTGTCTAGTTCAGGCATCCCCATGCTAAGCCACCGGTCAGCGTGACCGTTTTGCGACTAAAGTGGCAATTTGCCACTTTTTCAACTGCCTTGCCACTTTTAGTGCCCCTTTTTTAAAATGACCTAAATCTGCCACCTTTTGTAATATTATGCCCCTTTTTATGAAATGATGCTTCTTGTTTTAATATAAGCTTTTTATGGCACGAAACTGTTTTTATAAAAAAAATCTCAAGACAAAAATTTGTTTTTGAGTCGATCATGTAAAGTCTTATGACTAAAAAATAGTTTAAGAGTTTAGATCTATAGATATTCATTATTGTATTAAAATTATTAAAAATAACACCCGGATTCACTAACACGAACAAGAACGTCTTGTTAAAAATTTTTATAAAAATCACGCAGCTTTAAATATTTTTAAAATTATTTTCATGCAAATTTTGGTGCCATGTCACAATATCCAGTGACATAATGTCTAAAGACATTATGTCACTGCTAAAAATGGCATAACATCCATGGATATTGTGACACTTTTAATAGTGCCATGGACTTTATGACATTATTATTATGAGCATTATGTAACTTTGAAATGTGTCATAATGCCCACACTTTTAAAAATGAAAACAAATTCAAATATATGTACATGTTTTTGACTATTCACTTTTTACTTCTACAATCGGTGACAAGTAATAAAAGATCAATTGACGTTATTGCATTTTAAAAAGCGAAATAAAATCAAGAACAATTTCCCAATAGCGTCAACAATGCTTAAAATATGTCTAATCGACATCGTCGATTCAAAGAAATATTTGGAAATTAATTAAAATTGTTCAGAAATTTTATTTTACTACAAAATATTCTTTGTGTAGCTGGCCTTCGGCCGGGTTTAAATATTTTTTTTTCTTGGTATATTGAAAAGCGGCCTTCGGCCGGTCTTAACGATTTTCTCCTCTCAGTATACTCAGCGGATACTTTACTAATAAGCTGTTTCCATATGCAAACAAGCGACTTGAGTAAAAAATTTTGTATGGAAATTGCTATAAAAAAATGTGAGTGCCTTTCACATAAATTTTATACAAACAAGGCTTGCTTGCATTGTTTGTCAAAGATTTATATAAAAAGCAGTCTCTTCTTTTTTCAGCATTTGCAAAAACACCAATACATTCTCATTTTAAGTGCTTCTCTTTTTGATGATCTGTGGTCTAGTTATTTTATTATAATATAACAATAAAGTATAACTACTTTCAGGAAATGAAATTAATAAGCTCGAACTACTTTTATTAATTTCTAAGTAGTAGTTCTAGTTTAGAGCATAGTAATAATATATATAACTACCACTTATCATTTTGTAGCACATTAAAAGAGTACTAGCGATTACAAAAATTCCAAAAGTTTTTGCTGGGCTATGATACCCAGTAGAAGAATGAGTACATACATTCAATTTTTATATCGTAAGGCTTAACAGGTTACTGTACTAATCTCTACAAATCAAGAAATATTAACCATTTCCTTATTTAAAGAAAAAAAATTTTAATTATTAGCTTTAAACAACATCATATATAATTTCAGAAATACGCCAACAAGTATCGGACAATCATAGAAAATGGTGTAGAGTTTTTAAATTCCAATTCAAATAACGTAAACGATCTCAATTCATTATGTCTAATGATAGCTGTTATAAAACGAGCCAAACGTAATAGCGCTGACACTCTCATTGAACAACTAAAATCGCATGGTAAAGAAAATAATGGACTTAGATGGTGGTCGGAAAATAATCAGAATCCTGCCAATGATGTAGAGACAACAGCAAACGCTGCTCTAACTCTACTAGATACCCCGGGAGATCACACTTCAATTCTCAAATGGTTGATCGAGCAACGAAATGCTAATGGTGGTTTTATATCTTGCTATGACACAGTAGCAGGAATGGAAGCCCTAGTAAAATTTTCTGAAAAATATACAGATATTAAAAATATCAATTTAAAGATTTCTTATAGCGCCAAGGACGAACTTGGAAATGAAGTGGCCACTGATAAGTTCTATGTGGACTCGAATAATGTGCTAAATTTTCAAAAACATGAGGTACTCCCAGTGAAATTGTTTTTCTTATCACTAAAATAGATTTTAAATCAAATATCGTTTCTTTCTAGTTACCAAGAAACACGCGCCATGTAACATTCGAAATGGAAGGCAACGGCGCTTCTTTAGTACAACTCAACCAGAAATACAATGTTAATAATGTGCAAGAGTTTCGCCATTTTAATATCGAAACCAAGTCGATGCAAAAAAATGAAAAAGAGTATATCTTGGAGCTCTGTTTCACGTATGTCTCAGAAGTATATACTATCAACGAAACCACTAACATGATAATAATCGAAGTTAATTTACCCTCTGGTTTCCGTTCTGAGGCAGAACATAACATGTCGTTAAAGCAAAATGAATTAATACAAAGTCTTGAAACAAAAAATTCTGGAACAGCGATTATTTTCTATTTAGATAAACTAAAGGCAAATATGAGATATTGCTTAGAGATTCCAGTAGATAAAGAAGATGAGATTTTGATGACAAAACCTGCCGCTATTGTTATGTATGACTACTACAATTTAAGCCGTTCAAACACAGAGTTCTTTAGGTTATAAAGCAATTAATATTTGGAGCTGGGTGCGCCGTTAGGGCCAGTATGGACTGTGTAGTATATCAGTCTTGAGGTCATGGACTTGATTTGCACAAACATAATAAATTAACTATATATTTTGTTATTGCATTTGTAATATTTAATAAATATATATCAACAGTTTTGTTAATTTCCTTAAGATAATTTTTAAAGAGCTAAAGATCGATTTGTAAAAACTGTATGTTTCAGGACACTAGAGTTTTAGAGACCATTAGCTCGATTCTGTAACTTTTATTACGATAATCGTATCGTTAAAGTAAATATAACGAAAATTTATCGAATTTGTTATTCAGTAACATTTATAGCGATATTCGCTGTCGGTTAACTAACGACAATAATTTTACGTGTTAATGGATAGACAAGAGTCAGCTGTGCAGCCGTAGCACGTACTTTATGCCAACAATAAAAGTTATTGTTACACAACCATATAGAAACATATAAACACTTTTATGTATAAATAACAATATTTCTATTATTTAAACATTTATTTAGCATATACATATTTCTCAAAATTAACAACCCGAATGAAAAAACTGTCTGTACACTGTTTGGCATGGACAAATTCATTTGTTTTTATCCATTCCTCTTTGCGCTTTTCGCTTTTTTTTAACAGAGATGCTACATGATATCGAATAAAATTACACAATCGCACTATCGTTACTGCAAGCGACTCAATATGTCGACAAATGTTACGATTATCGGATCGTTAAAAGTTACAGAATTCTGCTACATTAGCGGGATTCTGTTACTTTTAACAATCCGACAATCGTAACATTTGTCGACATATTTAGTCGCTTGCAGTAACAATAGTTCGATTGTGTAATTTTATTCGATACCATGTAGCATCTCTGTTAGAAAAAAGCGAAAAGCGCAAAGAGGAATGAAAAAAAACAAATTAATTTGTCCATGCCAAATAGCGTACAGACAATTTTTTTCATTAATTTTTTTATTTTTGAAAAATATATGTTAAACAAATTTTTAAATAATAGAAATATTGTTATTTATACAAAAAAGTGTTTATATGTTTCAATAATTTTGTAGAACAATAACTTCAGTTATTGGCATAAAGTACATGCTACGCCTGCACAGCTGACTCTTGTCTATCCATTAACAACAGAAAAATTATTGTCGCTAGTTAGCCGACAGCGAATATCGTTATACATTTTACTGAATAACAAATTTGATCAATTTTCGTTATATTTATTTTAACGATGCGATTATCGTAATAAAAGTTACAGAATCGCGCTACAGCCTTGTCAACTTTTAGATTTCAAAAAGCACTGAAACATGGAAGAAATTCATAATTCTTGAAAAAGGCACTAAATTTTAATTTTTTTAATATTATTTAAAAGAAATTGTTGTAAATCGACCCGATTTAACACTAGGACTGCCACCGTCCCATTTTTGACCCGCACGTGAGCTTGGTGGCCCATAACTTCTTTATTTTTTATTTAGATTTCTGAAAGTTTTTGACTTTCCTAAAGTTTATGTATTTATTAACTCAAAAGGACATTTTTTACTAAGCAGCTTTAACGGAACAAAATAGAATTTACCTAGAATGCCGGTGGATCATTTTTGTCCTGTCAGTATTCAGCAGTGAAAAGAATTTTTAAATTTTATTTTCAGACAAGCATTTATTTTAAATTAGCTTCTTAAGCTCGGTTTTCGAGATCTAAGTTAAACTAGGTTTAGTTAATCTGAAAACAGATTTGTGCCATCATTACCAAGTTTGTATACAAAATTTTTACGGAACAGCTTAGTTTTGCTTAAAATGTTGGTCATTAATGAAATATTAAAAAAAAATACATTTCGCTGGAAAAATCAGATTTCAGACTACTTCAAACTAAGGTTAACCTTAATCTGCATCTCAAAAACGCAGTCTAAATGCAATAAAAAGCTTGTCTTGCTCAATAAATACTTCATTTTGATCTCGTATTAACACGAAAAGCAAACCAGTTTTATTTTCAGTAAATGTGTCGTTTGATTTTACAAAAATCTTTCAATGGTCCCTTTTCAGCAAAAAATTTTTCTGAATTGGTTATTAAAGTAATGTAAATGAATAACAAACTTATTTCAAAAAGTTTACATTTAATTTTTATCATAACTTTTATACCACTTAGGCCCAAATTCACAGTCATTAGTTAGCTAATGACAATAGTTTAGCCAATGATATTTTATTCACACTTCTTTGTTTACCATTAGTTAAACCGTCAAATGCCATTGGTTAACAATTAGTTAGATGCTTTGGAACATGGTGCAAAAAGTGTACAGGTGTCAGCATAACGCCAGCTGATTATTTTTTGTTCTGGTAGTTTTGTACATAAGCAACGTCTAGCACGTGTATTTTTTTGACAAGCATTATCTAGTTTTTTGTTGTATTTGTTGAACCTGCATACTTATTACACCATCTTTTAGAAAATATTACTTGCTTATAGCATACTTTTAGGAGCGACAAAAAATATTTATTCCTTTAGCTTTGTGTGCTTAAAAATTTTTATATTGCCGCCTTAAGATCTGAAATATTCTTTATTTCTTTATTATCGCTTGCTTATTTATATTTGATAGGGTTACCATTCTTTACCCATATTAAAAATTTTAGTTAAACAATACACTGTAAATATGAAGTTTTAGTTAAACAATAGTTATCATTTTAGTTTACTAATAATTAACTAATGACTGTGAATTTGGGCCTTAATAATAAAAGATGAAATAAATATAGGTGGGACAATGTTGTCCCGCTGGCGGTTATACGGAGGTTGTAACTTTCGGCTGTTCTCTTGTTAAAGCGAATGGATTTAGAAAAATTCAACCCATTAAAAGAAAACATTTTTCAGACTTTTCTGTAGTTTTTTATTTTTTAAGAGATTAATATATCATATCGGATATTGACTTATTATATATGATCATCATAGTTATGGCTTACACGTTTTTCATAGAAACTACCGGGTTATCATAAAGGAACAGCTGTAACGTTTGAATCTGTTTTCGTCCCAGCTTGAAGACTTTGTACAATAAATATCTGTTAGTTGTAGTTAACTCTGTTAAAAATACATTATTCAGAATGATTTTGAATTTTAGAGGATCTTGTAGCGGGAAGCTATGTCCCTTTTAATAAATACTTATTAAGAGGAGACTAAAACTTTTCAATTGACACCAAATTTATTAATATCCGCTTACGCGCTCTAAAGTTACTCAATCTTTAATATGACGAACATTTGTCAAAAAAATATCCGAGATTCCCAAGTTTAGACGGCTATAAAAAGAAGGCTTAAAAAATATCCGACTAGTTCTGACGCCACATGATGCGCACGTAAGAGTAGCATATACATACATATGAATGCATATGTGGATGAAAACGGAAAGTTTTTGAAATTACTCTAAATTGCCAAACAAACGAAATACGTACAAAAATGCGTTTCTATATGGGTTTTGACGCTTTTAGAAGGCAAAAGATGAAGCACAACGGATGGCTAGAATCCACTTTTTTCATTTTTCTGCAAGACTGCGAAAAAAACATGTTCAGGAAATAGTTGCATTAACAAAGAATTTTACACATGAACAAAATTTTTTAGATAAAGTAATAAATTTTGGAAGTTGACAAAGCTCTTAGAAACAGACTACTGTCTGTGGAAGTAATGTCAAATTTTTATGTTGAAATAAGATAAAAGTTACAAAAAACGTAGGGCACTAAAAGGAAAGAAAAATTATTTGTTAGTTTTTATTTTACAAATTAATCTATTAAATAATATTAAAAATAATTTCGGTGGTCAAAATTTTAAATATGATCTTAATATATTATTAAATAAAAAATTTTAAATATAAGAGCCACGTCACACGGGCATTTTTAAAAGGCGCGTTTCTGCTTTTTTATATTAAATTTAAAAGTTTTAAATTTTTAAACTTTCAAATTTAATACAAATAAAACATAAATTAAAAAAAAATCAAAATAACCCAACTGCGTAAAAAAACTAAAAGAAAAAAGAAACAAGTCTAGTGTGCGGAACATAGCGGATATTTGAAGTCCAGTCCGCACACTGGACTTGCTTTTTTTTCTTTTAGTTTTTACGCAGTCGGGTTTTTTAATTTCTTAAATTTATTTTTTAGTTGTTTTTTTTTTAGTTTTCGTACACGGACAACTTGGTTTTAGATTTTTTGTTAAAAGTTCACTTTTTAAGCAATTGGGTTTGTTGGTTGTTAAACAACTTTAAGCCGCCACAGATCCCAAATGGTCAGTCGAAATGAAAAACGATAAGAGAAACTTAAAGAATAATACCCATTTTAATATAGTTAGCCGACTTTCTATTTTACATAATTTTTCCCTATTCTAGTATGCCTTACGATCGGAGCTCTCTCTCTATACTCTAGGCTACTCAGCCTCTAAAGTCAAGCGGTAAATATCTGGCATTAAACCAAATTGCATTAAAGCTCTATGTTTCCTGGCTTTAAGCTTATTTTATGGTGGCTTAGAAATTTACCATACTTGGCACTTATCCCAATCAACAACCAGACTTGTGCTTTTTGTTTTATATTTCTCACCCAAGATTGAGAAAGCTCCTTTCTCTAGTTCTTAGCGATGCCATTTTTTAGAATTTTTTTACGATATGGCAAAAAACGATATGACATACTGTGTTGTCATATTGTAAGTTTGTTACGATATGGCAACTCTAAGATAGCCATACACTGTGTTGTCATATCGCAGTGTTGTCATATCGTAAAAAACTTACGATATGACAACACAAAATGACATATCGTTTTTTTTTCATATCGTAAAAAAATTCAAAAAATGGCATCGTTGGCCTTACTTAAAGTTTCGAAACAAAAAAATTTTTTACGAATTTTGCTTTAAATAAGATGACCGCTATACACAGTATGCAAAAATACCGTTAGCTGTTAATTCTCTTGTCTGTCAAGAATGTATGTCTCATACTCAGATTAAATTAATCAGCCATGGCATCAACAGTAAGATTAGAAAATAGCAGAAAACATTGTTGAAAATTTTGAAACAAAACCAAAGTTTTCATTTACTTATGGGCATTTCAATGTCAGCGTACGTGACATTTGTACGCCTACAAAGTGGAATAGATTTTGCAAAAGATTGGGGTACCTAAAAACAATTTTGTTGTTATATTCCATTCAGAGGGTAATATGTGTGAAAAAAATTATTACATTTGGAATCCTGTTGTCCAAAATATCGAAGGAAATAAAGGCATAGCGTACGTGACATTATTATATTTTTTTAATTTCTTAAAAGAAGACAACTATTTTTCCTTGATTATCCATAAATTTTAAATAAAAAAAAACTTTGGATGATTTTATAATCAACAAAATTTAGTAGCGTACGTGACATATCGTACGTGACAAATTTTTCTCTTATAGTATTCTTAAGTAATGAAATATGTGTTTTGTAAATATATGTAAACAAAAACTTAAAAACAAATACAAAATATGTGTTTGGTGATAATAGCAATAAAACTAATCAAGATTCAGATTCAGATTCATTTCATACTACATACTATTTACTTGGGCGCTGTGTTTACGGCGCCACCTTAGCTTTCTAAAGAGTAGTACATACTAATTAACAGGTCTCAGACTTTCATGCAAGTAAAAATTGTTTTTAAGCGCTTAACAAATGCACCTAAAAATTAAAAAGATGCGCAAAAATATGCATTTACCTACGAACAAAGTACCAAAACTCAAATAATATGAAAATATTTTTTTCTTACTTTTTTAATCATTATTAGAGAAAAAACATAAAACAAACATAATTGGGTCTATTATTTAATGCAACCGAAGTCTAGTTGCGTTGCCATTCGGCAACTGAAAATTAATGGTTGCCAGAAAGGCACTAAATAAATAGCAACTGAACTTGACAGCTCTCAGTTGCCATCAGTAGTATAATTTTTACCAACTGCCAATCCAACTGAGGCTGGGTTGCCATCCATAGTCCGCTGATAAATATTTTTTTCACAAAATTGAAAAATATGCTTTACAACAATTTTATAACTCCAAAAATATACATTTATTGCCAAAATATGCAAAAATATGCACTTACCACCAAAATAAGCAACTAAAAATCGATGCCAAACTACTTAAAATTTTATGATTCGCATAGACAATTAGTCAATACCTCTTTATCTATCACCACAAAAAACATGCATTTGCATGAAAGTCCGAGCCCTGCTAATTAATATGAAATTTTTTCGCTTAATGAATACGAAGTTCTAATCTGATATGAAAACGGATGAAGTTTTTTATATTTGAAATTTGCTGATATAAAAACGGATGAATTAGTTTTATTTTTGAAATTTGATGGAGACCTCGCCATTTTTCATTTGCATTTAGTTGGATTTGTAGTACTACAATAGCGTACGTGACGAGTTTTAGATGCTTATAACATTTTTATTACACCAAGTAAAAAAAAATTTCGATCAATATTTGTTGGCGACAAAATTCTTGCTTTAAACTTTAATTTTGAAATAGTTGCGACCGGTAAAATTCAAATGACGTAGACAAATAATGCTTTTGCACTGCGTACGTAACATTAGAATAGCATCCAAAGAAAACAATAAATATACATCTAATCGCACTCTATATTTTATATTTCTTCGCGAACTTTATTCTTTTATGTTGGAACATTATTTTAAAGCATAATTGCAATGTTAAAATCAACTGAATTTAGTCGCTAGAAAAGCGAAAAAAGTTTATTGCAATGTCTTAAAATTAGTCTAAGAAATGTTCAGCTTAAGCTGTTATTTTTGATATTTAAAAATTGTAGTAAGGTATAAATACCTCTGTATAGTAAAATTTGTTTGTTTTTTCCTCTTTACCACATGCTAAAAAGAGTTTTAAGGGTCTTAATCTTTTAAGTCGTGGTTGTCAATTTTATGGAAATGCCCATATTTTACATTAACTTGAGAAGATTTTGGCTTTTTCAGTTAAAAAACAAACCACAACTCGACAATAAAATTATCTTTAATCCTTGCAAATCATTATCCTGAATCTTCCCAGTAGCTTCAGAGATATTGCATAACTTGTGGCAAAAAAATTTTTACATTTTGTTTTTACATTTTGGCTTTTAAAACAAATAAAAATATAACAAAACTTTCCATTTTTTTTTACACACATTTGGACTGATATGTTCCAAGCAAAACGTGCCACATTTCATAAAAATATATCGTCAACTTTTGATTTTATTCGCAATTAAGTGAGGGATCTCCATTGATAAAAAAATCGATTTTCATAAAACAGTAAAAGGACTGCAACTCCGTAACTGTCCTGAGTTGCGCCCAATAGACAAATTATACACAGTTTAAACAAATGCTGAGAAGACAAAAAAAAATTGTATGTAAGTTGGAAATTGTAAGATATTTGAAATCATGTTGCTATGGAGTAGGTGTTCAAAATCTGATGGCGGGTCTAAGAGCGAAAGTTCGAAAATTTGCTTTTTCCAAAAATTAATTGTAATGGTTTGAAATTATTTGTATCTTTGAAGTAACTAAAATAATTTGTTGTACTTAAATAAATTTTGTTGCTTTTGGTTTTTAGTTATTAACAAAATAATATGTAAACTTTTCTTCGTTTCAAAGCTTTATGATGAGTTTATAATGAACAAAGGAATTTATTCACAAGTTGTTCCTTAAAAAAAGGCCAATCCAGCGGCGGAAAAATAAAATAAATTATTGAATTTGAAAAAAAAAATATAAACAACCGTCAAATCAGTTTATTTAAAATCAGTTATTTAAAAATCAAATTTATTTATTACTATGTTACCTGGTTTGGAATATATGGCCATTTAAACATTGGGAAAAATTTAAAATTGAATGGATTTAAAATCTTTGAAATTAATTTTGAATTTTTAAATTTGGTCTTATATGACAACATATAGCGCCCACTGTGTTAAAAATAACTAATTTATTTACAGCCCTTATATCCAACTGCCTTTTCACGCATACGTTTTTTATGGATCAGACTATTTTAGCTGGGAAGATATAAGCTTTCCGACGACTAAAGAGTTTTATCGGTTAAATTATATAATTATATCGGTTAAATATATAAGAACATATAGCGCCCACTGTGTTCAAAATAGCTACCTACCTACCTTGCAACACACCTTGTAGCCTACGTCCTTCTCTATAATTCATCCACACATTTTTTGTGGATTGGTCTTTTTTCCCAGTGTGAAGTGGTCAGAAAAATGCAAAATAAGTTCAATTGTTGAATAGTAGAATTTTTTTCCCGTACTTTTTTATTTCCCAGAAATTTAAAAACATTTTAACATATCTTGGATTCGGGGGAATTCCAGCTTGGAATAGATTAAAAAAAAGAAGAGCAATTTATGATCACTTAATAAATTGATTGTATTAGAATTGTATTTATTAAAAAAAAAAAGAAAGACAAAACAAATGTAAAATGACAGAGATAAGAACGATTCAAAAAATGAAAAAGGTCCTCATGTGCTTAGTATTTTCGCTTTGTATGTTTTTTAATTATATTAGATGAAATTATTTCTAACTTTTTTTATATCGTTAACATTTTATCTCTAGTTCCTTTTTTGAGTAAATAATTTAAGATTATTTTGATCTTTTTAAAACTGATATCATGTATGAGGCACCTGATCTTAGCAGGAAGGTACGAGTATGTGATCACATAGCTGATATCACGTATCAGACACATTATCTGATTATATGCCTTATCTGCTTGATCAGATACCTGATATGAGCTTCGAAGGGACAAACATGGTTGATTAATCGCTAATACATGCAGTTTAAACAGTAGTAAATATAAATATTTAACCGTTAGGAAAAAATTAGTACTCCCACCTACAAATAGTTGAAAATGTAATCAATATACACAAACTGAAGCCAAAACCACTCTACAGAGAAGACCAAAATCCAACATCCTGTTTATAGAACCCAAAACAATCGACATGAGTAGAAAATTTAATGAAAACCATACTCACAAAATTAATACAGTAGCGGAATGTACTTTATTCAAGAAGTATTCTATGCAGTCATTTGTAAATGAATAAATATTTAAAATTATAAGCAATTTTATTTCTAACTGACTATGACATTCATTCAAAAAACCAAGTACACATTAATACAGATTTTCGGTTGCTTTCAATATTGTCCGTCGTTTATGTTATAAGTACCAAAAAAAGTACATACATAAAAATAACACATACACAAGCACTTAAAATAGTTGCAGTTTAAATTAAATGAATATTCATTTAAAACCGGTGTGTAGTGGATAGTGGATACATGGTCAATACCAGCCAATACCATGTAAGTGTCTGTTTTTTTAATTTTTAATGTTAAAAGCATAAAAATGACACACACATACATGAATACCCAGAAAACAAACAGTAGTTTTTGAATGCCAAAGAGTTTAAGAGTAAGTTCGTGTTAACATCGTGCTGCTGATTAGCATACTAAGCTATGTTCGATTCCCAGCGGAAATTAAAATAACAATAAACTAAGTAGAGTGCGACTTTGGCTCGCACACGAAGGGTTTTGTATATGTCCCTTTTTTTCATTTTGGCAGTTTTTTCGTTGTTCTTTTTTGTTTAATTTAATTTTTGTTTATTTTTTAAGTATTTTTCGTTGTTTTTGGCGATTTATTTTTGGTTTTGGTGCTTTTTTAATATTTGTGATTTTATTTTCGTTTTTTGCTTTTTTTCGATTTTATTTTGGTTTTGGCTATTTTTTTTGTTTTTTGTCGTTTTTTAAAAGTTTTTTCACTTTTTGACGATATTTTTAGTTTAAGCGATTTATTTTAGTTGTGACGATATTTTCAGTTTTGGTGTTTTTTCGATTTTGGGGTTTTTTCCGGTTTTTGGTGATTTTTTTTTAGTTTTAGCGATTTTGTTTCTGGTTATGAAATTTATTTCGGTCTCGCAATTATTTTCGATTTTTGGTTTTTCGCATTTTTTTGCCGATTTTTTTAGTTTTGGCGTTTTTTTTGGTTTTGTCGTTTATATTGTTTTAACGTTTTTTTCGGATTTACGATATTTCTAGTTTTAACGTTTTATTTTAGTTTTGGCGCATATTTCAGTATATGCGCTTTTTTCGGTTTTGGTGATTTTTGTCGGTTTTTGTGATTTTTTTAGTTTCAGCTCACTTATTGGTTTTTTGACTTTTTTTTTAGTTTTGGGTTTTTTTTTGTTTTGGCGTTTTTTTCGTTTTCGTGTTTTTTTTTTTAATTTTCGGCGATTTTTTCGTTTTTTCATGACATATTTAGTTTTAGCGCTTCTGTTTTGGTCGTAGCGCTTTTTTTCATTTTGACGACATTTTTCGCTTTTTGGCGTTTATTAGTTTTTTGGTGCTGTTTTCCACTAAGCGCTTTTTTCATTTTAGCGATTTTTCGTTCTGTATTTTTTTTCTAATTTTGGAATTTTTTAGTTTTAGCGTTTTTAAAAATTTTAAGAGTTTACCTCTTACATAATGACACAGTAAAATTACATTAACTGATAGAACACCCTATAATTGTTATTGTTTTAAATATCAGTGTTAACTGGTGTAGTCTATTCTACAGACTACACCAATTAACACTAACTTTGAAAATTTAAAGTATCTATATATAAGTGTCTGTATATTACATTAGTATTTCAACATGTTTCATTGCTTTAATTTTTAACTCTCATATATTTGCTGTTGTACCAAAAGTTTTACATATTCTGTGAAAATTCAGGTCCGTAGCTCTTATGGTTCCCGAGAAAACAGCCTGTGACAGACAGATAGACGGACAGACGGACAGCGTAACGAAAATAATAGGGTTCCCTTACACTTTAGGTGTACGAAACCCTAAAAAGGGAGTAAAAATATAACATTATAAAATAATAATAAAAAATGCGAAATATAATGAGCCTCTAATATGACGTCAGTTCAGTTAAAAATAAAGCGAAAGTTATTTGTTTTTACGGAACTTGAGGTTGATTCTTTAACAGTAAAAATAGCATTTAGTTCTTGTTTTTTGTTTGTTTTGGCGTTTTTTTCGTTTTCGTGTTTTTTTTTTAATTTTCGGCGATTTTTTCGTTTTTTCATGACATATTTAGTTTTAGCGCTTCTCTTTTGGTCGTAGCGCTTTTTTTCATTTTGACGACATTTTTCGCTTTTTGGCGTTTTTTAGTTTTTTGGTGCTGTTTTCCACCAAGCGCTTTTTTCATTTTAGCGATTTTTCGTTCTGTATTTTTTTTTTCTAATTTTGGAATTTTTTAGTTTTAGCGTTTTTAAAAATTTTAAGAGTTTACCTCTTACATAATGACACAGTAAAATTACATTAACTGATAGAACACCCTATAATTGTTATTGTTTTAAATATTAGTGTTAACTGGTGTAGTCTATTCTACAGACTACACCAATTAACACTAACTTTGAAAATTTAAAGTGTCTATATATAAGTGTCTGTATATTACATTAGTATTTCAACATGTTTCATTGCTTTAATTTTTAACTCTCATATATTTGCTGTTGTACCAAAAGTTTTACATATTCTGTGAAAATTCAGGTCCGTAGCTCTTATGGTTCCCGAGAAAACAGCCTGTGACAGACAGATAGACGGACAGACGGACAGCGTAACGAAAATAATAGGGGTCCCTTACACTTTAGGTGTACGAAACCCTAAAAAGGGAGTAAAAATATAACATTATAAAATAATAATAAAAAATGCGAAATATAATGAGCCTCTAATATGACGTCAGTTCAGTTAAAAATAAAGCGAAAGTTATTTGTTTTTACGGAACTTGAGGTTGATTCTTTAACAGTAAAAATAGCATTTAGTTCTTGTGACAGTTAAATTTAGCCGAAAAAAGAAAGCGTCACTAATTTTTGACACTTTTAATACAGCTAATTTTTTAACATTTAAAATTAAATACATTTTTTTTAATTTAAACGAAATATGTGTAGACCGGTTTTAAATTGAATTTTATTTTATTTTTATTACAATTTCAGTTAAGTTTACGTACAGAATATTTTGAGTACACTCAAAAATACTGTATGCTTTTCATACTCATTTTCTACTCTATTGTTTGGGTTCTATAAACAAGGGGTAATGTGCTGTTTCCACAATGCAAACAAGCACCGCTTGTCGTAAATTTTTATGGGAATCACTCAAAAAACTGAGTGCTTTTCACATAAATTTTAGACAAGCAGTGCTTGTTTGCATTGTGGAAACAACACATAAATCTGTTAAACATTTTGGAAAAATTAAATATCTAGAACTATTTTATTGTACTTATTAATTATGACGCATTTTGCATTATTAAATGATTATCTAATCGCAAAAGAAAAATCTTGCTTAAAATAATTTTTCTTATTTTAATTATTTCATACATACATACATACATACATACTTATGTATATTATTAAACCTCTTTAATCGTGTAAAATCATTTAATACAAATAAATTGAGATGCTAACTAAACAAATATTCATTTAACGTGCAAAATAAATGCTCCTAATCAAGCTCCATTAAATCACTAATTCGACCTCTATAATGACCCCAATCGCATATTCTTATCTCAGATGGCATTATATTCCTCCTACATTTCATCTGAGGTAATTTTGTGTTCGAATAAACAACTTGTGTAGTAATTTATTGATACGTAATTCATTATTTCCGCCTTATTTGCAGCTTTGATTTTTTATTAGTTATTCATATTAATGTCATCATAAAAATTATTGGCTTGAATCATATAGATAAATGAATACCTGTTCATATACGAGGCGATGAGTGCAAGAGTAGCCTAACCCACAACTCAACTCAAGCTCAACCGCATACATACTCTCACTAAATTTTGTTTGATTCAAAAAAATTATTTTGCATTTAATGTGATCAGACCCAAGTGATTACTGCTTGGCTTTTCCCAATCTCTTACAGTAAAGTTAAGTTAGTTATTTATTTGAATTTTGAAATGCTTTTTCGTCCTACTTTATGACAATCTTATATATAAATAGGCCACATGATTTTTTGTCGTACACTTCTAGGTATGTTATTGTCCACCAATATTGATAAAACGTATATGCTTTAAAAGGTATTTTTCTCTAGATATGCACATTATACTTTTTGACCTAAAAATCCCCAAAATCCCAGAATTTCCCCAAACACTCCCACGGCAACACTGAAAACGTGAGAATACCAAGCGCTAAATCTCAAACAGAAATTTACCTTTCTGCCGGTGTTTAACATTCAAATTTAACACAGATTTTCTTTGTCCAGCGGAGTCTCAACAATCTTGTAAGATATATGTGCATATATATCCCTACGATTCATAACCGGGTACCCGTGTACCTTTTTTGACTTTAAAGTGCTGCTGTGCCTATAATTTTTGAGATATGGACATAAAACTCCGAATCATGAGAGATTTTGGCTAAACTAAGATTTAAATACGAAAAAATTCAAAATATTTTCAATATTTTCTTTAAAAAATGATATTAAATGTTTTACCCCCATAAACACACAACCGGGTCCCCGGGTACCCTAATGCAATTCCTATGTAAATGCCTGACATGTAAATGAAAAAACGTTTTTTTTTGTGTTGTTTTTATTGGAAATAAATGTCTTTTTTATTTATTTTATCATATTTTATATATATTATATTATAATTCATCCGAATCACTATCGTTGTTATTGTGGCAATTGTAGCATTTAGTAATTGTTATGGCGTGCTCATCGCATATCGGCGTGCTACATATGCAGCAATTTTTTCTAGTTTTTCTTCTGCGCTTATTTGGAAGAAGGTTGCACATGTAGCACACGCCCGTATGTACTTTTCTGCCCCTTTGTCGTGCTGACGGACCTGCAGCACAAAGCACACTCTCCAACGGCCTTCCGATGATGCTTTCAATTGCATTTTTTGTTGAAAACTGGCGCACGCTTTGCACATTTGAAATTCTATTTTCTATAACAGGAATGCACAGGTTTTCTGCCAGTTCTTGCATATCATCATCTTCACTTTCATCATCAAAGAAAATTTCCTCTGGTGCGTCAATAGCAGCTGCAATTTCGTTTGCGTTGTCAACATTCAAATCTTCATTCTCTGATTCCGAAACTTCGCCAGTATAGGACACATTTCCTTCATTTTGGTCTTCCACACAGGGTCCACTTCAAGGTCCTCATCTTGAGTCACTTCCTCAAATAAACGTTGAATATATGTGCTTCTTGCTTCATCACTCAAATTCCAGTATTCCCTTGTAGACAAATATCGGTCGTTGCGGCTCATTTTTCACCAACTTCACTGTTCAAATATTCAACACAGACTGGCGAAGCAAATGAAATATTTCAATTTTACGACACAAATGAACATCTGCTATCTGATTCAAAAGCAATTAAGCAAGTAGGTACCAAAAATAAGCAAAATAAGCAAATAAACAACCCTTACATAAAACCAGTTTCTGCCTACTTGTGTCGCTTTAGGTACTTATATACGAACAGAAACCAGTTTTTTTCCAAATATCAAATTTGTACAGTTGAGAACGCAAAATATAATCAACAACAAAAATATTTACAGGAAAATATTATTTTATTTCAATAAACGCAAAACAACCTACTTCGGGTACCCGGGTACCTGGTTATGAAATTAAAGGAGTTTTGCTGGTTATGAATCGTACGGATATATATATATATATATATATATATATATATATATATATATATATATATATATATATTTATATATATATATATATATATATATATATATATATATATATATATATATATATATATATATATATATATATATATATATATATATATATATATATATATATATATATATATATATATATATATATATATATATATATATATATATATATATATATATATATATATATATATATATATATATATATATATATATATATATATATATATATATATATACTTATATATATATATACAATTACGATTGCTCTGTGGTGAATAATCATGAATGTCATAGTTATGATCAAATTATTTGTGATAATCAGAATGAAAATAACAATTATCTGGTTTAGTTCTTAAATTCCTTAAATTTAAGTGGTTTGCCGACTCATAAGTTAATTTTGAAAGAAAATTGTATTGTTCTACTAATTCGAAAATTGAATGTATCTAAAGCATTAGTCAATGGAACAAGAATGCGAGTCAAACACTTACATCATAATTCTATTGATTGCGAATTTTTGACAGGTCCAGTACGTAATACGCGAATTTCAATCCCACGTGTACATTTTGCTATTGTTATATATCAATGGCTAGGTGCAAAAAATGTTGCTATGAACTCATATAGAAAACTTTAACGTAAATTGCCTTTTTCTCAAAAGTGATTGTTTTGACATTTGCCCTTTTAGCACCAAGGCACAGATATGTACTAGCAAATATGCTGCAAACTTTTATATTATAGACATATATACAGAAGCAGACATATAAATATGTATGTATATCTGTGGACTTTTGACAAAAATACTTAAGTCGACTCAAGAAAATTTCGAATTTTTTATTAACATTAAATACAGATTTTTAAGGCGCATCTTTTGGTCTAATCGCCATGTTTCTATAATAGTTATTCTACCTATTCATGGGATCCGATACGGAATTGAATTGGAAACGGAATTCAAATCCAATTCCAATTGTGAAACGTAACGAAATTTCTTCGTTCAAAAACTGTTTATTTTCGTTCAAAATTCAAAATATTGTTTACAAGTTGTTTATTTAGTAATAAGAGGCTAGGAAAAAATTTGTTCTATCTGTTAAATGCAAGAAAGGAAGGGTTCCTGAGCTCGAATCCATGAATTATTAATTCCGTTTCTCAACGGAAATTTCGCAAATCCAATTATAAACGGAATTCATGAACGCAATCAACTGGATTTGTTGAGAAAACTATACCAAACTAATCCCTATTGGATTCTGTGAACAGGCTCATTAATAAAAATGGTAATATTTGAAAATTTTAGCTCATCCCGATTTTTCTTAATTTGTGACCGATCAGCAAAGAATTTAAAAATGCCAAAAAGGGTAAAAAATTTAATATGAAACTGTAATCAAAATCACTTAAGGTGCTTTCTTTTCTATAAAAAAAATTAAAATGTTATTACTTTTTACTAAAAAATAGCAATTTGGCATTCATCTAAAGCAAAAATTTACCTTTGTAAGTGATGATACAATAATTTCTAATAAGTTCACTTCCTCGAAAAATGATTTTTATTTATTGAAAAGTGCAAACAATGCAAGAATTTTTTTTTTCGTAAAAAAGAAAACGCCATTAGTTTTACTTAACCTTTCACTTTTCTTAAAGCGCATACACAAAATTTTTTGTTTATCACTTTAACGGTATTTTGGCTTTCCTGAAAATTTTGAAAATTACACTTAAGTTGTTTTCTCAGATGTCCGCAGATATATGTATAATTTTTTTTTATTATCAATCTTTTTTTGCATATTTTAATTTTGAAAAACTTTTTTGGCGAAATGAATACAAAGAATAAAACGAAATATGAAAATCCCTTTACTTATTGTTGTTTTTTTCTTTAATTTTACTAACACGAATTTAAATAAGTAACGGCTAAGTGGTCGAGTTTCTACCAACGGGCGATCCTACATAGTAGCTATCGGTCCTTTGAGATTTCAAATTATCGGGACTCTACTGTAATTTGTTTATTTTTTTATAAAAAAAATTAAAATTCTAGAAAATGCCAAATAAATAATTTTAAAATGCTAAAAATAATACTAAATGCTCAGCGGAAATTTTGCAGATAAATAGAAATAAAAACTGCTACATTTCGCAGCAAAAATTGCAGGATGGTGACACTGCTGTTTATTGAAACTGCAAGAGCTTTGATTACACATGTAATTATACATCAAATTCAGTTATTGATTCCCTGCTAGATAAAGCGGTTGGCTGATACGACTAAATAAAGCAAATTATCCGATATGAAACTGGATTGGTTGAGCCAGTATTTTTTAGTGCTGTGTATAGCACTGACTGTGACTAGCCAAAGGTGGCGTATATTACAATTAAAACTTATTAAAAATTTCATTTAAAATAATAAAAATTATAAATTATAGTTACTATTCAATAACTGCTCCCGGTACAGTAAAACCAAATCGCAAATATGCAGTTGTTGTAGCTCTGTTAGAGGCTAATGGCCCCTGTTCAATACGAGTCGGCATTGAAGGACCCAATTTAAAGGAATTTAAAGATGTCAACTTACAGCCTTTTGAATTTGAAATTATAGAATTTTTTCCAAAAAAACTACTAAATGTGGACTATTTTCTGAAAGCAGAGGGCTTAACCGGTTTGATTTTTAAAAACACAACTCTTTTAAACATTAATACCATTTATTGTCCAAAAATTTATATACAAACGGATAAGGCTATTTATAAACCGCAAGACTTAGTAAGACTTCGTTTTCTTATGTTAGGTGAACACAGCAGGCCGATGAATATTGAAGATCCTATATTTGTGGATATATGGGTGAGTTAATTTTGATTTAAGTTGTTATTTATAAGGTATGTACTATATACACTGAAAAAAGTATATGCAACATATGCACGAAATCATTCGCACATATTACGAAATACATTATACGATGCTTTCGTAAAACTGTAAAGTTGTTGCCTAAATTTTTTTCATCATATGAAACTTTTTATGTCCACAAATGAAAAACCAAAGTTTTTGGGGTTTTACAAACAAATTGTTAAAAATCCATTTTTACGCCATTTTTTGGATTTTTAACCCTTCACCTTAAATCCTTGTATGCAGATCCGCCTGAGATTCAGGTTTGAAATTTTTTATTTATTTCTACACGGAATAATTGTTGTGTAGACAAATTTGTTTTTATTCATGTAAATTCACTTATTTTTATAAATTACAACGTATAATATACGAAAGTTTATTTCAAAGACCACAAAAACACAAAATATCAAAAATTATCTAAACATTATCTAAACATTAAACAATTATCTAAACATTAATTTTTGTTTTAGTTGACGGAAAAAGGTCTACAATAATTGATATGCCATCCCTGTATTAAACAAATGTTGTGTTGATATTTCTTTTCAGTTACGTACTATCAAACAAAAAGTCGCCTGAAAATCTTTCAACCCTGAATTTCAGTTTGTTTTTATTATTACACATATGTAGTTCTTATGGCAGCCTGAAATTCAGGCAGAATCTGCTAGAATTGATCCGAAGATGAATGCTGTTAAAAATCATAAAAATCGACTCACGAATGACTGAGACTATATACATACATATATTAACAATGTTCACAAAAAAAAACAGTCTCGAGCCTAGCATAACACACGACTATCTTACCCTCTACACCACAGAGGCTCAGTGAAATGAGTGGTAATTTGTGTGTACATAAATAAAGGTTTTTTTTTGGTGAAATTATACTTTTCCTATTAAGTTTTTTTTATGCCCAGAAGTGTCCAGAGCAGTACTGCCTGGTAACTTTTTTTTCTTCCTCGCAAAAATATTTTAAAACTCGTTAAAACTCTTAAATATAAAAGTATATATCTGTCAACTTTCGAGAAAACAACTTAAGTATAATTTTAAAAATTTTCAGCTGAGCAAAAATACTATTAAAAATCAGAATTAAAATTAAGGAAAAATTAAAATTAAACGAATTCTGTTTAAGACTTTGCTACTCCAAACTTCGTTAGGGCACCTATATCTTTTTAAAATTTTTTTCAAATACACAAAATAAAAATAAGACAAAAATATTGTAAAAAAAAATTTATTTCTATTCATATAACAATGGGCGCAGTCGGTATAACAATTGGCGCAGCCGGTATTTGCAAATAAATTTTGTAAGTAGGCAACAATAGTTTCTACGAGCGGAAAACTAAAATTGCAAATAAAAATTGTAAAAACCACACAAAGCCGATACAAAGATTCTAAAGGTCTTAAGTAGCCGCATTCCGGTACGCCTTTGGAGTCCAAGTAGAGGTCCAAAGTGGTGGACACAATAATACCTTGCAGCAGAAGTTGACCGCAGAAAATTGTCTCAGATACTCTACGACAGAGAAGAAACCGGAAAGTTGTACGTATAAACAATGGCCAAAACACAAAAGCAAACAAGTTACTCTGGGCAAATCGGACCAATATTCATGGCAAGAGCAAAGCCAGTTGAGCTGGATAAGTCGGTTAAGCCAGCTAAATTACGTAAGATTGCCGGCTTACCAGCCAATTTATGCAAAAAAAAACTACATATCATTTTCTGTAAAGGAATTCAATGAAATAGTAAATATATTGTCTACGAACGAACCTACAAACAAATTTGTAAATAGAGACAAAAATATCTCAACAGTTTCATTGAAAAAAACGTGGTTTTTTCAGTGAACAAATTGCTTAAATTTATAAAACAATTTGTCTAAAAAAATAGTTAAAAATTGTAAACAAAACAACTTACTAAATCAAACAAAACAATTTACTGGATTTTCTGAAATATATTAAACACTATTTTTGTTTGAATTTTAAAACAAGTAGTCTAAAAATACTGAAAAATATTAAACAAAATAGTTTACTTAATCAAATAACTGCATTTTTTGTAATATATCAAACAAAATTTCTGTGTGGGTCACTATCAGCATCCAATAAGCATTTATAAAATTTCACTTTGGTAAATGTGTTCAAGTCTGAATGTTTGTCTAAAGACTCGAAAAAAATTAATGAGAATTATCGCAACGACTTTAACGAATTGATTCACTCAAAAATCTTCAGTAAACAAACTTGCTACAATCGCATTCCTTTTGCTATTATTGTTATTATTTGTGTGTAATGTCGTCATCGGGGGTTTTTTTACGACTCAGTGTTTCTTGTTGTTTTTGGTGTTTGTATCCTAAGTAAGAGTCAAACAAACAATTTTGAATATCTAAAGAACATTTACTGAAAACTAAATTTATTTTTAGACAAACTTTTGTTTGAAAATATATTCGTGATAATTTTTTCTGTGTTTAGTCAACTCTTTTAGCCGGCTTGGCCATCCAAATTGTACACAGAACAAATTATGATAGACTTTTCAGTATAATATTTCATTATAATTAAATTTAACAAATAAAAAATGCGCAATAGAAGAGTTGTAAATGAATTAATCTTTCTATCTCTCTTCCACTTCACCATCTGTTTTCTCTACGCTATCCCTTTCCCAAAACAAGGTAACACATTAATTAATTAACTGGTAAGCATTAATTGCCCGATTGTGTTGCTTCCTTTTCAAAAAAGAGCAAAAATATTGATTTTGCCAATTTTTGCCACATTGCAAATATTTACACCGAACAACAATATCAATTATTTTTAAATAACAAGGCTCTATTAAATGATTCTGGTAGTGGCCACCAAAAACTGCATCGGCGTTTTGAAAGTTCACATCTGGAACTTATTTTAGGTGAAGTTAAATTTACCACCTCTTGCAGAGCTTACGTTTAAGGTATAATATCTGTGCAACTCTTTTATGTAAAATAACACGAGAAACATTTTTGTTGAACAATTAACCCCGCCATAACGCATCTGAAGGAAAGTTTCTTGCCCATAATTTATTTAGTAGACTAAAAGGCCATAATTTATTTAGTAGACTAAAAAGCTAAGGGGTTAAAATGTTCTACACGAATGTTAAGCATAATGTTTTACAAAGTGTTGAAAATATCTTGTACGTTAAACGTAAGGTGGATTTAACTTCCCCTAAAATGAATCACAGATGTAAACTTGAAAAACGCCGCCAAATGTATATATACATATAGATATATGTATACGAGTATATACACTCTAAAACATTACTTCAAATTTACGATCATATATTGTCTAAATTTGTGTTGAAAATTTCTCCTTGTGTAAAATTACATCGATTTTGTAGTTATCTTATTAAAGAAAAAACCTTTCAATTTAAGCATTTTTAGTCCATGTGGAAAAAATGTAACATAAAGTATAATACGGCTATGACTGAATGGTAGATATATTAGACTAGCAGTCAGGAGGTCGCGGTTCTAAGATGCACGTAGCCAATCGCCTTTTTTAGTAAAAATATTTTGTTGAAAAATAATGCGTGAGTAATTTTACGTCGATAATAATCTGTAAAGTGTTGCCGACTATTATCGACCTAATTTTTAACAAAAGTGTTTTAGAGTGTATATATATATATATATATATATATATATATATATATATATATATATATATATATATATATATATATATATATATATATATATATATATATATATATATATATATATATATATATATATATATATATATATATATATATATATATATATATATATATATATATATATATATATATATATATATATATATATATATATATATATATATATATATATATATATATATATATATATATATATATATATATATATATATATATATATATATATATATATATATATATATATATATATATATATATATATATATATATATATATATATATATATATATATATATATATATATATATATATATATATATATATATATATATATATATATATATATATATATATATATATATATATATATATATATATATATATATATATATATATATATATATATATATATATATATATATATATATATATATATATATATATATACATATATAGTTTTTTGGTAACAAAATAAGCCATAAGAACCTTGTTACGGTAAGGTGACACTGGGATTTGTTGTGATAAATATCAGATAGTTCTCGATTTAGCAGTGATTTAGTTCTCGTATTCAACTTTCTCGAAAGACCACCTAGAACTTTGTCATAAGCAAATGAGCACTGATGATGTGTACGCTGAAAATTAAACTGATGTTGAGGTTTTCCTTGTTCCTTGGAATATTATTCATATACTAGTGTAGCCAACGGTCGACTCAATCGACCGCATTCTAGAAATATTTAAACAAAAATTAGTATATATGCACACAGAATAATTTCCATGTAAAATCGTCGAAAACTAGGTTAGTTTACCATTTTTTGTAGTGATTTTGCTTCATAGACGTTTCATTTTAATTCAAAATGATTTACAAGAATATGAAGGAAAATTTACCCTTTTGAATTAACTATATTTCATGTTGTTCTAATGTTGCAGTACAGCCAAATCAAAATTAAGTTAAAACTGAAATAATACGAAAAATCATGTTGAATCAAAGTTAATTCGAGTTGAAACAACGTGAATTTAATATTGGACCAACACGATGAACCATGTTGAATCAAAGTTATTCCAAGTTTAAACAACGTGAATATAATATTGAAACAATAGTAAGAAACATGTAGAATTATAGTTATATCAAGCTGAAACAACATGACTTTAATGTAGCTATTCATTCCATTAATTATTTTATTTACGTGATAGGTATCAGAAAACTTTGTGTTGTAGCTGGCTGCCCCATCCAAGATTTCAACTCGTACCACCTGCATGATAGTCCACACGCTGAGCAGTGCAGCCACAACAGCTTCAAACTGTTCGCACACAAAATGAATTTCATTATAATTCAAGATGATTTAAATGATTATTTAACATAAAACTTATTTTATTAAAGTTACAGTTGTGTTGATTTAAAATGAAATGTAACGTTTATACCAAAGTTGTTTTAGCAGTGAAAAATTTCAAATCAAAGATTTTTAAGATTAGATTCCTAATTTTTCATGTAAAAGTAATATGAAACAGTGGTAATTTTAAGCCAGCAGCAGTAAATTTTCGCTGGTAATTCGGTTTTTGTCGTCTACATAGCAGATACATGTAAGAATAAACTAAAACAAGTCTCACAACTAAGCAAAACAGTGAACTGTAGCAATGAACAAAGCAAATAAACACTAACACACTTAAACGACAAATTATTTCATGTAAATTTAATATGGTTTCAAATCACAATTGTGTCATGTTGATTTTACATTCCATTTTTTTCTGTGTGTGTACATAAGTATGTACGGCATAATTTCATTTTAATTCTCTTTTAAAGAGAAAAAACTGTATATATGATTTACTCTATTTTGTATTTTGCTTTTTATTTGTGCAAAAACAATCGAATATTTAATGATGTAACAGAACAAGGCTGCAACTTCGGGCTAGATGAGTTTTTCCATACAAATTGACAGTAATCATAAGCCGTAAAAAGCAGTCATGAGCAGTGTGACCAGATTTTAAAATAATATAAAGCTAAATCAAGTTTTAAATGGAGCTAAAAAGAGCTAAAGAAGGAATTTTAAAGCTAAAAAATAAAACAAAATTTTTTTTCAGCTTTGCAACAGTAACTTTTCATTATTTTAAAATTTTTTATAGTTTAAATGGTGTTTATGTAGGTATAAATAATATGAAAATATATTTTTGGCTCATTGAAATGAAAAACATTCAATCAATAACAACCACCCAAGTGCTGAAAATAACATTTCGCAAAATAAATACGATTTCGACTCGAAGTCACTAAACTGGTGTGTTGGAAATCGCAATCACAAAAAACTTAGCTATTTCAATTCGCAAGCAAAGAGGAAAGTTAAATCTAAGTGAACTTTCGTCTTTAAAAAAATTTGGTATCAAATTGCAAAAATAAAAGCATTCCAGTAAAATTTAATCTCTTTCTATTTATTTATTTTATTTTATACATTTTAATACAAAATACTAAATTAAAAAGTATGTTGCGTTATTTCGACTATTGTGTTACTTTTGTTTACTTTAAAAACAGATGCATAAAACATATAATATGAAGCAAAAATAGTAAAGAAAAAATCTAAAAATAGTTGAAAAATTCTGTGGTTTCAAAAACATAGATCATTGATAAGAATCTTTTTCGAAGATTATTTGGAAAAATAAACAGAAGGCGCGACCCTTAGCACATGCAAAAGAGAGATTTGCGATTTTTAACTCACAAGTGATTTTTGCCATTGTAATTCCAAAAGAGTAATATCACCTACGCTAAAATTTGACATTTCTTCTCTAAAATTTTCATACAATTTACTTTTGTATTGCTTAGACTGCACACAGAAAAATTTCCATGTAAAATCGTCGAAAACCAGGTTAACTTAACATTTTTCGGTAGTGATTTTGCTTCATAGGTGTTTCATGTTAAATCAACATGATTTACAATAATCTTGAAAGAAAATTTTTCCTTTTGAATTAACTATATTTCATGTTGATTTAATATTCCAGTACAGTTAAATCAAAATGAAGTTGATACTGAAATAATACGAAGAATCATGTTGAATCAAAGTTATTTCAAGTTAAAACAACGTGAATTTGATATTGGAACAACACGAAGAATCATGTTCAATCAAAGTTATTTCAAGTTGAAACAACGTTGAATTAAAGTTGTATCAAGCTGAAACAACATGACTTTAATGTAGCTATTTTATTAATTATTTTACTTACGTGATAGCCATCAGAAAACTTTTCGTTGTAGCTGTAGCTTCAAGCTTCTCTTTACTTATACACTAAATAAATACCATCGTTTGTAAAATGCATTTCATTTTAATTCAACATGATTTAAATGATTATTTAACATAAAACTTATTTGAAATTAAAGTTATAGTCATGTCGATTTAAAATGGAACTTAACGTTTATAACAAAATTGTTTTAACTGTGATTTAAGGTTAGATTAACTATTTTCCGTTTAAAATTAATATGAAAAAATGGTAATTTTAAGCCAGCAGTAGTAAATATTCGCTGGTAATTCGTTTTTTGTCGTATGCATAGACGACACATGTAAGAATAAACAACAGCAAGTCACACAACTAAGCAGAACAGTGAATTGTAGCAATGAACAAAGCAAGTAAGCACACTCAAACGACAAATTATTTCTTGTAAATTTAATATGATTTCCAATCAAAATTGCGGCATGTGGATTTTACATTCCCCTTTTTTCTGTGTGTGTTTTCTAATGAAAAGATGTTTGTGATTTTAAAGTTGAAAAGTTATTTGGCAAACGTTGTCGTAGTTGGTATATTAATTTCGGCAAGTATATCTAATTTCTTTTTCTGAATCTATTATGTTTTTTTTTGCAATCAGATATTCTTGAAACTTATAGTTAAAATACGGAGTTGGAATTAGAAAATCGTCTAAATTTGATTTTAAACTGCCTATTATTCTGTTGAATTTTTAATTTCTTATTATTTATAATGTTATCTATTTTATTCGATACTTAATATTTTTAAATTTATTTTTCTTATATAGATTTTAATATTGTTACAAATTATTTATTACATAATATCGTTATTTTTTTTTATTTTTTACATACATATTACACTTTAGTGATAATTGATGTAGATCTTTGTAGTAGTATAAGTGAAACCGATTATGGCCATTAAGCTAGGTTTTTTCTATTTTGGATGAATAAATGAAATGAAATATGTAGGACTTCAAAACGTTTTGATTACAAAGAGTTTTCAAAAGCAAGTGAAGTTCTGAAACCAATAGCATGGGGTCCACGTCGTTACTTTCGAACATTTTATTTACTTTTTGAACATCAGAAAGTAATGCCTTTAAAAAATTCAAATATAGTAAATATTTTTCACTATACAAATTTTTCACGACTTTAGCTTGAAGGCAGGATTCCGAAATATATGCAAGTTGAAAGTGAGTTTTTAATTTCAACCATTGTATACTTATTACACCATGATGTCGATCAAATCTGCCGCAGTGCATGTTTCTGCACTGCCAGACTATTATTATTTTTTAGCTACTTTATATGATTACGGCACATAAATTTATTCTGATAAACTGTTTTATTTATTTTGAAATAGAAATTAATTACACGAAATTGAAATTAAAGAAAAGGCTAAATGCATTGTTGAAAAAAGCTGAAAAAAGCTAAGAGCTAAATGAAATATTTCGAGCTAAACATTAAAATATAAAGTTAAATTTAGCTCCAAAAGAGTTAATATGGCCACACTAGTCATGAGATAGAATCTATTTCATTTTGAGAATGTTTTTTCTCATGCTCTCAGTTTTAGCTACTCATTATCTCAACAATGTTGCCGTGTTTTAATAAAATTTCATAAATTTTTCATACGAAATAAAAGAACAAAACAATATAAACAATAATATGAGAGAACTTTGAAGCTACTGTGTACAAGAACAGCTGTTTTAGTAAATTTGAGAATGTGTGCGTCATTGATAAACATAGATAGCAAGCTCTCGCACTGTCAATAAAATAATGACAACTCTCTTTACACATATAGATATTGTGAATTCAACAAAAATGAGAGGACACCATTTCTGCATTTCAACACAGTTGGGAGACTATCATTTTTTCACTTGAAAATTCACTAAATCGTAACTTTTTTTCCACGCACAAACACTTTTTAGTTTTATTTAATTTTTTTATTTGTTTTGATATAAATTTTATATTTCTTCTTGCTATAGTTCTAAAATATTTTTTTAATTTTGTTGACATTTGTGTGTTGAAATTTATCAAAGTTTTCAACCCTTTTTTTCATTGAACAGTATTGTATTTTTGTTCCTATTTGGGATAAAAATTTTTGGTACCAAATAAAAAAATTGCAAAAAATTTTTTAGCAAATCAATATTTTTTGAGCTCGAATTTATTAAAAAACATTCTAAATTCATATTTTCATTAATGTATACAACAATAATTGCATAAACTTCTAAAAATTCATGAATAAAAAATATAAATACTTTAGAATACTTTTTGTTACAACCAAGTGCGGTTTTCGTGCTGTCGGGACATTTTTATTTTAAGCCAATACTAATACAAAATGTTCTACTAATACATCCTTAGACTTAGGTTTTTGACAGCACACTTAGGTTTTTGAAGTTTCATTAGATTTTGACACATGTCTGGGAGTTTTCTATCAACAACGGGCATGGGTTAGTAAATTTGAGAGAGCTTATGAATGTGTGCGACTCACAGATAATGGGTTTGACATATATCTGGGGTATTTCTACCAACAAAATACATGTGTTTTTTGGTGTTGTATTTGTTTTAGTTGTGGTGGTACCTGTAATGAATATTCCTTGCGTCGATTTAGTTTTCGGCCTGTTTATTTTTGCAGGGTTTTTGCCTGAAGTTGCAGACTTGTTCTGTTTCATCATTTACTTGTGTGTTGTACTTGTAGCTGAGAAAAGAATATGCATTTGTTTATTGGTGTTAGTAAGAATTTGATAGTCGTATTACTCCTAAAGTACTGAACCGATTTTAAAAAAATTAAGATTATCCGGTTCTATGTAAAAACCCATTTAAAAGCATATACATCTTTGCAAAATCCGTTTAGAATTACGGGCGTAAAAGGGATATAAAAAAACGTTTTTGTCTATTAGTTACATAGATACTTCATTCTGAATATAACGTTAGAAGCCTTTTGGCCAGATTTTGTAAATACAAAGTTTTTTTCGTTTTGAAATTTCTGTGCAAAAATTTTGTTTTAAAACGTATTTGAGTTATTTTTCATACAAATTTAAAACGTATAGAAATGAATGTCATGAAGAAAGCGAATATTCGGCGATTCGAATACGAATACGAATATTCGTAATATCACTAATACGTATATAATCACTATGGATAATTTTTTTTTAAGTTTGGAAGATTACTTGCTTCAACTCCTATTTTGTGTAAAAGAGATTTTATATTAACTCATCTTTTAAATATTTTTGCAGGATGTACAAGATAATCGTATTAAGCAATTCAAAAATATTTCTCTCACACATGGCACTTTTACTGGCAAATTCAAATTGTCTAAATATCCCATTATAGGACCAATGTATATTAAAGTTAAAATAAGTGGAAACTATGATTGTGCTAATACAAAAATAGTCTCTATAGACAAATACATTCTGCCCAAATTTAGTGTTCATCTAAAGACTCCCTCGAATATTGTATTGGATGATGGTAATATTAAGGTAATGATCTATGGAAAGTACACATTCGGCAAGTACGTGGAAGGCAATGCAACAATTCAATTGTGGAGTAATCAAAAACGCTCGATTTTGCAAACTCAAGATGTTTATATACAAAACTTAGGCTTTGTCGATTTTAAGCTGAATACCATTAATGATATTATGGAACACCATGTTGTAACTATAACAGCAAGTTTAACTGAAAAGTACACGGGTAAAACGCAAAGTGCAGAAAAATCAATATATTTGCGAAAACATCGTTATAATTTAATAGTTTCACACAATGAAATAGAATTTGAAAATAATAAACCGTATAGCATAAAAGTTTATGTGAAACATTGGACTGGAGCGCCAGTTTTAGATCACAAAACACCCGTAACAATGCAACATGGCGATAAAGTATATGAAGCATTTTTAGATGCAACTGGAGCAGCAACATTTGAGTTTGATTATGATGCAAATGCCGATTATAAGTTTCAGTTTAAAGATTCCAAGACAGAATTAGCAAATATTTATACACATGAGAATTTGATGTTTAACAATCGGGAATACTATTGTCGACTGAAACTTATGAACAAAAAGTGAGTTTTATTTTATCTCATTCTTGTAAGTCATGTCATCGAGAAACAATATTTTTTTCTCCAACTTTTCTAATTTCAGAATTAAACTTGGAAAGCCAGTCCGTATTAAGGTTAGTTCTATTGTTAACATTCCATACGTAATGTATACAGTCATTGGTCATGCTAGTCTCATACGTGCGGAGTATTTGAAAGTACCACCGAATCAAAAATCCTTTACCATCAGTATAACACCTTCAATTGAAATGATACCGAGGTGTTTTATTTATGTGTATTACGTTCACAAAGGTCTACTGCGTTATGGAGAAATGATCTTATATTTTCCAGAAGAATTTGAAAATCAGGTCTGAAAAGCAAATAAAATTAATGATTCAAACATATTTTATAGTATAATTCAGATCGCTATTTCAGCACCGAAAACAGTGAAACCGAATGAACAAGTTAATATCACCGTGAATGCACAACCCAAATCATATGTTGGTTTATTGGCTGTTGATTTGGGTGTGAATGTTTTGGACAATACATACGATTTAAACAAGCAAAAAATACTTGCAGACTTATATCAAGAAAAATCTTATGCTCTTGTAGGACAGTTTTTGCACCCTGGCACAACATCTGGTTTGGTAACATTAAGCAATGCTCATGTAATATTACCCCCTTCTTATGATCCACGTCCACCATCCTCAACACCTGGGTGGGTATTTTGTTATAAAAAAGGGTGAAGTTTATTAATTCAGTTTTTTACTGATAGCCCCATTGCGCAGTTAGAACCACCCCCTTTTGATCCAAATTCAACCGATATAGAAGGTAAGTGTTTATTTTGTTATAAATAAGAGTTCCGTTCAGGCGTGCTACCATTTTTTCTGAAAAATCGTCAAAAAAAAAAAAAACTTCAAAATCGTAATGACCTTCGAAAAATTCGTCAAGAAATTATCAGACTAACAATAGCATTTATATAGTCTCTAGAAAAGAAACTAAAATTTCATATAACAGAGAACACTTCTGTGACTTTATGAAATGGTAGAATAATAACACAAGTTTACAAAGTTTTGGACTAAAGCAACTGAATGTTGTTTCTTATGTAATGTAGGGTGCTGAATTTGAATTTCCGGGATTTTTTTCTCTTTTTCTACACACAAACAATGTTCAAATTTTCTTTTCAAATAAGCATTTGTTTTAAATTTACTTTAAACTCAATAAATAGTTTATCGGATTCAATAAAATTTTCATTTTGAGCTCTTATTTACACTTAAAAGCAACGAAAAAAACCAGTTTAGCTTTCAATATATGTGTTGATTGATTTTACGATAATAATTTTTTAATTTTTTTTAATAATATTGATATGTTTTTATTCAATCAAATATGAAGCTCCTATGCTGTAATATAAGACTTTATGTCTTGTGCATAGAATATTTAATAAACAGATATATGTTAAATGTTAACTTTCTAGGTGCAATTCCAGTAAAAAAAAAATTCTGATAGTGAAGTAACATTTTTAGATAATTATTTTATCTGATTCAGTAAATAAATTTGTTTGAAATTTGTTTTCTCATAATAGAATACAACAAACAATTTTTAAGATTTTTTTCAATAACAACAAACTTATAAATTTAGATAACTGTTTTGTCTAAATTTACAAATTTTTTTATTGGAACAACCTCATCATAATGAAATTAAATTTTTTCTGTGTCGTTTTCCCAAATATACATGCGACAAATCTTAACATAATTGGAGAATGGTCTTTCGTACTCAGTTAAAAAGAAAATTCTAAACTTTGCAACAAGATTATCTTTAAGGCGTATCAACATTTCTGTTACATTTAACTGATGCAATTTAATTTATAAACATCACGATTTTCGTTCAACTGCTTATAAATGGTTTTATTTAGCTTTTAGTGTTTGTGGTGTTTGTGCGTAGGTGGAGTTTGGTTCAAATCTTATAATTTAAAATTAGCCCCTTTCCTGTTGGTCGATTCTCTGAAATCTGGTGAGCACCTTTACTTTTGATTACAATTCAGTGTTGTAATAAAAAAGTGGGATACGTCACGCCCTTGAAGAGTAATATTTAGTTTTAGCCCCTTTCTGTTAACTGATTAATCTGAGATTTGTTAAATACCTTTGCTTACGATGATTATGCAATTTTTAAATTAAAAAGTTGGGCGCCTCGCCCACAAAAAGTAATATCTACTTTTAACCCTTAACACATTTACTTTTAATGATGATACAACCTTGTGATTCGAAAAATTGGGCAGCGCCACGCCCATTAAAAGTAATATTTAATTTTACCCCTTGCCTGTTGACCGATTGGTCTGAGATCTGGTACACACCTTTACTTCTGATGACTATACAATTTTGTTATTTGAAAAGTGGGCTGAGCTACGCCCATAAAACGTAATATTTACTTTTACCCCTTTCCTCATGATCCATTGATCTGAAAGTTGGTAAACACCTGCACTTTTGATGACAATACTGCTGTAAATCAAAGATAGCCGCCACAAAATAACGAATTAGCTATTTATTTACAAACACCTCAATATGGATATTATATGAAAGGGTTCGGCTAGTAGGTTGCAGTAAGCAAAGAAAAAATTCCAATTCCAAACCGGCGGCCAGTCAAAATGGGGGACTATATATGTATTGTCAGCCCTTGAATATAGGTATGAAATAAAAGTGCTTGGCTACTAGAACGCAGTACACCATGAAATAAAGTCCCAAGCCTAGATAGACTCCGAAAGAAAATGTCATATCATATCAGCGTTTAGACAGGAAACCAAATGGAAATCTAAAAAAACTTAAAAATAAAGTAAGTTTAAGTTAAATGGTTTTATTGTAATCAAACATAATAATTGTGCAGCTAATGTACTAAAATCAAAAAAATAATTACGTAGTACCAGGTATTAATCACCACACCACTCTCCTCACCAATATATGGCATTGATCAGACTAAAATAAAATCGTGGATGAATTGAATTTCTGTTATCTATAGTCAACAACGCCCCACGGTCTTATATTAGTCCGAGCAATGGCCTATATTGGTGAGGAGAGTGGTGTGGTGATTATTTTTTTTTTGCATTTAATACATTATTTGCATCATTATTATGTTAAACCATTTAACTTAAATTTTTTTGACTTATTTTATTTTTGAAATAAATGTACATAAATCTCAAAAACTAGAGCAAAGGAAATAAGCCAACTGCAGGGTCGAGTTCAGCACCCCAAATTACATAAGAAACAATTTTCAGTTGCTCCAGTCCAGAAGTAGACCTGAATTTGTAAACTTGTCTAATACATAAAAGATTTACATATCTGGAAAAGGGACAATATATTTTTTTTAAATCATAATATAGAAAAACCGCTTTTGTCCAATGAATTATTATTTTCTTTCATTACTATATTATTTAAATATAAGGCTTAGCCTAATTACTTCTTTTTACAAATAGAGTAAAATCAAAAATTTCGACACGTTCTGGATTTTTTTCCTCTCCGATTTTAATGAAGTTCGAAAAATTATTTCAATACCTCTTATGGTTTATATTTTATAGCCGACTAAACATGGAAATCTTGGCCATTTTTGAAAAAATCTCGTCATATTGAAGATGGATTAACTGTAGAACGCGTCATCGAATATAAATAAATTTGATGTCATTCGAAAAGTTTCAGTCTCCTCTTAATACTCGTAAGTATTGATTAAACAGAACAAAGCTTGCTGCTACAAGTGCCTCTAAAATGCCAAACTATCCTTTACACTTAAATACCCTGAACAATTTTATATAAATTTTTTTTTTATTTTTTTACAAAATGTAGCCTGACGACATGTCTTTATTGTGTAAAATTTTCAAGATGGGTTGAAAATAGATTCAAGAGTTAATGCTGTTTCTTTATGATAACTCGATAATTTCTATGAAAATTTCGTCAGCAATAATAATAAAAACAACCGTAAACGTATTTCGTAAAATCTCGATTTGTATTTTTTACACAATGTTGACAGATTAGTTAGTTTGCTATATAAATACCACTTTTCAGGATATTTAAGGATGCAATTTTTTTTCATTTGTGATCTTGACTAGCATTTGCAAAAAGTGAGTCTGAATCTTTCAAATGATATTTAAATTACTAAAATCTGATGAGGGGCAAAAAAGTCATAAAAATTATCGAGTGTCATAAAGAAACAACTGTAACTTTTGAATCTTTTTTTTTTATTCCATCTCGAAAATTTTACATAATAAGGACATGCCAGTTTGCTATATTTGGTAAAAAATTTTATATATAATTTCCCATGATATTTAAGGATAAAAGATACTTTGGCATTTTAGTAGCAGAAAATATGTATTTTTAATCAGTACTAATTAGGAGGAGACTGTAACTTTAGATTTTTTTACATTTAAAAATTTTTTTTATTGAATCTTCAATTATAAGTTGAACCAACAATAAGTATTCAAATCTTAAAACTAGAATTGTTAATAATTAACACAGTCAGTGATAGACAAAATATTAGGATTCAACGGTTGCTTCTTTAGATGTCTTACGTCTCTCGTGTTCGGCTGAGAGCAAGAATGTCCAACCTTCTCAACCGAGAATGCCCTCTAAAATTAATGACGTTGCCGGCTAGGGGATTTGGATGCGATTCGAGCTTTTTTTATATATGTTGTCACATATTTTGAAAGCACAGTCTTTACTAATTGAACATCTATATCTTTATGCCTGTACTGGTTGCTGACATACCAAGGTGCCACAGTAATCAAAGAAAACATTTTATTTTGTCGCCTTTGAATTTTCTTTATATTTAATGCAGAGGAGGTGCAAATAATTTGATAATAGGCTTATAGGCCTATAAGATTTCACTTTAGTATGGTCTTTTCCAGGTTTTAGTATCATGGCGATCAATGACATTTTGCTTACCGCAGGATAGTATTCTATTCGTAAAACAGCATTAAAAATGAATACAATTATGTTTTTTGCAATATTGGGGAGATCTAGAAGCATTTTGTTACTGATTTTTATCAGCACGTGGAGCTTTCTTCGAAATTACGTCTGCGATAGAATTTTCAATTTCACGAGTACTAAATCTCAAAGGAACGACAGCTTCAGCGACAACTGGTGGTAGCTGAACTATATCAGAAGCTGTGTTTGAAGTAAATACCTTTTTCAAGTGGTTAACGAACAGCGTACCTTTTTCAGCATCAGTTCTTCTTGCCTAGTCTCCATTTGATCCTTATAAGCCCTCCGAGCCAGAGGCCTTGGTCCGTTTGTGGTGTTGCGTCTAGTTCGTGCAGAAAATTTTACAGATATGAAGTTTTTGGAGTTCTAATAATTTTTTAAGCTGCTTGGTACATTCCTTCAGTATAATTTTTAACTGCGGAGATCTGTAGCGTTGCCATTCTCTTCCAACTCGTCTTTTTTCAGAAGTAGCAATTTCCGCAGTTTGCTTAATGTTAGCCCCTAACTGTGTAATAGAGACGTCTATGTGTTAAGGCGTTCTTAGTGACAAATTTTCCGTACAATGGGCCAATTAATGGCTGCGTGGTCTGAGGATAAATCTAAGGAAGCTTCAACCTTAATTATTTCGCTGGAAACTCCTTTTACTACTCCGAAGTCAATAACATTAGGAATTTTTGGTTGATCTGTTGGCCAGTAAGTTGTCTGGCCACTTGAAATAACATTTAAACCCATTTTAGTATTTGTATCGAACAAAACGCCACCCTTAGTAGTGATTAGCCGCGATCCCCAGAACGTATGCTTTGTGTCAGCGGCGGGGTCACAATAATCACCCACTAAGTAGTGTTTTAGTCGCGATTTTATTAGTATAGCCGTTCCATCACAAGCTGTACATTGGAGTAGAAATGGACGTGTTCGTGACAGAAAATCTGAATTCGTTAATATTCGAGTCGTGTTGAGCAAACTTGACACGAAAAAACACGAAACGATTTTAAGAATGTAACGATTTTAAGAATGTAATATGCCGTTTTACGGATCCGATGCCGACACTCAAAAAGAAATATCGCCGATACCGATTCCGATACCGCTACGCATATTAAAATTGAATTTAAGTCTAGATTAACAAAACTCAAGCAGGGCAATTTTTTATTATACAAAATTACAGTGTAAGAGATTATTAATATTTAAAATTGAATTAACCCAGTGTAATAAATCGGAAGTAATTTTTAAGGAACTACATTTTCATTGCTTCCAAAGAATCTATATTAAAAATATGCAGATAGTTAGTAGAAAAGTTTATTCAAGTTATATAAAAATGTGTAATTCCTTTATAATTTAAAAAAATACTCGAAATGCTTTTAAAAAAATCGATTTTTTAACATTCTTCTAAATAACTTAATAGCTTAAGTGTTAAAATTATTCTAAAAGTTTATATTTATTTACTCAAAGTTACACGAAAGCACAGTTTTGGGTTTAAATTCGCATGAAAAGAAACAAGTTGCGAAAATTGGTAATTTTTCATAATTTTTCCTTGAGGAAAAGTCATTATAAAACACCGAAAAAGAAATTTTTTCCAACATCGCTTCCAATTCGGTGATTGGTAATCGAAAAAGAGAACTTCTTGCAATGACAAGGATATGTAAAACTAATTAGAAATTATCCAAATTCGTAAAACTTCCGGATCGCGAATTCTGCATTTTCTTGACTTCTTTGGAGTGTCTTTTTTTCTGGGAATAAAATGAAAAAAACAACGAATTGAATTCGAATTCATGATAAAATTAACAAGAAATAAATTATGTTTTTTACAAAATAACAGCGCAAAATATTATTAATATTTAAAATTAATATTAATAAGATTTAAGAAACATCGAATTAAATTTAATTCATGCTAAAATTAACAAAAATATATTATTTGTTAATAAATAAACTCTGAAAAAATGTGAAAATTATCGACAGTAAAATATCGGCGATACCCCATGTATCGGAAAATCTGAAGTATCGCCGATATATCGGTATCGGTTACATCCCTAATTAAAATGTGTATAGATGCAGACGATTGCCGCGCAAGTTTATTGAGCGAAAATCTTAATAAGGCGCTATTCACATATTACGTAACGCTATTTGCGGATTTTTTTTACCACCCCTCCCCCCTTCTCAACACCTTTAAAAAAAATTCCTGAATAATTATCTAAACAGTAACAAATCGTTCGTGTTCGGGTCGTGTTGGAAAATTTCGACACGCGCCCATCTCTACGTTGGGTATCCTTTGTGTCGTATAGAGTATATCCGTTGATTTTAAAAAAGCTTCCAGCCGTCGAATCCGTCTCAGAGATAAGCATAATATGAATTTGTTTATCCATCATGAAGTATTCGAATGACTTCGAATTTATTTATATTCGATGGCGCATTCTAAAGTTATTCAATCTTCAATGGCCGAAATGCCCACGCTTAGAGACCTATAAAATAGAAACCATAAAAGGTATCCAAATAGTTTTTCCCTATGATACGCGTATACAAGAGTGAAAGATATATTTCGATTTTCATTTAAATCGGAGAGGATAAAAATCCAAACTCTTTTTCTTGTGTCGAAAATGTTTGATTTTACTCGATAACTTCCTGACTTGATCATTCACGGACTTGTCATGGGAACTAACTGACTTATCAATATATCAGTATATATATTTAATTATTTAATATGTATGTATATCGTAACCATGCATAAGAAATATATTGCCAGACTTACATACATATGTATACAAATGCTGCCTGAAAGTTATATAATGATAAATCGTCAATATTTAAAGAGCTATAACGAAAAAGTCGTCAATCGTAATTTTTGTGAATTTGCATAGAAATCGCTAAAAAGACGAAAAATCGTCAAATGTAACACCCCTGCTGCCGATTACTAATTTTGCTTTCTATTAACAGAATCTAAGAAAGTAATTGAACCAGAAGCAATTCCTATTCGACAAAATTTTCCGGAGACATGGATATTTGATAATTATGAGATGTAAGTATTTATTGACAATTACCAATGTATGTTCATATGTATAAAATAGTGAAAGTAAAAAATAAATTTAAATGTTATCCGCTATTAAATCCACAACCTGAGGCGTCTTGACCGATTTGGCAGTTATATTCATATTGACAAAAATTTGCTATTTCCATACGAAACACAAGACATACAAATTAAAATTTTAGTTTTTTATGAAAATCGTGACTTTTATCAATTAAGTTCTTTCCCTCACTTAACTGCGAATAAAATCAAAAGTTGTGGATGGATTATAATGAAATATGGCTTGTTTTCTTTGAAACACATTTAGCTATATGGTGGATTCCATGACAAGAATGGAAATTTTTAAAGTTAATTTCAGACGTAAACATTTAAAAATTTCAGGGAATACTTTTTCCCTTTTCCGAATGTGTTAAGGCTTCCACATTCGGAAAAGGGAAAAAGTATTCCCTGAAATTTTTAACAAGTTTGTGTAATGTAATGTAGTTGTTTCGGTATATTCGTGCTACACTACTTTCCGTTTATTGTCACTACCGTTTATAGTCCATTTTATCTGTATTTATTGCTTCCATTACCAAATTTCATAGAAAATATTCACGTTATAGTCCAATTAGCGATATAAGCACATTTGGCATATATGCCATCTATCTTCGGTTCACAAAAGCCAGATATTCATGCATACAAACTGCGTTATAGTCACAATCGGAAAATTTACTAAATTGTTTAGTTATTGAAGCCACAAACCATTTAAAAAATTACTATGAAAGCATTGAATCGTTTAGTATTCCTGTCACCAACTCTCCACTAGAAGAATATATTACTTTTACACTTTTGTACCAGGGATCAAATACATTTTTATTAACTTTTGTATGCGAATTTGGTTATATGCCTCCGAAAATTAGGCCTATCGTCACAAGGACAGCTTGTATGTCATTTGAAACAGAATATTTAGGGCTTCAAAAATATATAAAACCAAAATTTTTTTTCTTTTTCGAAAAATGACTTATCTCCAAAGTTTTGAAATTTTCAATACTGATTAAATCAAAAAACTATAATATCTTGTTCCTTGGAATATTAATCATTCCCAATTCTTTCTGAATATAACGCTTTCTGAAATACTCGCTTTCTGAAGTAATACCCAGCAAACTTTTGAAAATTTGCAAACATCACAAAAAAGTTTTTCGTTTATAAAATAAATTCAGAAGTTATACCAAAAAAAAAAAAAAAAATTGAATACCCATGAATGATGCTTTGTGCACCGTTATGACATGTTGTGGGAGACACGGTCTGTCGGTCAACTCTGATAAGACCATTCTGGTACCTTTCTCGCTTAGAAGAAAACTTGGTCTGAAGACAGTTTCGTTGAATGGGTGCAATATTCCTTATTCGACCGATGTCAAATATTTGGGGGTTACTCTTGATAGTAGGTTGACTTGGAACCGTCATGTTGATTGCGTGACACAGAAAGCCACTAGGGCAATCTGGGCGGTGAAGAGTTGTGCCGGGTGCACCTGGCACCTGAGCCCAAAAATACTCAAGTGGTTCTATACAATTATTGTTACGCCAATCATTACGTACGGCGCGATAATATGGTGACAGAACACACGACAGGTTGCGGCGACAACCAAACTCTGCAAGGTTCAGACATTGGCGTGTCTTCTTACTACAGGTGCTATGAGGTCATGTCCAACATTGGCTATTGAGGCCTTGATTTGATTAACAACCATACAACTCTTTATATTATCCTCTATAGCAATGGCTGTTTATAGGAGGGGCCTCGGGAACTCTGCCCATCATATCTGCAACGGGCGCTCATCGATCCTGAGTACTATGCCCTGCAGAGGGCAGCTAGGAATGCTTAGTGACGGGATAAACTGTGAACATAGGTTCGACAGGAAATTCAATGTCGCAATTCCTCTTAGGGCAACGTGGGAAGAAAACGGTCCCACTATGGATTCCAGAAGTTTATGCTAGTCTACGGATGGACCCAAAAACGAAGATGAAGTTGCCGCTGCAGACTGTTGACCTAACGTCAAAATCTCTGTGCCCATGGGCAAATGGCGTACAGTATTTCAGGCGGAAATACTGGCGATCACTAAGCATGTTCATATAGCATGTTTAAGCGCGCGCATATAGCTATAGCAAGTAAGTAGATAAATTGGCAAGGAGGACCTCTGCTACTCCTCTAATGGGCCCAGAGCCCTTTTGTGGCATAAACTGGTCGACTGTCAAGTTCCTAATCAAAGGAAATGATATATCGACCGTAGAGGAAGTGTGGCTGGATTCTAGTTTAAGGCAAGCCAAGGCACTGATGCAGTCATTTTCATATAAAAGGCATCCTGAATTTCAACAGGAATGATTTACGGCTTGTTACTGGTTTTCTCTCTGGTCACTTTGGACTGAACTACTCGTATCCTCTGTGGAAAAGTAACCAAGTTCGTTCAACCTTGTCGTTTATGCTTGTGAAGAGGATGAGACAACGATACAAATTCTCTGTAAGTGTGTCTTGTGTGTGTGTTTTCCATTCTGAGCTTCTGTGCTCGGATGATATTAAGCGGGTTTCTCCAAACTCTGTGCTGACTTCCAAAAGGACAGTCATGCAAAGCTTGATGTAACTTATAGATCGATATCACAAAAAATTTTTCGAATTATGAATCATCATGCCATATAAATAAAATTTAATCAAATCTCAACCGCAAGTCGGTACGGGAAGGCGTGGTTCCAGGGGCGTGAAATTTTTTGAGAGTAATTTTTATATCAAGCTTACACTTTTTTGGATGAGACCAAAAACATTTCCACTTTAAAAAATAACGGACACCCTAATGTACATACATGGCTAACCCCTCAAGAATAGTGAAAGTCAAATGACCGTTCATTTGACCGGCAGTGGTGATGGATATTCCTATCTAAGTTTCTATCAGATTGTTAAGAGCAATGTGGAAAAAGTGATGTAAACTTTCGTGTACGTGTGTTTTTGCATCCTTCTCTAACGTATGCATTTTGTCGTTCATAGAACATATAACCGAGCTGCTCACTCTAATGTTGTTTACTAGTCAGCGTTGATGTAAATACTAGTCACAGTTGACTAATCAAGCTTAATGGACATATTGGTCATAGTTGACTAATCAAACCTGATGTATATATACGTCACTGATGACAGACATACCGGTTGAAATAAAACACAATTTATTCCAATTCAATTCTTTATACGGATTTTGTATATAATAAACTTATACATATAAAATTATATATAGAAAATACCTATACATCCACTTGAAACCGGTAAGAATGTAAAATCTTGGAACTGACGGCAATGCTTGGCAATACATAGCAGTCAGAGAACTTAACATTAGGATGCAAAACTTTGTAATTCTCAAGAGACCATCAGCCTATAAGAGCTCCTACTTCATTGCCATTGAATATCTATTAAGTAAAAGATTTTTCAATTATTATGCAAATTACACTATGCTTGCCGCAAAATGCAATGACCTACCTTGAAAAAAAGGGTGTAGCTAACATTGGAGCATAAATAAACTCTTTTATGCCACTTTTTGTAAATAGTCTTGAAGAAAGTTAAGCAAGTCGTTTGCTCTTGTATCGGCCATCATTACCAAAGACTATGCCACGTTCATTTTCCTCTGGTGTATATTACTTTTTTGACATACTCGCATAATCCCTGAGCAGTTTGGACAATGACCAAATCTTTCATGGAAAATTTAAATTTAGATATTCCAACGTCACGACACTCACACTATCACATTATTGGGGATTTAAATTAAAATTAATTTTTCACGTCAAAAAATTTCAAAAATACAACTCTGCAATATACATTCGTCAACGATGATTTATATCTCCATCATCAATGACAAATTTATGCATATTTATTAGTAAAAAAATTTTGTGGGTATTAGTTTCGGTCATATATTTCTTGTAGGGAAGGCCCTGCAGCTAAATGTGCAACTAGTTACGTTTTAGAACAGTCATATTACTAGTTGGAACGTTACTAGTCAACAAAGTACTGACATCTTACTAGTTGGAATGAGGCTAGTAACGATACTAGTCAAACAACAACGTTGTGGAACTATTTCTAATGATACTAGTAATTTAAATTATTTGTTAAAAATTGGCATATTTTCAGGTCTAAATATATAAAACAAAATTTTAGCTCTAAATATGACAAGTAGAATGTGGCTCAGTGGATAGAGTACATGTCTGGAAATATGAGGACTGTGTGTTCACACCCCGGTTGAGCCAAATGTTTTTTAATATTTAAGAAACTATAAATAAAGAAACTAGTCTATAATAACTAGTATTTGAACTAGCATATAACTATGTACAAATGAACTAGTTGGGCTCCTATGACAACCTAATGCTAAAATCGATAGTTCGATATATGGAAAAAGGACAGTAAGTAGGAAGGCAACTAGTCTGAATAAAAAAGCAACTAGTATATATCTAACCACATACTAGTCATTTTGTCTGCAGGGGGGTCACAATAATGTACATTTTATGGCTTGGTGAAGGATATACAAGACTCGGCCCCACACGAACATTGCGCTTTTAATTGTTATTAAAAAAAATATTTCTGGTAAGAAATATCTAATTTGTATTGGACAACCTAGGAGGGTAAGTTAGTGCATTGAATACAAAGACGCAGCAAGGTATGATAATAAGATCGAATGCAGAAAAGATCCATGAAAAGTGTAAAAATCTTTATCATCAGCATAATATACATATATAAGCAAGCCTCAATTTACACGGTCTGTTGGGACTAAAAAAAGTACGTGTAAATCAAATCCGCGTAAAGCAATGTTTAGGATTGGTATAAAATCTTTTTTTGGGACCAGGGATTTAGCATATCGCGTAAATTCAAACACGAGAAACATACAAAATTTAATTTTGGGACCTAAAAATCGCGTTAAATAAAGAATAATTACAATTATTAAATTTGTACTTATTCCCATTTGTAGAAGTGTGGAAGTTTTATATTGTACGAATGTTGTTGTTTATATCTATATAAATATTCGTTTAGAAACACACATATTTTCGACCCATATTTTCTACTAAATTATCTCTGGCGTAGGATATGTGTTTTGCTGTATCAGTAGCTCCATCATAAAGCAATATCTCAAATATTGTTTTTTTTATGGTTCTTAATGTTGACTCATTTCAATCAAGAGATTTTGCTAGAGTTGTAGACTTTTCTTCATTTTTCAAGCGGATGGTTGATGCTTACCATACTTTTTTAAGCGTGATATATTTAATTCGTGTAAAAAGAGCGGGTAATTGAAAAAATAGTTACTATTAGTGATTCGTATTACATCGAAATCGCACATATGAAGTGCAGCGTAAATCGAGGCTTACCTGTATGTATATAAATATTACATACATATACAATCGTATGGGTTTTGATTTGTAATAACTTGTTGGCTGCTGCGAGGATAATAATATAATAGTGTAGTTATCTCTGTTAAACTATAATATAAAGTGGCTATCTTTGCTATAAGACAATGTTTCCCATAAAGTTTAAAAAACTATAAACGGGTTTCCTTATACTGCGATATTTTTGGTCAATAAAATTATATAAAAATAAATACAATTTTTTTTAACTTGAATTTATTTATTGAACCTTCAATTGCATGATACAATAAAAATAGGTAGAAGTGTCCCTACAACAATTACAACAATACAAAACCAACTGATATTTTGTTAGTGTAAAATGTTTGCTAAGTGTAAAAAACGGAGAAACAAGTCGATCATTTTAAAGTCGGCCGACCCCGTCGTTTTGAAAATTCGAGCCGCCACCAAATACATCGGCTTGTTACGAGTCTTAAATGGTGTTAGGCTGTGAAAAATGCATTGTTTATTTTAATTTACTTACGGACCTTTTCACAGTGTACTATTAAAAGTTAACGTGGACTTTAACGAGAAGTGCGGCATACAAAATTTGTCGTTAGAGTACACGTTAACTCTCAATCATACATTGTGAAAAGGGCCGTTAATGTGTTATAAATTTTTTCTTTACAGCACACGATGGGCCAGGATCCCTCAATTTTGGGTATAAATAGAATATTCATTTAGTGGTTTTATAAAATAGTGCATCGGTGGTTTTTGGCACCACTAATTTCATATATGAAATTCAAATTTTAAAATTCAAGACGGCGGTCAAAATTTTGAAAATATCAGCTTCTTAATTTTTTCAAAAATGGCAAAAGAAACTCTATAGATTTGTGAGAGATATTATTTAAAAAACCTTATGAAATTCACAATGGTAAAACCATTATGGAGGCTATAATACTGATACTTTTTTAAGAGATCATCATTATTTTCGAACTACTTTAAAAGCAGGAGCAACAGAGGTTAGATATAAACCATATGGCGTTTTTTTTTTGTAACACAGATTACTAATCCGATAATAAAATTTACACATCCAATATGATGGATCCAATATTGCGGTTAAGATTTTTAAAATCATCCTTTTAAATTCTTAAAAAAGACAAAGGAAACTATTTGAGCCTATAATAGATATTTTACAAACAGATATTTGGAAATTAAAATGGTGATATCAATATGGCGGCTATAATATTGATAAATTTTTAAGAGATCATAATTTTCAAACCACTATAAGATTAGGAGCGACAGAGAGAGGTTAGAGATCAGCTATATGGAGATTTTTAGAGTCGCGGACTACGAATCTAAAATTTAGTTCTAAAAATTTAGGATGGTGGATCCAATAAAGCGGTAAAATTTTTTGAAAATCAACCTTTTAATTTTTTAAAAAATACAAAGAAGCTATGGGAGCCCGTGATAGGTATTTTACAAACAGATTTTTGGGATTTGAAATGGTGAAATCAATATGGCGGCTATAATATTGATACATTTTTAAGAGATCATCCTTATTTTTTAATAACTGTAAGATTTGGAGCGCCAGAACTCCAGAACCACCAGGTTGGGGTTTTTGGAGTCGAGGATTATGAAACGGACAATTAAATTCACAAACTCAAGATAACGATAAGAAATTTTGAAATAAGATTTTATATTAGTATGATTATTTCGAACGTATTTGCTATGTGAATCCAATTGATTATAAGGCTATGGTTCGTAACGTTATATTCAGAAAGAATTGGACATGATTAATATTCCAAGGAACAAGGGAAAAATTAACATCAACTTAATTTTTCAACGTACACATCAGAACAGAATAGCGCCACTTTACTTTTAATATGAAGTTTTAAAGCGTGACATTACGACATTAAGATCTGATAAATATAATAAACAAACTTACATACCATATTTCATTAATAATTTAAATTAAATTGGAAAAGACAACTTCGGCACACAAAATAAAAAAGTAATCTGTAAATTTGATCAGGCCCACTTATCTGTATGTATTTCGACGCGGTAAGTCCGAATATGAGGTCTTTTTCACTCGTACACCATAACAAATTTCCAATAAATTGCGAAAAACCGCTACAAAGCCCGAAAATGGCCAATGTCTTGAAATTTCGAGCCAATCAGACCTCAAACTCGGATCCATTGGATAGAAGCCCATGTATGATGGTGGGTGGCTATGGTCAAATGTACAAACATAACACTTTTTTTGTTTTGTGTACCAATGAATTTATATAATTACTTGTTAAAGCCCAAAGCTTACGGGTAGCTTTTAAGTTAATTGTCGATTTATCGAACGTTTATGAACGATCGTAAGGGATCGCAAAAATACTAGTATTATACATATTAAGGAGCTATTTGCCATAACAAAAATTTCAATACCGATCGCACTTTGATGTTACAAAAAGTCGTATTTCAAAAATGGCTCCGTTTTGAGCACATCAGCAAAGTTCTATCTAATTTTTGTGATATATTTCTTTAATTTTTTGCATTGGCTGTGTCGAAAAAAGCTAATACAAGAGTTCTCACCTTAATTCTTTTTATTATTATTATTTAAATTGGTGAGGTCAGCCTTAAGTGCAAAAAATACTTGTCAAAAAGTTTCAAGAGACCACAATCACAAAATGTTTTAGGGGAATAAAGTTTAAGTTGTCCTCTTCTAGATAGCACAAATAAATTTTGCATTTACCTGAAATGTACTTTTGGCCAAAATATTCGAGTCCTGGCCCATCGTGCAGCAGAGAATTTTATGTTTCGTATTTGTATACATATTTGTATTCATATATAAATTTATTCGCAACAAGCGGCTTGTAATTAATTTGTTTATTTATCCGCCGCCGCAAAGTTTTTATAAACTTGTTGCTTTGATAAAGCGAATTTTTTATTTGGAAAATATAAACTTACAACTACAGCTGCACTACAAGTTTTACCTTCTATTATTGTATCATGTTCAATTGTAATTGAACTAAATATATATACAATTTTTCTTTTCCAGCAATGAAACTGAGACCACATTAAGTCTACAAATACCCGATAGCATCACCACTTGGCGTATAACGGCGTTTTCCACAAACGCTGCAACAGGATTTGGAATAGGTAACAAGCCTACGGATATCATTAGTATGCAAACCTTTTTCATATCGCTTAATCTGCCATATTCTGTAAAGCGTGGGGAAATTGTAACTATACCGATAACAATTTTTAATTATTCCAATAAAAACTTAGACACGCAAGTAGTTTTGCAAAATTATGAAAAGGAATTTATTTTTATGGAGTCCAAAGTACAAGCTTTGGCAAGGGCATGCGATGACCAGCAACAGATAAAACATATAAGGATAGCAGCAAACAAAGGCGAAACTGTGAAATTTCTTATATTTCCTATAAAGGCAGGTGAAATAAATATGAGGGTGACAGCCACTTGCTCTTCATATTCAGATGCTGTATGGCAAAAACTTAAAGTTGAACCAGAAGGTGTGCCCAAACAACAAAATCAGGCTTTGTATATAAGTATACCAGAAGGAGAGAAAATATCTTCCACTTTCAAAATCACAGATCCAACATATAGTGTACCATACTCCGAGTATATAACCTTTTCTGTCGGTGGTCATTATTTAGTGCCAACAGTGAATAATTTTGGGGACCTCACACAAATGCCTACCGGAAGTGGAGAACAAAATATGATAAATTTTGCACCCAGCGTCTTAATACTGCAATACCTGAAGGTCAATGGAAAACTATCGAAGGAAAAGGGTTTAGTTGAGAGTCTGCAGTCATCGATCGAAATTGCCTACCAGCAGCAATTGTCTTTTCGTCATTTTAATGGTGGCTACAGTGTTTTTGGCTTGGAAATTGATGAAGAGCCCAGCACCTGGCTCACCGCCTATGTGGTGCGTTACTTTATTAAAGCATCTCAATTCCTGGACATTGATACAGAAATAATTGAAGAGGATTTGACTTATTTGGTCAGTCAGCAAAAATGGAGTGGAGAGTTTTTGTTTACGGGCTATTTGGAACATCCAAATCATAAAAATCAGTATGGGCTAACAGCCTTCATATTGTTGGCATTTTTGGAAAATGAAGTAAGTATGTATGCGTGTAAGTAAAACATATTTTTTTAAGCCAAAACTCAGGGAATGATAGACTATGCTAGTCTCAAAATGTAACAAGCTGGGCACCTTACTGGTAAAGCTAGTTCGAGTATGCTAAATTAAATAGTGTTCGCCATGTTTCAAATTTAGCTCTCGTTATTGTGATACATATTCATGATTAAAAATGTTCAAGAATAAAAATTTTCATAAAATTTAACTAATTTAAGTATATATGATATTCTGTGAAGTTTGTTGCGAAAATAGGTTTTTTTTTGCAAAAAAACGATTTTGCGCTAATAAAAAATTACAGTACAAATTTGTTGTATGAAAAGTTATGAGAATTTAGATGATTAAAACTCAAAATTTTTAAAGTTTATAATTTATTAGTATTTTTACAAAAAAAAAAACAAATTTTTCACAAAAAAATTAAAGTGTCGCACAAGTATATATAAAAAAACACATTTTCCGATTTTAAGCACAATCCTTGATAACATATAGACAATTTTTTTTAATATCTCACTTAATGTCGTCTTGAAAAAAAACAATATAAAGGCTTTAAAATGAAAACTAAAAACGGCAAAATTTTGAGAAAAATAGAGTTCAATTGTTCGAGGTTTTTCTGAAAAATTTTTAAAAACTGACTGCTTATTTCACGCTGTCGAAAGAGCTTTTCTTTCGTAAAAATACATTTAAAACAAAAACAAACGTTACAAATTTTGTTTTGTTTTAAAAGTACAATTGAAAAAATTTTTTCGACATTGTTAAATAGGCAGTAAAATTTTTTATTTTTAATAATTGATAATAATACGGGCCTGTTCTGTAAACTAAATATGAGTAAATTTCTCGTTTTCCAAAAATAAATAATGCCAGCATTGATGTATTTTAAATAGTATATAGTAAATTAATCTCAGATATGATATTTTAAGCTCTAAACAATATAAAACTGAAAAAAGTTTAAAAAAATTTGGCTTTGGTGAATTTAATTTCCCTAAATCGAGCGTTTTTAAATCGATTGGATTTACTGAATATGCTTGATAGGCTTTAAAAATTACAGCAGTTGAAATTTTAAAGCATTAATAAAATGCTTCTGAAAATTTTACTAATTTTAGAAAATCTGGTAACATTTTTGAACGGGTGGATAACTATTAGTATAGTCAGATTAATTAAATTAAATATGTATATCTAATATAATTTGTAAAGAAATTTGAAAATCTCGATGGGGTTTTTTTTGTGAAGCGATTAATTTACAATTTTGCAGAAAAATTCAAAATTTTCGTTCAATGCTGGAAGTAGCAGCGTTCATGCTTTATTCGACATAAAATTTCAACTGCAGTCATTTGTGAAGTCTATTCTTTTGAAATTAGAATAGTTTGCAGCTAATTATGATGTCATGCATCTTTTGGTGTTTTGTCGATCGAAATATTAGGCATGCGTATTTACAAAATTTAAAGCTGATGGGAAAAAACTGAGGACCATATCGAGTCATAACCGCACGAAAATCGTAACCAGCAAAAGCCAGATTTTACTGAAAAAGCTTCTTTTTTTTAATAACTTCGCTTCAGATGACAGTATTGCTCAGAAATTAAGTATATCAGTTTTTATTTCTATTACGAGTACAAAGGTAATTTATGTGGCTTACGATATATTTTTTTGTCATGCTAACTATCTGCTGAATAAAATTTTTTTGATTACGATACAATTTTATATTAAAATATTTGTTCAATTCACAAGCTCAGTCGTATGTCTTATCGTTTTTAAAAAAAGACGATATTTGTGTGTGTGTATGAACAGAGAAATTTGTTGTATCGTTGTTTTGTCGTATTTTAAATGTCAATTTAATTCACCTTGATTTGATACCATGAAATGAAATCAGGTATGGGAATTTTATTTTTGACGCGAAATAGAATAACATTTTTGGCGACAAACAATTTTGATTAAATTGAAATGAATCAACTGTATAATTACTTATCATATATATAATACATTTTTACAAATTAATCTAACAGATAGAATATCCCCAGACCTGGCCTCAATACAACTATTTGAAGAACATATAAAATTCAATCGTATAATTATAACGCACTTTTGTATGAAAATTACCAACAACCAAAATACAAAACTGTATAATTAGACTATTTATTACACAACACATACGACGTTAATACGAGCTTGTTAGTTGAACAATTATGTTTTTTGACTTCATTTTATTTTTAATGATGTTTATTCATGACAAAAGTATTTTTTTTGGTTCTTATAATAAATGTTTTCGTTAAACATTATTAAAAAAAAAGTTAGTAAAACGCATTATAGATCTGGAGCATTGGCAATTTTTAATGTTCTTTTTTTATTAGTTAGCAATTTAATTTACGATATTTCAAAAACAAAATAGGACAAATTAATATGGTACTCCGTAATGGAGCTTCTAGCAACACAAAAATTATTAAAAAATTCACGATAGTTCTGCCTGTTTTGTGCTAAACGTACTACTTGTGACCATGCCATCCTCAACTTGTTGCACTCTTGATCAATGGATCTGCGCCATGTTAGCTTTCGGCGCCCTCTGCTGCGACTAGCTTGCGGGTTCCATTCAAAACACATACGACCAATGTCTGATACATCTTTACGAAGTCTGTGCCCTACACCGGACCATTTTCTACAGCATACTTCAGTTACTATTTCTGTTGTGTTACTTCTCTCAAGCAGCATTGCGTTTGAAATCCTCTCAGGCCAAAAAATGAGCACTATCCGGCCTAAACATTTATTTACAAAAGTTTGTAGTCTTTTTACGATGTTTTCTGTCATCTTGCATGTTTCGCAGCTGTATAGCAATACAGGCTTTACGCGTGTGTTAAAGATTCTTATCTTATGTTTCTTTGATATGCGCGAAGACCGCCAGATTTTCCCCACGGAGGCAAATGCGTACCGCGCCTTGTTTATAGCATTTTCAGTTTAAATTAAACCTTTTTCAAATTGAACGGAAGCTTTTTCAAATTAAACGAAAGCTTTTTCAAATTAAACGAAACCTTTTTCAAATCAAACGCAACTATATTCAAATTAAGTGAAACTCTATTCAAATGAAGTAAAACTTATTTCTAATTAAATTAAACAACAAAACAAAAAACCAAAAAACATAATCCATAGTAAAAAAAAATAAAGTCGTAATAAGAAATATTACACATATTCATATACTCCCATATTAAGTCATACTTAGTGAAGTTAGTGAAGAGCTTGTCCACTCGCCGCTTCAGGAATTTGAATGATCATAAGATAGATCCATAAGATAGTTCGCACAATCATTTTGAGTAATTTGTTATGCTCAGTGGTTATATCACTTAATAATGATCAGGCATGGAATGTTAACATAGAAAATGCCATCTCTATCGGGTTCAGCATAGGAGAGTAAGGTGGTAAAAATGTCAATGTACATCCACTTATTGTCCACCATATCTACTATTTCTTGGGATTTATGTATTCTGGCACTATCCGTAATTAAAAATGAGTTTTCTAACTCTGAGCTGCTTCCAATTTTATCTAAGAGCTCTGGAAGAAATTCTTGGAAACGGGCCGAATCCACAATGGAAAGAGAAATAGCTTTTTGATGAACAATGCCAGCATTATTCATAGCAGCAATTAGAGTTACGTTCCTTCCCCTTTCGGTTGGAACAACAACGAACGCCGTAAGTGTAAGTTAAATCCGCACTCATCTATAAAAATCATTTTTTCTTTTTGTTGCGGAGACCAAATTGAAAATTCTGCGGCATACTGTCGACGACTTCAGTAGTCGCTACACTATCCATACGGTCTATTTCGATGGATTTCAACTAATTCTTGATTAAGAGCTTGAATAGGATTAGAGATTAATTTATTAGCTTTTATTCTCCTAATAAGAGATAATAAATTAATGTCAACAGAATCCTCATTAAAATATTTTTTTATTTTGAGCGTACTTCTTTCAGACCATTGAAAATTGTAGATAGAGCTAACGCCACATTCAACTGTTCAAATAGTTTTCTGCGAATATTTTTCAGTTATTCCCGGTTCACTTTCCATAATCCTCTCAATTTTTTCCAGGATTAGCGGGCAAATTTTTTTTGGCTCATTTTATCCATGAGGAAGTTCCACTAGTTCGCAATCGTTCATTTTATATCGTGAAATGATGGTTTTGGCGGTGTTAATATTTACGGTTATACAGTTATACGAGCTGCTTCCGCTATGGTACTCCCTTCATGATACAATTTTATTATCATTAGTTTCACGTTTTTTGTAATACTATCATATTTTCATCTACTTCCCCTGGATCTGCTAACTTCTGTTTCATCCGAAATTCGTACAACGGTTATGAGCAACCAACAACAATGGGTGATAGAGAATTCACAGCAATGGCTCAAAAAAAAATAATGCAAAGCAAAAAAATTGCTACAAAATTAAAAAAAAGGTTTCATTTAATTACAAAAATGTTTTACTTTATTTGAATAAAGTTTCATATCATTTGAAAATTTTTTCGTTTAATTTCAAAAAATTTTCGTTTAATTTGAAAATGGTTTCGTTTAATTTGAAAAAGGTTTCATTTAATTTGAAAAGGTTTCGTTTAATTTGAAAAAAGTTTATTTTAATTTAAAAAAAGAATGGGTCGTTTAAATAGAAAAACTTTCGTTTAATGTGAACAAGATTTTATTTAAACTGAAAATGCCATACATACATATGTATGTACATATTTATGTAATTCTTTCTTTGGAAAAACATTAGGTGGTAGTTTCCACATAAGCATTTGCTTAGCAACATGTTTATGTGGAAATTAGCAACAACATTTTTACGATCTACAACACTTACAACAGGTTGTGAATTGAGCAATTACTTTACTTAAAAGAAACAAACTGGAATAAGAACATTTTCAATAGATATTGAACATTTTGAGCTCTAGTTTCTATAAAATTTATATGGCAAGATGTTAACATTTTCCCAAAGTCATGTTAGATTTTAAATGTGTCCAAGTGTGATTAGGCTATAAGAGATGATTAATATTTAAAATTGATATTAATTTAGTAAAAAAAAAATTGGAAGTAATTTTTAAGGAACTACATTTTCATTGCTTTCAAAGAATCTATATTAAAAATTTGCAGATAATTAGTAGAAAAGCAAGCAAATTTTTAAAAAATAATCGCCATGCTTCTTAAAAAATCGATTTTTAAAGCACATTCATGAACTAATATCCTTCTAAATAACTTAATAGCTTAATTGTTAAACTTCTTCTTAAAGCTTACATTTATTCACCACAACACAATGAGACTTATTGCGACCCAAGTATTCTGGTTTTAACTTTTAAACTGGCAACCTGTGCAACCTTATATTTATTCAGTGTTGTGTTTTTTTCCAATGGGGTTTGTTTGAATTTGGAACGATTTTCCGTCATCGCGCGTCAAATTTGGTTGATAAACAGACCGGTTTCGGCTATGTGCCATCTTCAGTGTTCTATTGAATACTCAATATTCAATAGAACACTGAAGATGGCACATAGCCACAAGCATTCTGTTTATCAACCAAATTCGACGCGGGATGACGGAAAATCGTTCCAAATTACATTTATTCACTTAAATTCGCATAAAAGAAACAACTTGCGAAAATGGGTAATTTTTCATCCTTTTTCTTGAGCAAAATATCATAGAATCCCAAAAAAAACTATTCTTAACATCGCTTCCAATTCGGCGATTAGTAATCGAAAAAGAGAACTTCTTGAAATGACAATCGGAAAAGAGAACTCATTGGAAATAATCCAAATTTACATTACTTCTGGATCGCAAATTCTACATTTTCATGATAACTTTGGAGTGTATTTTTTTGCTAGGAATAAGAAAACAACGAATTGAATTTGAATTAATTGTAAAATTAACAAACAATAAATTATTTTGTTTACAAAATTAAGCGCACACTGATAGAAAATGCGTCATTACCCTGATGTAATCTGACATCAATGCTATGTCAAGTGGCTTCATTTTTGACCCCATGACAATTAACATCACGGTGATGTCAACTTTTACATCAGCTGGTCATCAATACCAATGATGACAAATCTATCATCAATGCAATGACACACCGACATCAGAGAAAGGACGAATTGACATCAATTTTATGTTAAAATGTCATCAATATGATGTCGCTGATAGAAACCCCGTCGTAACGCTGATGTATTTTGACATCAATACTATGTCAAGTGTCTTCATTTTTGACCCAATGACACTTTACATCATTGTGATGTCAACTTTTACATCACCTGTCATTAATCATCTTTAATAAACTATAATTGATATTATGGCAAAATAAATAAAACCTACAATATAATTATGTTTTTATTACAATAAAAATTCATTTTATTCATATAATATTTCTTATAACAAATTTTCGCTTTTATTATATTACTTATTATTTTTTCTATCCACTTTTGCTTTGCTATTTATTAAGTTGATATAATTACACTTTTTTTCTTTTTCTCCAAAAGTAGTAGGAAGGCAAAAGCAAATAACAACAAAAATACAAAGTAACTTCAAAAACAAACAAAAAGAAAAAGAGTGTAATCAAATCAACTTATAACAAATAATTAAAAATATGTATGTATATATTTATACTTATAAATGTCACTCACAAGAACACCACGCGGTACTATTTTATTAACTTTAAAAACAAAACTGATCTAGAACAAACAAACAGAATAGTATTCTGCCACAACTTCTTTTATTTCATTTGGGTCAAGAGTATGTTTTTGTTGTTTTTACGCACTTTACTCTCTTCGCGCTCATTCTATTTAATATTGATGACACACATGATGACTATGTGACATCAATCTAATGAAAAGGTGTCATACTATCGCTTGTTTTAACGTTTTTCTTGTGTATGTATGCTGTACTGGCTTAGTCTTTAAATGGTCTTGCGTATTTTATCTGTCATAGTAATGATGATAAGTGTACATCAATGCAATGTCATGTTTTTTAACTTTTTTAAAAATGCGTTTAAACACAAAAATAAAAAATAAAACAATAAAATTTGTTTTAAAATACAAGCTACAAACATTATAACATTGTTTACTTATTTCTCTTATACATATTTTGCAATTTCATAATATATAATAAGTGACATCGTATTGATGTCACTCCAATCATAGCATTGATGACACTTATGCTAAGACAAAATTCTATAATGACGTTTGTCATCAGATTAATGTCTATTTTCGTTGTATTGATGACACTTGTCATAGCATTGATGTCAGAATTCTGATGATAGGGCGTCATCAATGCAATGATAAATTTTTCTATGAGTGTAGTACGCAGATCCGCCTGGAAATCTTATAGTAATTTAATTTATTAAACGTAGAATTTCAAGAAACATTTGAAGTTTTTGTTTTATTTATTTCTAACTTAAGGGTAGAAAGAGAATATCACGGCTTCGGGCCCGGTTTCCGTTTCTCAAAGAAATAACAAATTAAATGAACTGCAGTGGCGGATGCGTTTTTTCTTGCCGTTCTATCAAATTTCCTACACAATTTGTACTTATTTTCCCATAAAGTTTTCAGAATTTATAGAAATTTAATTTAGACCTGTAGAATTTCAATAAATATTTACTGCCTGTCCCACAATGTCGACAAGTCGATTTCGTTCTCATATTTATATTGAAAACAAATACTAATTTAAATTTTTTATTATTGTTTTCAATATAAATATCAGTACGAACTCGACTAGTCGACATCGTGGGACAGGCAGTTAAAGTTTTTAGTTTAGTTTTTCTAAAGGGCCCAATAAACTCACATACATGAATGACATACTTGAAAACTGACAAACATTTGTATTTGTCAGTTTTTCTCCTCACACTGTTCATGGAAACTGACAAACATTTATTTAAATTTTTTTCAAATGAAAACTGAAAAATTGTTCCAATTTTCAATCATATTTAAACTAGATAAAATTGCTTTAAAACTAATTGTGATTTCAAATTTGAATCGAAAAATATAAATAATTTAAAGAAACATGTCGCTACATATGAAAAAATCAAAATTTTGTACATTTTCCTTTGATATTTACATTCAAGTATGTCACTCTTCCTCTTACACCATATGAAATGTGTGAGCAAAGAAGAAATTATTAAAACTTTTTAATATTCCTCCAACATGTATGTCATACTAAAAATTTAACCATACACAGTATGTCATACTAAAAATTTAACCATACACAGTCAGGGAATTTGTCCAACATGGCATGTATGTCATACAAATATGTGAGTATAGGGTACCCTTAACTTAATTTTGTATTTATTTTTTAAATATTTTGTTTTCTCTCTTTCCTTGTCATTTAAAACAAACTATTTACATTTTTATTTTTTGTTTACAAAAACATGAAAACTTTTGCTGAATATTATGAGATTTAGACTAGGGATGTAACGATACGCCGTTTTGCCGATCCGATACCGATTCCGATACTTAAAAATAAATATCGCCGATACCGATTCCGATACCGATACGAATATTGAAATTGAGTTCAAGTTTAGATTAACAAAAATCAAGAAGGGCAATTTTTTTATTATACAAAATTACAGTGTAAGAGATTATTAATATTTAAAATTAATATTAACCCAGTAAAAAAATTTGAAATAATTTTTAAGGAACTACATTTTCATTGCTTCCAAAAAATCTATATTAAAAATATGCCGATAATTAGTAGAAAAGCAAGTATAAATTTGTAATTCCTTTATAATTTTAAAAAATACTCGCCATGCTTTTTAAAAAATCAATTTTTTAAGGGACATTTATCAACTAATATTCTTCTAAATAGCTTAATTGTTAAAATTCTTCTAAAAGTTTATATTTATTCACTTAAATTTACAGGAAAGCACAGTTTTTTAAATTCGCATAAAAAGAAACAAGTTCTGAAAATGGGTAATTTTTCATCCTTTTTTTGAGGAATCATTATACAACACCGAAAAAGAAATTTGTCCTAACATCTCTTCAAATTCGGTGATTGGTAATCGAAAAAGAGAACATCTTGCAATGACAAGCAAATTTGCAATATTTCCGGATCGCGAATTCTACATTTTCATGACTTCTTTGGTGTGTCTTTTTTTGCTGGGAATGAGTTTTAAAAAACAAAGAATTGAATTTGAGTTCATGGTAAAATTAACAATTAATAAATTATTGGTTTTGCATAATAAGTTCTTGGTAAAATTAACAAAAAATAAATAATTTGTTAAAAGAAAAACTGAAAAAAAATTTTAAAGTATCGTCGTATCGACAGTAAAATATCGCCGATACCGATGTATCGGAAAATCTGAAGTATCGCCGATATATCGGTATCGGTATCGGTATTCGTTACATCCCTAATTTAGACGAAGACTTTTGAGCTTGATTTTTTTCGAGTTCATGGTCCAAAGATATAAAAATACGTTTAAGCGAGTAATAAGTCCAAAAGATACTGCCTAAAAACATAAATTTCTTTTCGATTTGGTGTCCCGTTAAACGCTCTTATATACCGTTATAAACTTAAAAAAAATCAAGCTAAAAAGTCTTCGTCTAAATCCCGTACATGGCAACAATTAGCAGAGAACTATTAAACAAATGCGAAAACCCAATGAAATTAAAATAGATTCTAGTTTCCTTGAAAGTTTTAAAATATTTAAAATAAGTAGTCAAATATTCATATAAAAAAAACCCAACCGCCACCGTGAGGTTGTATTTCTACTCTTAGACACGATATTTCACTTTTACACATTGAAATCAGCCAAACACTCAGACAGTGTAATGTTAAGCACTCTTTTAAATACATAAATAAAATTATTAACTTTAAACAAATAATAATATGTCATTTCAGAAATATGCCAACATGTATCGGGACTTCATAGAAATCGGTGTAGAGTTCTTAAATTCAAATTTAAATAACGTTACCGATATCAATTCATTAAGTCTAATAGCAGCTGTTATAAAACGAACGAAGCGGCATAACGCCAACATTCTTATTGATCAAATAAAGTCGCATGGCAAGGAAAATAATGGACTTAGATGGTGGTCGGAAAATGATCGGAATCCGGCCAATGATATTGAGACAACAGCAAACGTTGCTCTAACTCTGCTAGACACACCAGGGGATCACACTTCCATTCTCAAATGGCTGATCGAGCAACGAAATGCTAATGGTGGTTTTATATCTTGCTATGACACAGTAGCAGGGATGGAAGCCTTAGTAAAATTTTCAGAAAAATATACAGATATTAAGAAAATCAATTTAAAGATTTCTTATAGCGCCAAGGACGAACTAGGAAATGAAGTGGCTACTGATGAGTTCTATGTGGACTCGAATAACGTACTAGATTTTCAAAAACATGAGGTACTCTCAGCTATATAGTTTTTCTTATCAATAAAATAAATTTTAAATAAAATATCGTATTTTTCTAGCTACCAAGAAACACGCGCAATGTAACATTCGAAATGGAGGGCAACGGCGCTTCTTTAGTACAACTCACCCAGCAATATAACGTTAATGATGTGCAAGAGTGTCGCCATTTTAACATTCAAACCAACACGACTGTGAAAAATGAAAAAGAATTTATTTTGGAACTCTGTTTTAGTTATGTCCCTGAAGTATATGGTTTTAATCAGACCACAAACATGATAATAATCGAAGTTAATTTACCCTCTGGCTTCCGTTGTGGGGCAGAAAATAATGAGTTGTTACAGCAAAATCATGTAAAAAGTGTTGAAACAAAAAATTCTGATACGGTAGTTATTTTCTATTTAGATAAGCTAAAGACAAATATGAGATATTGCTTAGAGATTCCAGTAGATAAAGAAGATGAGATTTTGATTAGAAAACCGGCAGCTATTGTTATGTATGACTACTACAATTTAAGCCGTTCAAGCACAGAATTTTATAGTTTATAAACAATAATTATTTGTAGTTGGGTGTTCTTTTAAGCTACACAGAAAAAGTAAAAATAAAATTTTATTAAAACAAAATGTAATCTCAATTAAAAAATGAATTGATTTTGAGCCAATCATGAAAAACGTATTATTTATTAACTTAGCAGAATTAATTGAAAATATTTGTATATCCTTCTTCATCACAAAGTGGTAGGGGTATTATAGATCTGTTTTCGCTTATGTTTAAACTCATCTGACGAAGGCTCCAGTTAACACAAAATCTTAATTTATATATCGATCTGCTATAATTGATCGGAAGATTCATGCATATAAAAATCAAAAAATCGGCTCATGAATGACTGAGACTATATAGATATTAAAAAATGTGAAAAGGCAAAAATCGGACTCGAACTCAGCATACAAACATGCAAATCTCAACCTTCATACCAGAGAGGCTTAATTGAATGACTGGTAATATGCGCTTACATAACGAAGACATTTTTCATTTTTTTTTGTGCATTTACCCTTTTTATATTATGTTTGATTTTGTGTCCAGAGGTGAATACAGAGAGAATAGTAGTAACGAAGAGTAAATTCTGACTGGTACTGAAAGAAATTGCAGTAAGCAGTAATACTGATTACCAGGGCTCGGACTTTCATGCAATTGCATTTTTTTTTGGTGATAGATAAAGAGGTATTGACTAATTATCAATGCGAATCACTAAATTTTTTGTAGTTTGGCATCGATTTGTAGCTGCATATTTTTGCATATTTTGGAAATAAATGCATATTTTTGGAGCAGTAAAATTTGTTAATGCATATTTCTCAATATTTGAAAAAAAAATATTAATAGGCCCATTATGGATGCCAACTGAACTTCAGTTGGGTTGCCAGTTGCTGCAAATGATACTACTGATAACAACTGATAGCTGTCAATTTCAGTAGCTATTTAATACCTTTTTGGCAACCATTAATTTTAAGTTGCCGACTGGCAACGCAACTAAAGTTCGGTTGCATTAAATCATAGACCAAATTATGTTTGTTTTATGATTTTTTCTCTAATAATAATAAAAAAAACTGTTTTCACATTATTTTAGTTTTGGTTCTTTGTTCGTAGGTAAATACATATTTTTGCGCATATTTTTAATTTTTAGGTGAATTTTTTAAGCGCTTAAAAGTCAATTTTTAGTTGCATGAAAGTCCGAACCCTGCTGATTACTGCAGTAAGCAGTAAACCGGATTACTGAAACAAATTGCAGTAAGCAGTAAAACGGATTACTGAAACAAATTGCAGTAAGCAGTAAAATTTGCTGGTTACTGAAATTTTTTACTGGTTGCTGAAATTGTTTTGCAGTAACTACCCTGCGGAAAATTAGGTGACAAATGATCCAAAAGTACTCGTCCTATGACTTGAGAAAATGAGACTGATACCAAAAATAAGGAGAAGTGAATGGTGAAAAAAGACATATTGTGTAAATGGTCACATATTAACCATTTTCAGTCAATTTAGTTCGTACTCCGGCTAGTATTGTAGTAAACCGCGCCTGTCACCTAGTATATATATAATATTAATTGTCTCCCTTCAACGAGACTGCCACGCCACTCAGGAACCTGCTCCGTAACTATATTCAGATATTAATTCCAGCTTAACTGGTATTTATAACATTGAAATAGAAGTTCCCCTGTGGTGGAGTGGATAGTGTACTAGCCTGTCATGCCGGAGGTTGTCGTTTCGAATCCTATCAAAGACACCGCTTAAAAATAAAATACAATTTCTACTTGGATTTGTAACAATAAAAAAGTAAATTAATCGATAATTACAGCTGAATTTTGGAATAATATTTATATATAATCTATATTATTCTACACCGATTAGAACTCCATAGATAGTTCAGAGACAAGTTACAAGGTGCATACAACGTATCAATTAACCCCATCCTAGGCCATCCCCATGTAAAAGTGGCTGGTCCGCTTCATAGGAAGTGCTGGAACTCGGAGTGGTCCATATCACCTGGGGATCGGTCAAGTGACTTGTTTTGTGTCAGTTCCATTTACCGTAGGGTAGTAAACATTTATTTTTGCTGCAATTTTAATGTTACTGTAGTATGCCCATGTATGGGACTTATGAAATTTAAATAGCTAATACAAGAGCTCAAAATGTGTTTTTTCAATAAAAAATAATAGTTTGTGTTATACATTGATGCTTCTTAAACCCTCAATAACAGGCGAATCTATAAGTTCTGTATTAATAAGAATGAGTTTCTGTACAAATAGTTCTGAAAATGTTGCTCCCCTTTTGTTTATGTGGCAATGCTTTTTTAATGCTTATAAAAATACAAACTTAAAAAATTTCCTAATTTTAAAATGGAGTTAGAACATAACTCATGTTTCATGATGGTAATTAAAGAAATTTTAATGTTAATAATTTGAATTGAATCACTAACTCGATCTCTGTAATAATCCCAACTGCATATTTTAAAAATATTATTTTATCTCATCTGCCACTATATTCCTCTTATATTTCATCTCAGGTAATTTGCGTTCAAGGGAACAACTTTTCTAGTGAATTATAATTAATTCATTATTTCCCCATTATTTTCAGCTTTTTTTTATTCAGTATTTTTTATTTGGTCATATGAATATCATCATAAAAACCATCGGTTTGCATCGTTTAGGTAAATGAATTTGTATCCGTGTAGTAAGTGTAGCCATTATAGCATTTTTTCATTTAGCAGTTTGCATTATTTTTAGAATTTTTTTATAATATATTTGGCATTTGCTAGCATTTTGTTCCAAATAAATATCAAATTATAACAACATGTCATAGAAAAAATACTCAATTTAAATAAAAAAACAAAGTATATATATATATATATATATATATATATATATATATATATATATATATATATATATATATATATATATATATATATATATATATATATATATATATATATATATATATATATATATATATATATATATATATATATATATATATATATATATATATATATATATATATATATATATATATATATATATATATATATATATATATATATATATATATATATATATATATATATATATATATATATATATATATATATATATATATATATATATATATATATATATATATATATATATATATATATATATATATATATATATATATATATATATATATATATATATATATATATATATATATATATATATATATATATATATATATATATATATATATATATATATATATATATATATATATATATATATATATATATATATATATATATATATATATATATATGATTTTATAAACCAGGGCTCAAATCGTCACATCCGTGATCGTATTGGCAATCGTACTAAAAGGAATTACGTGACACGTCAATCGTATTAACTGTATGGGATTACAGTACGTTCTCTTATGTCATAATCCGAAAATGGCGTTTTTACGTGACGAGTTGTACGTTCACGGGTGTGACGATTTGAGGCCAGAACTCAACTATTGAGTCCAGGCTAGGGATGTGACTTCGAGTCGGAAAACTCGATTAATCAATAATCTATTTTTTTTTGTGTAGAGATAAATTGATTTGTGAAAAATCGATTAAAAAAATATAATCTATTCTTTTTAAATCGATTTTTTGAGAGTAAATTTTTCAGTTTACTCAGTAATTACTCATTTACTGCATTTTACTGTAAAAGTAAACAAACGGACCTATTGTAGAGACGTTTTGTGAGCTAGCCTTATTTGAACACTTTTAAGCCGAGCTTTGTTTTCAATACTTCGGAAAATTTAAATTTAATTCAGATAAAAGTGGCATATATACGAGTGGACGAAAAGAATGAAATATTTTATCACAGTAAAAGAACTGCAATAATGAGGTTTTCTAAAAAAAAAAAAATAGAAATACTATTAATTGTACTAAATAAGCCATTGGTGTACCATTGTACCATTGTTCCTGTTTTGGTCTACTGTTTTCAAGGCAAATTCATACCAGGTAATCTCACTAATAAAACAAGTACAACATGTAACAAAAACCACAAGCATTTTGTTTTTGTAAAATCATTGTTCGTACTCAAACTCACAAAGGAAATAGTGTATTTTGACATCCGAACATGAAGAAAATGCAAAAAAAAAGTTAACAGCTGTGTTTACAAGTTCACCTGTAGTGAATACGCCTTGGCTGTTTTTGACAAATTAGGTTTATTCAAAATGGCCGAACTGCAAATTGTTTTTGTATTGTTGTGCTTGTTTTAATGACGAGTTTACCTGGTACTGATTGCCTTGACAACTAATTCTATATTAGTCCGTACAGATGGCGCTGATTTTTTTTTATCGACTTGCACAGTAAACTTACCCTTTTTTTTTATCCATCGCACAGATGGCACTATTTACAAAAATCTATTAAAAATAAGTAATTCTTATAACCGATTTATTAATAATCGATGTTTACCTCTAATAAAATCGATTACAAAAAATCGACAATGAAAAAAAAAATAGTCGATTAAAATAAAAATCGATTATTTATTCACTTCCCTAGTCCAGGGTCCCGTTTCTCAAAACGACAAGTTACAAATCTTGAAGTAAAATACATACAAAACAACAATACAATTTGTAAAAGTATTGTTGGTTTTAGGTATTTTACTTACAGATTTGTAACTTGTAGTTTTGAGAAATAAGCCTCTGCGCCCAATTTCTCGTAAATTCAAGTTACAAACCTACGAGTAAAACACGCACAAAACAACAAAATTGTAAAACAAATTATTGTTGTTTTGTGTTTATTTTACTTAAAAAGACCGGAGGAGATAATCAATTCGTTTCTATTTTTTTTATACGTTTGTTCTCTTATTAATGATCCATCTACAGATCATTGTGGAAAAATTTAGGTCCTGTTCCTAAATGAATCACTGCGTTGAAAATGGAAATTTAAATGTCCTAAAATGATCTACTGAAGCAGACGACGTACAAACAAATGTCAAATACGAATTACATAAGCGGGTACACCACACAGAAAAAACTAAATTTAATTTTCTGTAAAGGAATTCAATGGAAGAGTAAATATGTTGTCTACGAACGGACCTACAAACAAATTTGTAAATATAGACAAAAATAATTCAAAAATTTCATTGAAAAAAACGTGTTTTTTCAGTGAACATATTGTTTAAATCTATAAAACAAATTGTCTAAAAATATTTACATATTGTAAACAAAACAATTTACCAAATCAAACAAAAATATTTACTGAATTTTCTGAAAAATATCAAAGGAATATTTTTGTCTGAATTTATAAAACAATTAGTCTAAAAATACTAACAAATATTAAACAAAATAGTTTACTTAATCAAACAAAAATATTTAGTGGATTTTTTGTAATATGTATATCAAACAAAATTTTTGTCGGGTCATCATCATCATCATCATCCATTAAGCATTTATGAAATTTCACTGTGTTAAATGTGTTCAAGTCTGAATGTTTATCTAAAGACTCTAAAAGAATGAATGAAAATTAACGGAACGACATTAACGAATTGATTCACTGAAAAATCTTCAGTAAACAAACTTGGTACAATCACATTCCTTTTGCTATCATTGTTGTTGTTATTTGTGTGTATGTCGTCATCGGGGTTGCTTTTTTTATAACACAGTTATTCTTTTTGTTTTTGGTGTTAGCGTCCTAAATAAGAGTCAAACAAACAATTAATCGATTATGTAAAGAACATTTACTGAAAATGAAATTTATTTTTAAGCAAACTTTTGTTTGAAAATTTTTTGATGACAAGTTTTTCTGTGTACTATAAAAGAGCATCAGCAAACTTGTATTGACATTGTAAAGTGCAGCTTTGTCATTTGATGCAGTGCAGGAGGCTTATTCTGAATTGCGATGCGAAAGTCAATGCGATTCAAAAATTGTAAATGCAAATAATTGCTATTCTGTGTTACGATGTTAGTTTTTTATTCGCATTTAAAATCTGAACTACGCAACTGTTTTATATATTAAAGTATATAGATTTTATAATCCAAACTAACAAAAAAAAATTTTAATTTTAAATTTGACGTTTATTTGTTATTTTTTGACCAGTGTTGCCCAGACTTGAAATAAAATTCGAATGCGAATGCGAAAGTCTTATAGAATACCAAATTTCTTTCGCATCGCATTTCATTTGCGCATCGCATTGACTTTCTCATCGCAATTCAGAATAAGCCTCCAGTAGTATATATGCGAATAGGGCATTTATTTCATACAAACAGATATAATACTTCCAGATCCTGAAGAGGGGCAAGCGGGCAAGGAAAATGCCATTGATTCAAATTCATGTAATTTTTGTACAGATTTCAATCGTTGCCATTTTTGTATTGTATAACTTGTCGCATTGAAATCTTTGTTATTTAAAAATTAAAAATTGGTATTTTAAAAGGATAAAGAGTTATGGCTGATTTATTGTGGTTTATAAGTTGTTCATATCAAATAATTCGTTAGCTATCATTACAAAACGTCTATAACTTTTACAGATAGGCAAATATCATTTCGAAGTCTTTGCTGTGAAAAAATAAGAAAAACTAAAATACAATTTTCAGGGCACTAAGATTAAAGGATATATTTTCATTTTTTGCAACAGGAAAATACTTTTTTTGTATTAGATATACATACTTATATTTGCGAAGAGGAACCCTAATCGTTGCAAATGAGGATGATGCCCTCTATGAATATAATGAATACTATTTTACGAAAATGGTCCAGATATAGAAATTTAGATGGTTACAAAACAATATACCGATTCGTGATCCAAACTTCGAATTTATTAAAGTCAAAAATGGAAAAAAAATGTAAATTTGAATTTTAGTGTTGAAAATTCCCCAATAGAATTCTATTATATGCAGGCCTGTTCTGTATTCCATGGCTAATGAGAATGTTCGGAATTGTCGTACCATCGTTGTTGTAAATATTGAATAACAACAATGCTTTGATAACTCCGAACATTTTCCTGCCGCATGGAATACAGAACAGGCCTAATAAACCATTTCTATTTTCTAGATTTTGAGTTATTCATGTTTTATTCGAATCAAATCATATATTAGCCAGAAAATAAGGGTAAAATTATGAAAAATAGACGAGTTATGAAGAAATACTATTTAAAAAAAAACTAAAAATTTTATTATTATTTTTAGTATTTTGAATTTTGTTTTACTATTTTTTAATATTATTTTTGACCCGATTTAGCTGCAAAATATATGTAGATATGGCCACAGTGCATATAGTACATATCTATATTTGGCAGGTAAACTACACCAAGTCACATATTTTTCAAAATGTTTTTTTATACTGTTGGAATAAGCATTTTTTCCTCTGTGGATGGGCAAAATCCGGCAAGTTCTATGTTTCAAGGGACAGTAGTACCACTCAAAATCATCTGGCAGGTAAAGAACATCAAGTCCATTTTAATAAGCAACGGTAATATTATATGTCATAATTTTATTAAGGATATGCTATTTATAAAAAAATAATATTAGAGTTATGTAAAATATTTCGGATAAGTCAAACTGTTAAGCCTACAGAAGAGATGGAACCATTTGCGATTTTAAAAATGTTTTTTCGGTCTCCTGTAAAATGTTCAAAATGTGACTTGGTATAGTTTACCTCCCACATACCTAGATAATAATCAATGTCAGGATTACGTGCTAAGCGAGCAATCTAAGTACTTAGACTATAATGTACGTGTAATCTAATCCCTCCTATTATGAATAGCGTCGTCGACGTCATATCAACACGACAGCAAAAAATAGTTACATATCTACTCTTTGTCGACAAAAATTGGCTAATACGAACAAGCTCTACTAATTTTAGAAGTTTTAGACAATATTAAAAGTCAGCCAATACTAGTCAATTGTTGTCGACAACGAGTAAACATGTAACTATTTTTTGCTGTCGTGTTGCTGTGACGTCGACGACGCCATTCACAATAGGGAGGAATATGTCATTTACTACCCTACGGTAAATGAAACTGACACAAAACAAGTCACGCGACCAATACCCAAGTGGTAGGGACCACTTCCTATGAAGCGGACCAGCCCCTTTTACGTTGGGATGGCGAAGGATGGGGTTAATTGATACTTTGTATGCACCTTGTAACTTGTCTCTGAACTATCTTATGGAGTCCCAATCGGTGTAGAATAATATAGATAATATATAAATAATATTCCAAAATTCAGCTGTAATTACCGATTAAATTATTTTTTTATTGTTAGAAATCTAAGTAGAAATTGTATTTTATTTTTAAGCGGTGTCTTTGATACGATTCGAATCGAAAACCTTTGGCATGACAGGCTAGTACACTACCCACTTGACCACAGGGGCACTTATATTTCAGTGTTATAAATATCAGTTAAGCTGGAGTTAATATCTGAACATACCCAGTAAAAAATTTTCATGTTTTTTGAAGCACTAAAGAAATAAAGCGCTTCATAATTCGCTTTAAAATATGAGCTTGGTCAGAAGCTGATTTCATAGCGTCACAACAATGCAGGTTTTGAAGGGAGAAAAGTATTTGCTTTTTACTTATACAAAAGCTTCGTACATAAGCTATACAAAAAAGCTGATTTTATAGTGCTGATCCAAAGCAGGTTTTTAAGCGAGAATGAAGAGTAAGTTTATTTGAGTTTCTTGGTGCCGTTTTGCAACAGTGTTTTTGGTAGAGTGATTGGTACGTTGGACTTCAAACCTGAAGGTTCTTAGTTCAATACTAGTTGAAGTTAATATAACAAACATTGAGTAAAGATATGAAATTAATAAAATCCAACTCGAACCATTTTTTCATATATTTTCAGTTCTAGTACTGAAAATGTTGATGATTTTCAGCGCCTTAAAAGCGCTTTTGTGAGCAAAAATATAGTACTCCAATCCGGCAACTCGCCATACAAAAATCAGCAGCGATATCGGCAGGTTTGTCGGCGCTACTTTTATTCCATAATAGTAGAAACGTGCTTTATTGGAAGCAAGTTTTTTACTGTGTAGTTACGAAACAGGTTGCTGAGTGGCATGGCAGTCTCATTGAAGGGAGACTATTATATAGATACTATGTGATAGGCCTTAGATCCATGTGCATCGAATTATTTCAGTGCCGTTTACTACAATACTAGCCAGAGTAGCAACTAAATTGAATGAAAATGGTTCATATGTGACCATTTACACAATATGTATTTTTTCACCATTCACTACTCCTTATTATTGGTACCAGTCTCATTTTCTCAAGTCATAGGACGAGTACTTTTGGAAATTTTTTCAACAAATTTTCCGCAGGGTAATAATAGCTTCGATTATTTTGCATTGTGTATGTGAGAATTTCATAGAATTTATCCCTTATATATACAAAGTAAAAACTGTGGTCTACTTTTAGGATATATTTCAACACCAAGCTCGCTTACAATTCCACTTATTATGTAAATGCATAGTAGCGACATGTACTGACATCGTATCTTATTTTTTAAGCGAGTGCCGCTGTGGCTGAGTGGTAGCGATGCTAGCCTGTGAGTCCAAAGGTCGTGGGTTCAATTCCTGCCATTGGCCCTTGATATTTTCCGCAGGCAAGCTAAATATTAGCCCCCATATTCATAATACTTAAAATGAGTTTGAAATATATTTTAGTTAAAATGTTTCATACAAAAGATTTTTAAAATAGATTTAAAATACATTTTATATTTTTATACATATGGGTACAAATATACAAGCATATACACACCTAAATCAGTTGTATATTTCAATGCTTCCTTAGTCCTCCAAGCTCATAACATCTACAAATAGAAACACCTCATCTGCTCTTATCTTAACTCATAGAAAGTTAAAACTTTAACTTCGATGATGTCGGGGCCACAATAATAATAGTTAGGTGAGGGAGCTAACCAGCAAAGCCAAAGCTATAAATTTGAAAGAGGATGCTACTCTGCGTATCCTTTAGTAATATTTTACGCTTTGAAAAAAAAATATATTTTAAATACTTCAAATTGCTCAAATAGTTGTATGTGCTGTAGATCATATAACTGTTGTTGCTAATTTCCACATAAACATTAGCTTAGAAACATTCCCAACAAAAACTACTGCTTCGGCCGAAGCAAGTTTGTAAGCGAGAGAATCTGCTTATTGTTGTTTCTCCTGCTGTAATTTAAAATTATTTTTATAAATAAAGCTGGAAAATTTAAATAAAAAATTTTAAAATGCTAAAAATGATGTTAAATACAAAATACAAATTTTGTAGCTAAGTCGATATAAGAAATGCTAAATTTAGCTGTAATAATGCTAAAATGGCCACACTGCTATTTACTGAAACCTGTACAAATTCACTCACTTATATAGAACTGAAACAGCTGCATGAAATTCAGTTATTAATTCCCTGCTAGATGAAGCGGTAGGTTGACGAGTAAATAAAAAAATTAGTTTTTTGATATGAAACTGGATTTGTTGAATCAGTATTTATTAGTGCTGGGCATGGCACTGGCTGTGAGTAGCCAAAGGTGGCGTATATTACAAATAATACTTATTTAAAATTTCACTTAAAATAATTAAAAGTACACTTAATAGTTACTATTCAATAAATGCTCCCGGTGTGATAAAATCAAATCGCAAATATTCGGTTGTTGTAGCTCTACTAGAAGCTAGCGGTCCTTGTTCAATACGTGTCGCCATTGAAGGCCCCACTTTAAGGGAATTTAAAGATGTCAACTTGCAGCCGTTTGAATACCAAATTATAGAATTTTTTCCTAAGCAACTACAACGAGCGGATTATTTTCTGACAGCTGAGTCCTTGAATGGTTTAAATTTTAAAAATTCAAGTCGTTTAATCGAGCTAACAGACGATTGTCCAAAAATTTATGTGCAAACGGATAAGGCTATTTATAAACCTCAAGACTTAGTGAGATTTCGTTTTGTTGTGTTAGATGAACATACCAGGCCGTTGAATATTGAAGATCCTATAAGTGTGGACATATCGGTGAGTTAATTTTGATTTAAATGCTTAAATTTGTTCCGACATATGTACGAGAGTTTTGTATATATATTCTACGAAAGTTTTGTGTTTTTCGTAAAATATTGCATGGATTTTTTTCATTTAATCAGCCCTATTATGCATTTCAATATGAATTGGAATTATCTGCGTTTGCCAACTTTATCGTTATAATAGTATTTCTACACTACCTCACAAGCCGTTCGACTTCTATAGAAAATGCAACGCTAATATAAATAAAAAAAGCAATAACAATACACAACATCAGGGTTGCATTTTCTACAGAAGTCGATCCAGTTGTGAGATAGTGTAAAACTAGCTTACGTATACTGGCCGCATAAGGGCAACAAATACAACAAAAACTATATAATGCTTGTCAGAAAATTTCACGTGCTTGACGTTGTTTATGCAGAAAACTACCAGAGCCAAAAATAATCAGCTGTCGTTATACTGACACCTGTATAGTTTTCAAGGCTGATTTGGCTGACCGTAAATGTAGAAAACGTAGATGTAGTCGAATGTTCTGATCGTGTCTGTCTCATAGCGATCAGCACATTCGACTACATTTACGTTTTCTACATTTACAGTCGGCTAAATTATGCTTTACACTATGTGCGTTCCGTTCCGTTCCTTTTCAATTTTTTAAGTTTGTGTGTATTCTACATTACCACCATAAGTCCGAATTGTGTAGTTCAAGAACGACCCAGCTCAATTGAATGGTCCACTCAGTCGCTCATAATAATAATGTCCTGTTTCCATAATGCAAACAAGCGACTTGAGTAACAAATTTGTATGAAAATCCCTCAAAAAACTGAGTGCTTTTCATATAAATTTTAGGCAAACAATGTTTGTTTGCATTGTGGAAACAACACATAAGCGTATTTAGCTCAGTACTGAACGCTTTCCAGTCCATCGTTAGATTTTGTATTGAGGATGACTGGTCAACATTTTTATGTATGGAGTTTGATAGTTCAGCTATTGAACTCAACTAAAAAAATTTATAGCCAGATTATTTAAAATATGCAACCAATGATAATAACAACAAGCTTAAATTATATTTAACCCTTAACTACAGGGGACCGGTTTTTTTTGCCGCTAAGTAGTTTGAATTTTTTGATTTGGGGGGTGCCCCTTCATTTAAGCGTTCATACGTACATATATGTATGTACCTTTTCGCTGCTCAATATAACTCTGCGCGCCAAGCTTGCGACCGTGTGTAGTGAAATTTCGTTGACTTATCTCTATTTATAATTCGTAACTGCTATAAATTATCGGAGGTCTGTGTTGACTGACGTAAGTATCTTTTTAGTTCATGTTAGTTTTTGCTTCAGGATATAAAAATGGATGTGTCAGAAGTAGTCCGAGCACTTCCAAGGGGCTTAGGTTAGGTTAGGTGGAACAGGCTGCCGGTTTCTAAGAACAGGCCCACTTGGGTCCTTTGGTATGAATGAATTTATTCCCCTAATGTCGCATTCCCCCAGGTCTGCTAGTTCGGGTAGTGACGGATTTCCCAAGTATGACGTCCTAATTCTAAATAGTGCTGAACATAGACAGAGGAGGTGCTTGACAGTCTCTTCCTCCTCCTCGTTATGACAACTTCTACAAAAATCGTTAAAAGGAAGATTTAATCTTCTGACATGGACACCAATGAGACAGTGCCCTGTTATGACCGCTACGAGTATACGTAGCTGTTGACGAGGAAGCCCCAGTATGGTTGCAGATCTTGCGAGGTTTTACTGGGGCCAGATGGATCTGGAAACCTCACAAGTGATTTCATTTGTCCATCTGGTTTGCGCTCCTCCAAATAGTTGGTGCTGAGTTTGTATTTTGCAGCTTTTTAGCGGGACACCTACTAACCAGTCGATGTCATTTTCATGTATGCGGGCACCAGCCTTGTCTAGACCGTCCGCGAGAGTGTTACCGGGCACCCCCGCGTGTCCCGGTATTCAGCAGAACCCTAGGTTCGCAGGTCTCAGCATCTCATTCAGAGATGCGCGGCATTCTTTAACCAATTCCGATGTTGTGTAAACACCTGATAGAGTGTGTAGTGCCGCCTTACTGTCGGTACAAATTTGGATGTCCTGATCGAATACTCTGTAGTACCTCAACCAGTTAGCCGCCCTCTTGATTGCCGATATCTCAGCCTGAGTGATGCTATATTGATTTGGTAGCCTAAAGTTTATCCTACGTTGCATTTGTGGGATGTAGAAACACCCGCCTACTCTGATGCCCGACTTTGACCCATCGGTGTAGATCTCGAGCACATCCTCAAATTGGTGTATGTAGTCTATCTCAGTGGATGTGCCCAAGAAGTCCACCATGAAAATCTTGTCGGGCAGCAGAGCAGGTGAGCAATAGTCAGTGTGGTCGGGAAGATCTAAGATTTGCCCTAATATCGTTGCATGACCTACGGTACCCCGCTTCCATGCACCTGAGTCAAAGGGGCTTACAATTCAAAATTAAAATTTTAAATTAGAATTTTCAAGGAGTGTGTTGCTTGATTTTTTCAATGATTTACCTCTTGCAGTTTTTTTCTAATCTATTTTTTTTTGTTCCAAATGCTATATTTTTTATCTGTAGATATTATATTTTAAGTTGGTATGAATATTTTTTTCGTTTAACCGATTTTCATAGTCGTTTTTTTCCCAACATTAAAAAAAGGTATTAAAAATATCATTGGATATATTTTTCTTACAAAACTTGATTTGTTTTATTAAACTCAAGACATTTACAGCCTTAAGCCTAGTATGCAGATCCACTTGAATTTCAGGATTGAAACTTTGTATTTATTTCGACACGGAATAATTGTTGTGCAGACAAATTTATTTTTATTCACGTTTATTCACTTATTTTTATAAATTTCAACTTACAAAAATGAAAAATTATTTCAAAGACCACAAAAACACAAAATAATAAAAATTTCTTGAGCAAACAATTGTCTGAACATAAATATTTGTTTTAGTTGATGGAAATAGCTCTAAAATAATTGGTATGCCATCCCTGTATTAAACAAAAATTGTGTTGATTTTTCTTTTCAGCTGCGTACTACCTGAAAATTTTTCAAACCTGAATTTCAGTTTGTTTATTTTACACATACTTCTTATGGCAGCCGGAAATTCAGACAGAACTGCATACTAGGCTTTAGCCAGCTCTAGATATCTTAATAAAATATAATAATTATTAAGTAGTAAGTTAATTTTTCAATCAGAATGCAAAAATTTTTTTAATATAAAGTAACCGATAAAAATTACCGGTAGTCTGTAATAACGTTCCTATAACTTGACGTCTGTAGTTAAGGGTTAATACTTTTTTTTGCTAAAAACGAATAAACGAATTTAAGTGTACAACTACTTAGCGTGTTTATTACTCACATTAAATTTATTACTCACATTAAATATTAATATTAATTCCTTTATACAATTTAATTATTCGTTTAATTAATTCACAAAGTCGTCAAGATTTTGTGTTTGTCTGTTGTTATTCGTTGAAGAGTTGCGAGTCGGTTGTTTTTGATTATTCAAGAGTATTGGAGCGGCCGCAGCCATTCCCCCTCCAGTGACGAGGTCAGTATCTAGTTGGAACGATATAGGTTGATCAGATGACGTACTTGGAGAACTAGATACCATAGCTCGTTGACTGAATGCTGTAGCTTGTAAAGTAGACGCTACTGCGTTGTTGTTTGTTATAACAAAATAAATAATAAATAATAAATGCATACTGTCGTTGTTGTGGATGCTGTTGTATTTAAAGTGTTCAATGCGATGAGACACTTATTAATCACATACTCAGCCATGTTGAACTGCAGGTGCAATTTGTTGTGGGAATCACAGGTGCATAGCAGACAGCATTGGCATACTATATCAAACCGGGCGTTCCAGCTTGTATTTGTATTGCTTGTGATACCATTGGGTCTAGAGCCGTTTGCGAAAACGTTGCATAGTGAACTATAAGAAAATTTTCCCTTTTTCTGGTCAAAACTAAAAAACTAAATATTGAAAATTCGCAATTATTTTTGTAACAAATTAGCGTCTCTGTCTTACATTTTTCCGCCTCGTTGCCTTACCGTTATGTTATACCATAATTTCATTCCGATTTCTAAATGGGTTAACAAAAACGGACTGTTATCAGTGAAGAAAGTCTAAATTTTGTAAATTTCAGATGAAGGTTTCAGCAATAAGAATTTATAAATTTTAGAATCGTTAGTACCTTTTCTTTTAAAAGTTTAATTTCATAATTTGTTATGCCTTTTATGGCATTTTTCACAATGTACGGTTAAATTTCTTTAATTCGCCTATTCGGTAGATTAAATCAAAATAATTGAAGTGACCTTAAGTTAAACGAATAAATCTATGAAGTCTTTTTTAATACGTTTTTATTAGCTTCGTATGTATGTTATTATGCTGGTATGTAACGGAAATTGCAACGTAATTTTCACCAACTTCAAGGCATCCGATCAACTTGGAACTTAGCACACGCATTAGGTTCGGATGACAATACAATATGATGGATATAAAAGTGGGCTGTGCCACGCCCATACTAACAAAATATTTTATATCTTGAAAGCTACAGCAGCTACAGTATTCATATTTGGTATGGACTATTCTGGAAGCAAGCAGAGAAAATATAAAAAAATTGGTAGTATAGGAGCAGGGGAAGGGGTACTCCACTATACAAAGTAATTAATAATAATGTGATTTCTTGAAAGTTGAAAGAATGAGTTAATTTGAAGACAAGACACAACCATTGGTAAGAAACTGGAAGGATAGCTGCGAGTAAGGGGGGTACTCCCCATACAAAGTAGTTAGTAATTACATGCTATATAGAAAGCTACGATAGTAAAAGCCTTCAAATTTGGTATGAGTTAATTTGAAGACAAAATACATAGATAGTTACAAAATTGGTGGGATAGGTGGGAGGGAAGGGGTACTCCCCATACAAATTAAATAATAATAATCTGATATCTGGAAAGCTATAATAGCAAGCGCCTTAAAATTTGGTATGAGTTAATCTGAACACAAGACACGACCATAGGAAAGAAATTGATGGGGTAGCTGCGAGGAAGGGGTACTCCCCATACAAAGTAATTAGTAATTACATGCTATATAGAAAGCTACAATAGTAAGAGTTATAAAATTCGGTATGGGATAGATAGGTAAACAACTGGAGGTGTAGGTGCGAGGGAAGGGGTACTCCCCATACAACGTAATTAGCAATTACGTGTTATCTGGAAAATTATGATAGTAAAAGTCTTCAAATTCGGTGTTAGTTGATTTGAAGACAAGATACGAAGGTAGGTAAAAAACTGGCGGAGTAATTGCGAGGAAAGTGCTATTCACCATACAAAGTAATTAGTAATTACGTGGTGGGAGATGTAAATATCAAATAATGACTAAAAAATAAATAATATATAAAAAACTAAAAAACACGCTTTTATAGAAAATCCAACTAGAAAATAGAAAATAAATATTAATAAATTTGAGCTAGGAATAGTGTCAAAAAATTTTATTTTATTGTAAAAAAAAGCGTGGGGTGCATGGTGTCAATAGTTACAAATATTTTATTGACAGATATGAGTAAAAGGATTATCATTTTTATAATATCTTAAAAAACACCCCACGCTTTTTTCTTGTTTTTAGAACCAAAGCTTACATTAATTATTCTTTTCATTAACATGGAAATATTATGGCCAAATATTTATTTGACGCTCCTAAAACTATGAACGTTCTTCTTTTGCAGTGTTCCACAGGCTTTCGTTGGTGATTGTTTTTGGCCAAAATATACCGCATATGTTTCGCAGGCATTTGTTTATGAAACCCTGCAGCCTGTGTATAATGGCTTTGGTGAATAGCCATGTTTCACTGCCATACAACAAAATTGATTTGACGCAGTCATTGAATATTCTTATCTTCGTGGTTATCGTAAATTGTGTACAACGCCATGTTTTTCTAAGCCACCCAAAAATACTTCTAGCCTTATTTAATATGTTATTGACGTCTTCATCTATTTCACCATTAATCGACATAATGCTACCTAAGTAGCAAAACGTTTCAACCAATTCAATGGTCTTATTTTGAATCGTAATATGTCTGTTGCAGCTGTTGTTTAAACGCATAGCAAAGGTTTTTCTTGTGTTTATTTCAAGCCCTACATGTTTAGCTACCACAAGCTCATTTGCTTTTTCCTGCATTTCGGAAACCTTATGAGATAGCAGACAGATGTCGTCGGCGTACTCCAAATCTTCAAGTTGTGCTTATATATCCCACACGATACCCCTTCTCCTTGTGCATAGTTTCACCATGATGTTATCTAGAACAACAGCAAAAATCAATGGCGAGAGTGGACATTCTTGCCGTGCTCCGATGTTGGTTGTAAACGAGCTGCTGATTGAACCATTTTGTAATACTTGTAGTTCAGCTGTTGTATACATCGCTTTTATAATATTAATTATTTTGTTCGGAACCCTCTTCTATCTCAATGCATGCCAGATTGCGTTCCTCTTGATTGCATCAAATGCTTTTTTTAAATCTAGAAATAGCTCAGTGTACTGGCTTGATCAAGGCAACTGCGGTGTAGACTAAAACGGGCCTGTTCGTCCTTTAGTGATTTCTCTATGGGCTCCAACCTAGTGTGAATTATTGTTGCCAACACCTAATATATACTGTTAAGCAGTGTAATCCCTCTCCAATTTTTGCTATCTCACAAATCATCTTTTTTGGGAATTTTAACTATGATTCCTCTAGTCCACTCGTTGCTCACATTTTCTTCTATCCATGTGCATACTATATGGCCATGAATGATTTTGGCGGAAGTGTCAGGGTCCACTAACAGCAAATCTGGAGTAATATTGTCTTCTCCTGCGGATTTATTCTTTTTTATTTTGACTATAGCGGATTTTAGACTTCATCGAGTGTTGGTACTTCACAGTTTATAAATGCATTTGTCTGGACGGGCTGTCTATCTACGTGTATAATTTCATTACATTCATCACCATTACTTAGTTCATTAAAGTACTCCCTCCATCTTGATGTTTGCTCTTCCGTTGTTGTAAGCAACGTGTCATTACGGTCTCGAATCCGTTGTGTGTCATGCGGTTGATGAGATGATAAAGTTCTCTTGTGTTGTTGGCTCCTGCCGCGGTTTCGGCATACTTTGCTAACGATTCCATACACTTCCTTTTGTCGTTCCTTGCTGATATTATGGTTTGTATGAAATGTCTTTGTTCAACAGAGATTTCAACATATTTCTGTTTTCTATTAATTTTCAAGTTTCCTCAGAGATGCACTGTTTCCTATTGGACTTTTGGGTTGGTCCCAGTGTTTCTTCCGGTTCAGTATATCACCTGTATCGTGCCATGATTGTGGCGTATAATTCGAAATTCAATGCTTCATCAGATCACTTATTTCCTTCTTCGTTTCGGGATTTTTCAACTTACTTATATCCCGACGCTTGTTTGACGTTTTTACTTCACTCATCTTTTTCTTTAGTTTAATCTTAACGTATGCAACCACTAGTTCATGGTCACTGTCAATATCTGCACATCTTTTTGTGCGGACATCCAATAAAGAGGATTGCCATCTCCTGTTAATACATATGTGGTCAATTTGATTGCGGGTATTACCATTTGGCGAGGTCCAGGTATATTTGTGAATATCTTTATGTGGGAATAGTGACCCCCAATTACCATTTCGTATGCCTGACATAACTCCACACACCGTTCGCCACTCTTATTTCTAGTACCCATGCCTTGACGACCCATTACCTGCTTTAGGCCTGCATTTACGCACCCAATCTTCGCATTGAAATCATCTATTGGAATAACAACGTCTGGCAACAGAATTGAGAGTTTTAGCTAGTTCGTCGTAAAACGCGTCCTTATCTGTTTCCTTTGTCGGCGCATAGCAGTGAACCAACGTCATATGATTTTTGAAGCAACTAATAAATCGTGCTGTAATTATCCGAACGCTAACCGGAGCCCGTGTCTGCAGTGTACTGCGCACTGTTTTGGATATTATTATGCCAACACCTCTTTCGTGCCTGGTCTCGTGTCCACTGTATATAATGGGGCTACCATTCCTTGACACCACTTGTCCGCATCCTTTCCACGGCATTTCGCTCACACCTACAACATGGAGGTTATATTTTTGTATCTGTCCCTCTAATTGGGATAATTTGGTATTATCGTTCAGAGTCCTTACGTTTCAATGAGCAATGCATATCCGTTTACGTTTGCCAAGATTCGTCAACAGTTGTGGTTCGTTATTATTATTTATATTTGTTTCAGTTTCATTAATCATTTGCATTCAGATAAACATATGATTAGTCTAATGTATCCTATTCTAGTGCTGGGGCCGCCTCTAACATGAGGAACAGTAGTCACCTTCCGCGAACCGCTTATTATGAGACAGACGTTACTTGGATTTGAGGTTTTACCGGGTTATGGTCCACGGGTGGTATTTGAATTCCCACCTACCTTGATTATCTGCAGGGCATTCCCCTATCCATAACCTTACCTGACATCCCGCTTTAGGCGGGATTATCCCGCTTTTAAGAGTTCGATCGCGCCTAAAATTTGTATCCCGCTTTCTCCCGCTTTTTCGAGTTTTAAGATTTATAATTCTACTGTTTTAATTATTGCCAAAAATGTTGACTATTTTTCTGAACTGAATAAAAATATATTTTTTCTGCTTTTTCAGCCAGTACAACTCATTGAGTTAAACCCCTTTAAAATTGAAAAAGTGCGTTGCTTCAAATCTCATTACTAGAAAATTTCTAATCCAACGATATTTAGGGTCATATATATAATGAAAACTTGGCATGAATATAACATGAGTGACAAAATTAAACTGGATATTGCTGAGTTTTTCCATATACTAGTTTGAAATTAGAAATAATCACGGAATATAGCCATGAGTCTCAGCTACAATCTACAGTGATTTTTAAATTAAAATTTTATATCAAAACTTGTTAAACTCCAGTTCAATTTCGTAATTTTTGCTAACTCCATGGTAAGTTTTCGTTATGCATACGGACGTTAATTATCTAGGATTTAATTAATTTAGTTAAATTTTTCAATTAAGTTATTTTTATTGAGAAAGTAATTTTCAAAGCATAACTGAAAAGACAAACTCCGTGGCTCACGATGTCGACAAGTCGAGTTCTTTCTCTTTTTTGATGTGTTATGGTTTCCTAATTAAGCCCTTGAAATATAATTTTTTTCATTCAGAACGGAATAATGAAAAACATTTGTTTTAGGCGAAATTGGAAAATTGTGATGTTTTAAAAATTTATAATAATCGAAAATGGCAGAAACTTATCACTTTTATTAACTGATTATAAAGAAACGTGTACTGCAATATAATAGGTAAGCTTTATTTTATGAAAATCGATAAATAAATATTGATATTATTCAGAATAAAGTGAAATTACCTCAGTTTTTCTAAGAATCTCATTTTGGAGAGGCTGCTCTACAACAGATTTTATTATAACTTGAGAAAGAAAGACTCTTCTAATTTTGTTAAAAAATAATTAAGTTATGAGTTTAGTCGAACTGTATTAGTTTATATCCAAACAAAATTTGTTATTTTGGCTTGAGTTTGGTTTTTAATTTATATTTTCAATTATATTATATTTTTATTTAGAGATAAATGTGAAGCATATAGACAATGAAAATTTTTGAGTGCATGAAGCGTTGAACTGACGTTTCGATAGCTCCTGCTAATCTCTTCAGAATTCTTTTCCTCTTGACCACTCGACCAAAATCGGTGCTTTGCAATCAAGAGTTGATTGGTAAGAATGTATGTAGAAAAATAAATTTAAAAACAACAACAACTATACATTGAATATAGTGTGATGTCAAACAAGTGTTTTTGACCTGGTGCTGCCATGTTTCAAATTAGTGGCTCTTTTGGGAATTTGCTAAAATTTAAGTTTTTGAATTTATAATTGCTTAATTTTCAGGTGGCTTTGTTGAATATCAGGTGGCTCTGTTGAATATCAAGTGGCTCTGTTGAATGTGATCTCAATTCTTATATATACAACTTGAATACGAGAATTAAACCACTTTCAAGTTTATATTAAACTGCACATTCCCAGTGTTGTCATTGGTTTATTTTTCTTCGCTGAAAAATTAAGTTGATGTTAATTTTTCTCTTGTTCCTTGGAATATGAATCCTGCCCAATTCTTTCTGAATTAAACGTTACGAACTTTAGTCTAATAATCAATTTGGACTCATAAGCAAATACGTTCAAAATAGTCATAACAATAAAGAATTAGGTACTGGCTTAATCTTTTCACATTTATTTAAGTATAAAATCAAACCAAAAAAATTTGTCAAAAAAGTAGAACAAAAAAAAAAAATCAGAAAAATGGGAATGAAGAAAAATAAACCAAAGGCAACACTGGAAAGGTGCAGTTTAATATCAACTTGATGGGATTTAGTTCTCGTACTAAATTTCACGAAAAATTTGTATATATAAGAACTGAAATTACACTCAACAGAGCCAACTAACAAGTGGTGAAAAGCATAATGCACGAGAGCACTGAGGATGACAGTGTTCTCAATATAAATATGAGTACGAACTCGACTTGACTCGACTCGACTCGATATCGTGAGCCAGGCAGAAAGTCTTTTCTGATATTTTCGAGATCAATCACTATCTCATCATCAGAGCTCTTGTCATACCTGTTCCCAGTGTGCGGGTCCCAGTGTGCGGGTGGTGAAGACAATTAGGCACCGAACATTAAAAATGTTTGATAGCTCCAAAAATGAAATTCAACGATCTTAACCCAGAATAATCAAAAATTTCACCAAAATAAAAGAGAGTAATTCAACCAAATTGATTTCAAAATGAAATCTTGTAAAAACTGCAATCATTTTGAAATCATATTTTTAAATCGTTGAATTTAATTACAAGCAATTTGATTGCAATAAAACTTTTGTTGAAATCATATGATTACAATCAATTCTCCTGAAATCACAAATATAGTGAAAGGTTAACAAAATAATATAAAAAATGAATTAAAACGTTGGATTGTTAGCCATTACATGCAGTTTTTTTTTAATTATCAGAGTAAGCTTTATTTCTGAAAGAAAGAGTATCATTTGAAGAGAACGATGATTTTGATTCTGTTTTAATTTTGATTGCAATCACTGGATTCGATTGCAATCAATTAATATAAAAATCAAACTAAAACCGAACTCAAGCCAAAAATAATTAAATTTCTTTGGATATAAACCCATACATGACTTCAAACTGATATCATGATATCAAATTTACGATTGTGATTGCAATCAAAAACTAGTAATCATTAACATGAAATCATGTGATTGCAATTAAATTGATTGCATCTCTCACAGCTCTGGTTGTGGGTTAGCTCATTTATATGCCTGCATTTGGTTCAGTGTTAAAGCCAACGCATCAATCGATTTTTGTTTCATCGTAACGGAGAAATTAAAAATGACGATTTAAAGAAAACGTCTAAAAATTCACGTTTTAAATTTTAATGAACTTCCTAAGTACATATCGTTAGCTGGAATGCAAAATCGCGAATCTACTTTTTTAAGTTTTATAGGAGAGAGGAAAAATTAAATAAAATATGTATGTACTTCAAGATCCTGAAGTGAAGTTTCTTTTTTCGTTTTTAATTTAGTGGATTTTTATGATAAAGTTTTGAAAATTTGCGCTTCGATGTAATACGCAATAACTTAATAACAATGCGACTTTGAATTATTTATTAGTTATGTACGTGGCTTTGCATTTCAAGTAACGATATGGAACTGTATAGTTGCATATATGTAAAAGAAATCATGTGTATACTCGTATTATCATAGAAATGGAGCGTTTTTATATCATCCCTCTTTCCACAAGATAGTTTATAAAATCCTCCTTTTTTTGGTCGTATTTTCTTCATAATTCCGCTTTTCAATTTTAGAAGCCAAAATGAATTTTTAAAAAAGACGACTCCAATACTAAGCTATATGCTCTTAAGCACAATTTTAAGTAAATTTTGTTGCTATTTAAAATTTTCTCATATGCAGAAAATGTTTACATTAAAATTAAACTGATTTTGATTTTTCGCTGGTTCCTTGGAATGTTAATAACATGTATTTCTTTCTGAATATTAAGTTATGAACCTTACCCTACATAATCAATTTAGTATTTTTTTTTAATTTTGGAAGATTACTTACTTCAGCCCATATTTTATTAAAGAAAGCCTTTACGTTAACACATCTTGAATATATATGTTTTTTTTAAGGATATGGAGTATAATCGTATTAAACAATTCAAAAATATTTCTCTCACACATGGAAGTTTTACTGGGAAATTTCAATTGGCCAAATATCCCATTCTAGGACCGATGTTTATTAGAGTTAAAATAGGTGGAACCTATCAATGCTCCAAAAGAAAAAGAGTCTCTATAGATAAATACATGCAGCCCAAATTTAGTGTCCATCTAAAGACTCCTTCGAATATTGTATTGGAAGATGGTAACATTAAAGTGGCGATCTATGGAAAGTACACATTCGGCAAGTACGTGGAAGGAAATGCAACAATTCATTTGTGGAGTAATGAAAAACGCTTGGTTTTGCAAACTCAACATGTAGACATACAAAACTTAGGTTTTGTTGATTTTAAACTCAATACCATTAATGATATTAAGGAACACCATGTTGTAACTATCATAGCAAGTTTAACTGAAAAGATCACGGGTAAAACTCAAAGTGAAAAAAATTAATTAATTTGCAAGAACATCGTTATAATTTAATAGTTTCAAATAATGAAATACAATTTGAAAATAACAAACCGTATAGCATAAAAGTTTATGTCAAACATTGGACTGGAGCACCCGTTTTGGATCATAAAACACCCATCACAATGCAACATGGCGATAAAGTGTATGAATCATTTTTAGATTCAAGTGGAGCTGCAACATTTGAGTTTGATTATGATGCAAATGCCGATTATAAGTTTCAGTTTAAAGATTCCAAGACAGAATTGGCAAATATTTACACACATCAGAATTTGATGTTTAGCAATCGGGAATACTATTGTCGACTAACGCTTATAGATAAAAAGTGGGTTTTATTTTAACTTATTATTTTTGTAAGTTATGTAATTGAAAACCAATATTTTTTCTCCAATTTCAGAACTAAACTAGGAAAGCCAGTCCTTATTAATGTCAGTTCTATTGTTAACATTCCATACCTAATGTACATAGTCATGGGTCATGCTAGTCTCATACATGCGGAGTATTTAAAAGTACCACCGAATCAAAAATCCTATACTATCAGTATTGAACCCTCAATTGAAATGATACCAAGGTCCTTTATCTATGTGTTTTACGTTCACAAAGGCCATTTACGTTATGGAGAAATGATCTTAAACTTTCCAGATGAATTTGAAAATCAGGTATAAAAAGCAAATGAAAATAATGATTGAAACATATTTTATAGTGTAATTAAGATCTCAATTTTAGCACCGAAAACAGTGAAACCTACTGAACAAGTTACAATCACTCTGAATGCACAACCCAAATCGTATGTTGGTTTATTGGCTGTTGATTTGGGTGTGAACATTTTAGATAATACATACGATTTTAACAAGAATGAAATACTTAAAGAATTGTATGAAGAAGTATCATATACCAGACTTGGAAAGTTCTTAGATCCTGGCATAACATCTGGTTTGTTAACATTAAGCAATGCTCATGTTATGCTAACGTTATCCTCTCCTTATCGTCCAAGTAGACCGTACACAACACCTAGGTAGGTATTTTGTTATGAAAAAGAGTGGCGTTTTTTAATTTTATTTTTTATTGATATGCCTCATTTAAGACCAGCCCCACGTCCAGGCCCAGGTCCAGCCGCCACAAGAGCAACCACCAAAAAACGTAAGTGTGCATATTGTTATGAATAAGGTTGCCATTTAATAATTTTGTTTGTTATTGAGAGCAGCATTTACGGAATCAATTGAACCAGAAGCTATTCATATCCGACAACATTTTCCGGAGACATGGATATTTGATAATTATGAAATGTAAGTATTTGTATTGGTTAAGCGCATATGCTAAAAATTCGGAATGAAGCACAAGAAGAAGATGTACCTGAAGTTTTCGCAATATAATCAGTGTATATAAGAATTTTTCTTCATAAAACCAATGAAAGAATTTCATAAGATTTTTTCATTAATCCAATGACAATTTTACAAATGCAATGAATATTTCATTAATATTGTGAAAGAATTTTATTGATTGAATGACAATTTTATAAATACAATGGAAATTTTCATTAATATTGTGAAACAATTTCGTTGGTTGAATTTTAATGAAATTTTCTTTGGTTAAATTTGAATGAAATTTTTTATTTTTTTTATTTTCATAATGTAAACCTTTCACAATATTAGTAAAATTTTCATTGGATTTGTGAAATGGTCATTGGATTTGTGAAATTATCATTAAATTTGTGAAATGTTCATTAGAATAATGAAAAAATCTAATGAAAATGTTTCATTGGTTTTATGAAGCAAAATTCTTTGAGTGTTGTGTTTTTCTTCCGACGGGGTTTTTTGAATTTGGAACGATTTTCCGTCATCCCACGTCAAATTTGGTTTGAAAACAGACCGCTTTCGGCTATATGCCATCTTCAGTGTTCTATTGAATACTCTTTCTTTGTATGTATACCCCATAGAGTTTTTTGTATTTTCACGATTGCTTCCGGCAAATGTTTGGAAGAAAAATGTAAATTTGTGTGAACTTTCATGAATGCAGTTAGAATAGGTCTGCCAGAAGTCTGAACCCGTCGCCAAAACATTTATAATACATATCATAAACGAACTTACAATAAAACCTTATATCTGTGGTCACAAGCCTTAGTCGTTTTGAAAATTTTTGGGTTGAGCTGCTTACAGTGTCAAAAATTGGCATCCATCCGGTCGTCAGATTGTTTTTCCTTAACTTATTTATAGATAATTGTCGTCTTAAAAAAGTTACAAACTTAAGAAATTGGCAGCGAGGTGATTTAGACAAGAATGTACTCAATCACACAAAAAAATAAATTTTGTCCTAACTCGACTTAAGCGGTTAAGGGTTGTGACCACAGATATATTCGAAGAATTAATCATATAAAAAAAATAATTTAAAAAAAAAAACTAAAAAAAAACAAATAAGTGCAGTGTGCAGAAAATAGCGACGTTTACATCCGCGAACCATTATTGCGAAGATTCGATTTTTAATGCTTCCCGACTGTGGAACTCACTATGTTCCGCACACTGGACTTGTTTTTGGAACGTAAGTTCCTTATGGCGCGCCGTGCACATCAATGCTTTGAATAACAAAAATCAATGCTTGGGGGGTAAAACAAAAAATTTTTGAAAATAAAAATATACTGGTTAGAAATATATTGGCATGAAATGTTGTTGCATACTTTTAGGATTTGTGACTTGGATAAGTGGTTCGTGGCAGTGATAGCTGAAGCTGTTTCTGCTAAAGGCGCGTTCACATTGTAATACAAGCTTTGAGATTTTTAATAGATTTTGTAAGACGAAAATCAAATCCAAATCAGTCTGACTGTCAAAAAATCTTAAAGAAAATTTTCTCACTACATTATGTTTCTACACTATCACATTCCAAATAAAACGTAACATAAATCATTTGCAATAAAGCACATTTTTTCGTTCTTCTTTTTCTTTATTTATGCCGGCAACTGTTTTTGTTATTCCTATGCTTGTTTGTGCAATAAACAACCCTGATAAAATGAAAAATGTGATTGATTAGAAAATTTCCTAAAACTGACGAATATCATAATACTGTCAAGTTTCTTTACGTATTATTTGACAAATCATAACAATTTGTTTTCACACTGTTGAATTTTTACTTAAGATTTGCGTTTTTGACAAGTATTAATGCAAAATCTAATAGTCTGAAGGCCGCTTAACTAATATTTATCTATATACATATATAAAAGTGAATATCTGTTTGTTTGTTTTTCTGTTTGTATGTATGTATGTATGTTTCTTGGTTTGTTTGTATGTTTGAAATCTATGGACTCATAAGCCAGTAAACCGATCGTGATGAAATTTTCGCAGTATATTACAGATGATCTGGAAGGAGCAATAGTCTATATAATTTTGAAATATTAGAAGTGGGCGTGGCACTTCCCATATAGAAGAAATTTCTATCTTTTATAATGTTTTTAAAGAGATATTATTAAGGAGTGGACAAGTGGGCGTGACACCTCCCATATATAGCAAATATATATTTTGACATATCATGGGAACTAATGCGGTAAAACACCTAAAATTTTGTAGGAGTTAATCCATTGATTTTATACATTGTTCTAGAGAAAATAGTCAGACAAAAATTAGTGGGCGTTGCAGCGCCCACTCAGAAACTATCCAATCGATTTCGATGAAATTCAAAACATAAATAGATCTGAGTCTAAAAGAAGACATAGCTACACACTAAAAAAATAGGACTACGGGGGGAGGTAGGGGGAAATTTTGTCCTCTTTGAAACTATCTATCCGATTTTGATCAAATTCAAAACATAGATAGATCTAGCTCTAAAAGAAGACATAGGCCATACATTTTTTTAAAAAATAGGATCACGAGGTGAGGTAGGTGGAAATTTCGTCCTCTTTGAAACTATCTACCCGAATTCGAAACATAGAGAGATCTGGGTATAAAAGAACACATAGGCTATAAATTTCTTAAAAAATAGGACCACGAGGGGAGGTAGGTGGAAATTTCGTCCTCTTTGAAACTGTCTATCCGATTTTGATGAAACTAAAAAAATAGATAGATTTGAGTAAAAAAGAAGACATAGGCTATACATTTTTTCAAAAATTAGATCACGAGTAGAGGTAGAGGGAAATTTCGACCTCATTGAAACTGTCTATCCGATTTTGATGATATTCAAAACATAGATACATTCGAGTCTAAAAGAAGACATAGGCTATACATTTTTTCAAAAATAAGACCACGAGGGGAGGTAGGGGGAAATTTCATCCTCTTTGAAACTACCCGAGAGGGAAAAGAACCTGTCACAAGACAGGTCACGTGACTGGTTCCCAAGGACTAGCAACCGATTCAAGTTCCGGAACTTTATATGAAAGGGACAGGTAAATTTAACATGGCGTTGTTATTGGAGGGGGCCAATTGACATAATTAAGATACTCAGTGATCGGTTCTACACCCAAGCTTAAGCTCCTTGTCGTGTGATGGGTTCTTTAATACTAGTTAAATTACTGTACTTTAAACATATATTTTTAATTTGAAAAAAGTCTGCTTGTACAATGAATGTATTTTGCTAAAATTTTTGCTCTAGTTTTGTGATATGTTGCAATATATCTAATTATTTTCACCGGTCACAACTCGGGAACATTTCGTGACATTCCCATTTTCACCAGTCATAGTACAAGTACGTTCAAGATAATTTTTACAACATTTCCCGCAGGGTATCTATCCGATTTTGATGAAATTCAAAACATAGCTACATCTGGTTTTAAAAGAAGACATAGCCTATATATTTTTTCAAAAATAGGACCACGAGGGGAGGTAGGTGGAAATTTCGTACTGGGGCAGCAAAGGTACCATTTAAAAAAATCACAGCAAAAAGTTGATATAGACTCGAAATGAGCTTCAAATTAGCTGAAAGGGTAAAATTGTTAGCTGTACCCAATTCCGATTATACACTCAATTTAAGAATTGATTTTGGGTCAGTTCTGGATTAAATTGTAGTTAGCTTTTAGTTAGTTTAAAAAAATTAACTATAAGTTGATTACTTTTATAATCGACTACAGATGTGCTGGTAGGAAATAATAATGTATATATGTATATATACATTGTTATTTTCCTACCATTATATACGTATGTATGTACATTAGGGTAGTCCTTATTTTGCAAACATTCGATTTCTCCCAGACTCATCCTCCAGTTTTGTGGGAATTGATAAAAAAAAATATTTCCTTCCAAATTTTCAGGTCGATCGTTTGGGGTTAAGGAGCTCCCCAACCGATTGACCTGAAAATTTGAAAGGATAATGTTTTTATCAATTCCCATCCAACTGCGAAGCGAGTTGGAGACGCCTTGACCTTGACCATTAACTAATTTTGTTTTCTCAATTCTTTAAATCACACCAGTGCTGCCAGTAGATTTTTTTAAATACCTACGCACAATAAAAAAATCCCTACGCATTTTAGACATTAAAATGTAAGGAACAAAACAATCGCTAATGTGCCGAAAATTTGCATTTCGCAAAATAAATATGATTTCAACTTGAAGTCACTAAATTGGTGTGTTGGAAATCGCAATCACAAAAAAATTTTGCTATTTCAACTCTCACGCATAGAGTAAAGTGAACTCTAAGTGAACTTGTGTATGTTACAAAAATTGAGTATCAAATAGCAAAAATAAAATTTTAATTAGGGATGGACGATTAATCAAAATTATGATTAATCAATTAATCGATTAATCACGAATTCTGATTAATCAAAATGCTGATTAATCAAATAATTTTAAATTTGATTATTCAAAATGAGGATTATTTGATTAATCATGATTTTGAATAATTTATATTTTGAACAGTTGAATAATTTGTGTTTTTAATTTTTTTCTTTTGTTTTGTTATTTTATGCTTTTGTTTTTTTTAGTTTTTTGTATTTCTTTCGTTTTATATTTGTATGTGCTAAATTCATTTTGTTTGAAATATTGTTGTTTTATTATTTTGAATAAAGTTATTCTAATTTGAATAATCAAAACTTAGATTATTTGATTAATCAGCATTTTTATTTCTTGATTAATCAATTAATAGATTAATCAGAATTTTGATTAATCTATTATTCACACTTCGCTACTTTCAATACAAAATAATAAACTAAAAACTATGCAGGTTTTTTTGGAATATTGTGTTACTTTTATTCACGTTAAAAATGGCAATTTTAAAATACGCGCCATTATTCTAGACATTACGCTATCACATTTGTCAACCAATATTATTGCCAGATGCATAAAACATGAAATCTGAGGAAAAAATAGTAAGGCCAAAACTAAATATAGTTGCAAAATTCTGTATTGGATGCTGTGGTTTCAAAAAACATGAGCAATGATAGAAACCTTATTTCGAGTTATACTTCGAAAAGTTAACAGAACGCGCGAGACTCAGCACATGAAAAAGTGAGACTGTAAGAGATAATTATAGAACCAAATATGTATCATTTAGATATTATTGAGGGCTATAATACAGCAAAAATGTTTTGAAATCGGATGACAAACAAAAAAAAAAATATGGCAAGGAATAAAAGATCTTACGTGGCCGAAGTGCCCTAGTTCGAGACTTTATAGCTCTGCTCCTGAGAAAGTAAGAAAGCTGATATTAAAACAATAAATGAAAAAACTACTCTGCTATGTCTAAGTGAAATTTTATTTCGATAGAACTATCCGTTTAGAAATGCATTATTCTGCATCACTGTGAGCTGCTGTAATCATACGGAGAACTTTATTTTGTCGCCTTTGAATTTTCTCTACATATGAAGCCGATACAGTGCCCTAAAACTGGATGCCATAGAACCATATAGGTTTTCGAATAGAGTTTTATAACAGTAGTTTACAATCCACTAAAAGACTAAGCTAAAAGTATATTGCAAAATAATAATTCAAATCATGGTGAAATAAATACTATAAAACAAACGTGTAATTTTTCTTCATATGTTTAATTTGTGACCCGGTTATGTGTAGTCTCCGAATTCTTCATTGGCAACACTGGATATGGCTGAGATACAAATGTGTTGCAGCTTTATTTATTAAAGCAGTTCAGAAGAACATTCGGCTTTATTGTGTTTCACTCGTAAAGAGCAGAATGACATTGTCATTATAAATATTTTTTATGACAACAATGCTATGAAAATCCAGAGCTTATGAATGTGTGCGCCTCACAGATAATGGATTTGACATATTTCTGGGGTATTTCTATCAACAAAGTACATGTGTTTTTTGGTGTTGTATTTGTTTTAGTATGGTGGTACCTGTAATGAATATGCCTTGTCCACACTATTATCATTTCAAATGAAATGCAATACACGTCCGAATTAGAAGCTTAAAATATTTGCAAAATGTAGCTCAGATGAAGATCATCACGATCATCGTGTTAGTTTTTGTTTTAATTTCTTGCTTGATTTCCAAGTATTCGACTATCCGCTTTTTTTTTAATGTAAAAGACCCCGTACTATTCGATATTTCAAAAATCATTATTAAAAAAAAAGCAAACCCTTGAGCCCGAAAACACCTATTGAAAAACTTCGTCGATCGCTCCAATTACACTGGTCTACAGAGAAATTGTCCATGAAATCAAAATATGTGAAATATAATATCAAACTGGGATAAACCTGATGGATGAAATATATTAGCGGGACCGCGCTATTACGGGCGTCATTTTTGTTATGTCCATAAAAAATATGTACATGATAAAAAAAATCTGAAAATGAATTTAAATTTAGCGCATTCAAATCTTTATATATCAGATGTTTTCATTTAAAGGACAACAAAATGTTTTTTGCAGACCAGAGTTACTTAAGCGGCTATTAGATTTAGTATTAATACTTGTCAAAAACTCAAATCTTAAGTAAAAATCCAACAGTGTGAAAAGAAATTGTTATGATCAGTCAAATAATACATAAAGAAATTTGTAATTTTTAGGAAAATTTCTAAACAATCACATTTTTGTTGTATCAGGGTTGTCTTTTGCACAAAAAACATAGAAATAACAAAAACAGTTGTGTATTTGCTTGCCAGCATAAATAAAGAAAAAAGAAGAACGAAAAAATTTGCCTTATTAAGCGTAGTATGCAGTTCTCACTAAAATTCAGGTTTGGAGTTTTGCATTTATTTCTACACGGAAAAATAACCGCGTAGAACTCTATATAGAATTTTGTTTGCATACACACAAATTTATATATTTTTTAATTTACAACACACAAAAACACTAAAAATTAATTATAATGTACGAAAAATTAGAAATGTCAAAAATTCCGTGACCAAACAATTGTCTAAACATTAATTTTTGTTTCAGTTGACGGAAAAAATTCTCCACTTATTGCTATAACATGCCTGTAATAGACAATAAATGCCAAAATTCCGTGTACTTTTCTTTTGGAACTGCGTACTAGTAAACGGAAATTTCTTGAAGAAATTTACCAACCTGAATTTCAGTTTGTTTTTTTACACATACTTCTTATGGCAGCCTGAATTTCAAGCAGAGCTGCATACTACGCTTTACAAATTATTTATGTTACGTTTTATTTGGATTGTAATAGTGTAGAAACAAAATGTAATGAGAAGATTTTCTTTTAGATTTTTTGATAGTCATTCTGATTTTGATTTGATTTTCGTCTTACAAAATCTAATAAAAATCTCAAAACTATATACTACGTTTATACGCAGTGGTTATTTGCAAATAAAAACGTAGTGCTGCCAAGTATGTATTTTTATTGTAACTTACAGACTTACGAAAACAATTGCTTATTAACGCACTATTTACAAATAAGAAGTATGAGATGCCACCGTTACAGATGTTTGTTAATACAAAATAAGAAATAAATATATATATATATATATATATATATATATATATATATATATATATATATATATATATATATATATATATATATATATATATATATATATATATATATATATATATATATATATATATATATATATATATATATATATATATATATATATATATATATATATATATATATATATATATATATATATATATATATATATATATATATATATATATATATATATATATATATATATATATATATATATATATATATATATATATATATATATATATATATATATATATATATATATATATATATATATATATATATATATATATATATATATATATATTAATACATAGATAAATATACAGTGATTTAATAAATGACAATAAAAAAGTATTTGGCAGCATTTTACGTTTTTATTTGCAAATAACCACTGCGTATAAACGTAGTAATAGACGGCAATATGAAAGACCCAAGTGGAAATGCTATCGCATACATATTCGATTTGAGACCAATGCAAATGTAAGTGCTACCCATCCAAAATCTGCATTCAATTCCTACATACATTTCCAAAACCATCGACATTGTAAGCGAAGTTTCGATGGGTTCAATTATTTGGTGATGGCACGTGCGGTGGCTCAATTTTATTCGTGTTTGGTTTGTTCATCATTCTATTGTATATGTAAATTTAAAATAGGATATATTATATTATATGGAATAATCGGATATTATTAACATAATAGTATTATTCCGATTAACATAATAGTATTCAATCCGGTGAGTTTCGATTTATAATAACTTGTTGAGTGCTGCGAGAATAATAAAATGTTTATGCATAGTTTACTCTGCTCAATTGTGCTATGAAGTGGCTATCTTTGCTTAGTATAAGAAAAAATTTCTCCAACAAAGTCTAAAAACCCATAAGCAACTTTCCCTAAACTGCAATATTTTTAGTTATTAAAATGATGCAAAAACGAAATATATAAAACTTTTCTTTTCCAGCAATGAAACTGAGACCAAATTAAGCCTACAAATACCTGATACTATCACCACTTGGCGTATAACGGCTTTTTCCACCAATGCTGTAACAGGATTTGGAATAAATTACGAGCATACTAACATCATTAGTATGCAAACCTTTTTCATATCTCTTAATCTGCCATATTCTGTAAAGCGTGGTGAAATTGTAACTATACCGATAACTATATTTAATTATTCCAATCAAACCTTAGACACGCAAGTAGTTTTGCAAAATAATGAAAAGGATTTTATTTTTATGAATTCAAAAATACAAACTATAGAAAAGGCAATGGATGACCATCAACAGATGAAACGTATAATGATAGCAGCCAACAAAGGAAAAACTGTGAAATTTTTTATATTTCCCATTAAGGCTGGGGAAATAAATGTAAGAGTGACAGCCACTTGCTCTTCATATTCAGATGCTGTATGGCAAAAACTTAAAGTTGAACCAGAAGGTGTGCCCAAAGAACAGAATCAGGCTGTGTATATAAGTATACCAGAAGGAGAGAAAATATCTTCCACTTTCAAAATCACACATTCAATAAATAGTGTACCCGATTCCGAGTATATAACCTTCTCTGTAGGTGGTAATTATTTGGTGCCAACTGTGGAAAATTTTGATGATCTTATACAAATGCCTACTGGCAGTGGAGAACAAAATATGATAAATTTTGCTCCCAGCGTTTTAATACTGCAATATCTCAAATTAAATGGTAAACTATCGAAAGAAAAAGATTTAGTTGAGAGTCTTAAATTAGCGATTGAAGTTAGCTACCAGCAGCAACTGTCTTTTCGTCATTACAAAGGTGGCTACAGTGTTTTTGGCTTGGAAACCGATGAAGAGCCCAGTACTTGGCTCACCGCCTACGTGGTTCGTTATTTTATTAAAGCATCGCAATTCCTGGATATTGATACAGAGATAATTGAAAAGGATTTGAGATATTTGGCCAATAACCAAAAACCGAATGGAGAGTTTTTGTTTACGGGTTATTTGCTAAATCCAATTCATGAAAATGAATATGGGCTAACAGCCTTCATATTGTTGGCCTTTTTGGAAAATCAAGTAAGTATGTATGTACATTAGGGTCATAACTTTTTGCATTTTTTTTTGTAAATATGCAAGCTCCAAAATCGTGCTCTAAAATCGTGTAAGTGTTGGAAAATAAAGTCAGTAAAGTGCGAGTTTGACTCGCAAGCGAAGGGTTCCGTACGAGTACTCTATACATATCCCTCTTTAGGGTTCCGTACACCAAAGGTGTAAAGGAACGCTATTGTTTTCGCTACTCTGTCCGTCCGTCCGTCCGTCTGTCTGTATGTCACATGTTGTTTTCTCAAGAACCGTAAGAGGAACGGACCAGAAATTTTCGCAGAATGTATATAACTAATGATTAAAGGGTGTTCTAAAGCGAGCAACGAAATGTGTTAAAGTCCTAATATAATAATATACAGACATTTATATATAGACGCTTGACACTTTTCAAAGTTAGTGTATTAATACACTAACTTTGAAAAGGGGTTTCTATTAGTTAATGTAATTTTTACTATCTAGTTTTGATAATTAGCTGTATCTTGGAGCCAAATTCTTGAAATGTTCAAGAGCTAAAAACAGCATTTTAAAAGCAACAGTAGCGAATGCTAAAATATCAATAAATTAAAGGGCAATCTATCAGGCTGTGTGTAGTTTTAAAATTTAACGGAATCTTCTCAAAGAAAACTAAAAATATCGTAGAAAAAGTCGCCAAAAATATCACAAAAAACGAAAAAACTCTCCAAAAAAAAAAAAAGCAAAAAACGAAAAAAATCGCCAAAACGGAATATATGCAAAAACAAAAAAAAACATTAAAACAGAAAAAAAGCGCCAAAACTAAAAAAATCCATAAAATTTACATATATCGTCAAAAACCGAAGAATCGCCAAAACTAACAAAAATCGCCAAAAACTAAAATATTGTTAAAAAGAAAAAAAAAATCGTTGGTAATAAAAAACTTGCGAAGAACGAAAAAATCCCAAAAAACTAAAAAAAAATCGCAAAAAAACGGAAAATAACGCTAAAAGGAAAAAAATGTACTCAGCTTAAACTATCGCCAAATCGTCACAACTATAAAAAGAAACAAAAAAAAAACAAAAAATCGCCAACAACGTAAAAAATCGCCAGAACTAAGAAAATTAAAAAAAAAAATCTCGAAAACGAAAAATCATCAAAAAGGCAAAAAGAATGTATGTTCACTCTAACACATTATTTCAAATTTACGATCATATATTGTCTAAATTTGTGTTGAAAATTTCTTCTTGTCTAAAATTACATCGATTTTGTAGTTATTTTATTAAAGAAGAAACCTTTCAAATTAAATATATTTAGTCCAAGTGGAAACAATTTAACATAAAGTATAATACGGCTATGGGTGAGTGGTAGATACGTCAGACTATTAGTCAGGAGATCGCGGTTCAAACCTGCACGCAGCCAATCGCTTTTTTTTTGAGTAAAAACATATTGTTCAAAAATAGTGCGTGTGTAATTTTAGGTCGATAATAATCAGTAAAGTGTTGCCGACTATTACCGACCTAATTTTCAATAAAAGTGTTTTAGAGTGTAACAGCCACATTCATAAAAAAATTTTATTTTAGGTTTAATACTCACAGTTGTTATTGAACAATTTTCCGCTAAAAACTGTTTTATATAAAATTGTATCATAAACACTGCAATAGACTTTGTATGTTTTAAGGAATTTTATGGTTCGATACTGGCAACACCACCATGTTTTGTAGTTAGTGTTGCAATAAAAAGAATATGATTTCATCCGGATATTGAAATAAATGAATAGCTTTTTATTGTTTTCGTGTAAGTTAAGTTATTTTGAACTCTCTTTATAATATATTTCTCAACTAATTTAATACAAGTTTTCAATAAAGTAAAATCAAAAAAGTGAAATGATTACAAAAGATTTCACACGACTCTTTATATCATGTATGAAAAAGTTACTAGAATAACGAGCCTATTTTCATTTCTGTTGATTGTTTCTACATCACTAACATTTCTTTTTGCTTTTATGTGTTTTGATGGTGTTTTTTTTTGCTAATTTTGTTGCGAATTTTGTTTAACTTAAATAATTTAGTGGCATATTCTATCAAATTAAAAAAAGCATAGGTAAACGCGAAGACTTCAAGCTTTAATTTAAAGCATATCATGTATTCCTGTGTCCTAAATTTGCAAAGATATTTGAAGTTAAAATCGATATTTCGATGATATGAATTTATTGAAGGTTTATAGCAGGTGCATACCATCTTTAAACGTATTATAAAATTTTCATGTACTATACATTTATGAATGCAATTTTATGAAATTTTATTTATGAATATAGCTGTAAGTATGTGGTCCCACTTTACTGAATTTATTTATTTTCTATTCGCAATATTTTGAATTTTGTGCATTATTAGAAAATTATTTTCCAGTGTTCGAAAATTGACCTTATATAATATACTTTAATGTTCTGTACTGTAGAATATTGTAATACACAAACGCAAATAGTGGTTGTGTAGGAAATACACAAAAAAAGAAGAACGGTATTTCTGTTAGTGATCTTGTACCCAACGAAAATACTGTTTTTAACAAACTCAATATAAAGTAAAACATTTAATAGTGTTCTGTACACAGTACACAGTACACTTCGTTCTGTTCGGCACAGAACATTATTCTTAATGTATATTTTGTGTATATAGCATTAGTATTCGCTTGGCTCTCGTGCATGTATACTTGAGTGCGTAGTTGTATATGATGAAAAAAGAACATTATAAAACGCTAAAATATAATGTATGTAGTACGCAACCACTACAGTTGTACTTTTTTTTGACAAAAAACAAAACGCTACATAATGTTTGTTACTTGCATTAAAAAATCGTTTTGTGTTGTTATCGGGTTGTGTAAATATACACAAACACTAAAAAAATAGATATCGTTTCTGCTTGTGTATACAGTACACAAAATAACGTTCGGTTTATTTTCGAACACTGGTATTTTCTATAACATTGTAACATAATTGTATGTATATTTTGTTTTAAACCAAATTGTTTGAGGTTATCCCCTTATGTCTACAGGTAGGATGGCCGAGAGTGTTTTCCAGTTTCAAGTCAATGGCGCATATTCATAGTCACAAGCAAAGTATACTCTAGGAATTACTGGGAAAATACTGGTTTTAAACTCTTTTGTTTTGACTACGAATATGCGCCAATATATTTTGAGTTGAACTTAATTGCTACAGAATAGTGCTTTTTATAATACTGGCAACAAATCTATTTATAGTTTTTTGTTTTAACCGAATTTTTTGTGGTTTTGGTGATCCCCTTATGTGTACAGGCAGGAAGAAAGCATTCTACCTGTAGACATTAGGGAAATTCGTTTAAAACCAAAAACAAATGTATAGATTTGTTTACAGTATTATGAAATACACTATTGTCAAAATTTTAAGAAGCTGCATTAAGTATAACTCAAAATATGTGACCCGGTCTATGAAAAGGTGGCTTATGACTCAAAAACAAAATTTCGAGAAATCAGCTGTTAAAGATAAACAATGTATTTCGTCAGTTTCTCGGTAGTTGTAATTTTTTGAGTCATAAGCCACCTTTTCATAGACCGGGTCATATATATTGATTTGAAACTAAAAAACACTCTCAAAATCATGAATATCATGACATTTGGTATGAACGTACTTTAGTAGTCCCGTTCACGTTTAGGATGCTTTTTACCGCTATAAAATATTTAATGTTCAAGTTAAAATGAAAAATGCGAAAATACGCAATTTCACAAATAGAAATCTTACTGGAAATTAAGAAAAAATTTTGTTGTTAGTTTAACATCTCATAGACTATACCTTAAGCACGCGAAGTAGCAGGCACTTCTAGTATGAAATAAAATGACTATAAATTTTGAATAATATTAGGAATAGCAGGATTTTTTAAGCACAAGACCATCTATTGAAAGATTTAACAGTAGTAGTCCTTTCAAATGAAGCAATATTAAGATTTTTTTTTTCAATAAATAAAAAATATTATTAGCTTTAAACAAATAATACATATATCATTTCAGAAATACGCTGACATGTATCAGAAGATCATAGAAAACGGCATAGAGTTCTTAAATTCAAATTTAAATAACGTTAAGGATATAAATTCATTAAGTCTAATAGCAGCTGTTATAAAACGAACCAAGCGTCATAACGTCGACAGTCTTATTGATCAACTAAAAGCGCGTAGCAAAGAAAATAATGGACTTAGATGGTGGTCAGAAAATGATCAGAATCCAGCGAATGACGTAGAGACAACAGCAAACGCAGCTCTAACGCTGCTAGATACACCAGGAGATCACACTTCCATTCTAAAATGGCTGATCGAGCAAAGAAATGCTAATGGTGGCTTTAAATCTTGTTATGACACAGTGACAGGAATGGAAGCCTTAGTAAAATTTTCAGAAAAATATACAGATATTAAAAATAGCGATTTAAAAATTTCTTATAGTGCCAAGGACGAACTAGGAAATGAAGTGGCTAACGATGAGTTCCATGTGAACTCGAATAATGTTCTAAATTTTCAAAAACATGAGGTACTCTGAGCGAAATAGTTTTTCTTATCACTAAAATAGATGTTAAATAAAATATCTTCTATTTCTACTAGTTACCAAGAACCACGCGTCATGTAACATTCGAAATGGAGGGCAACGGTGCTTCTTTAGTACAACTCACCAAGCAATACAATGTTAATAATGTGCAAGAGTTTCGCCATTTTAATATACAAACCAATAAGATTGTAAAAAATGAAAAAGAATATATTTTGGAGCTCTGTTTCAGTTATATTCCTGAAGTTGATACTTTCAACGAGACCACAAACATGGTAATAATCGAAGTTAATTTACCTTCTGGTTTCCGTTCTGGGGCAGAAAATAATGAGTCGTTAATGCAGAATCACGTAAAAAGTGTTGAAACAAAAAATTCTGATACGGCAGTTATATTCTATTTAGATAAACTAAAGACAAATATGCGATACTGCTTAGAGATTCCAGTAGATAAAGAAGATGAGATTTTGATGACGAAACCTGCACCTATTGTTATGTATGACTATTACAATTTAAGCCGGTCAAATACAGCCTTTTTTAGTTTATAAGAAGCTAATATTTGTAATTGGGGGCCCTATGTAAGCCAGTAGGAAGGAAGTGTGTAGTCTTTAAGTCTAGTGGTTATGGGCTTGATTTGCACCAGACCAAACAAGTTAACTATGTGTATATTTTGATATTGTATTGGTAATATTTAAAAAATAAATATCAACAGTTATGTTAGTTCTCTTAAGATAATTTTTTTTAACAGCTAAAAATCGATTTGTTAAAACTGCATGTTTCAGGACGCTGGAATTTTAGAGAATACTATCTGCAGTATACAGAAAAAATAAATTTCATTTTCAGTAAAGGAATTCAATGAAATAGCAAATATTTTGAAACAGATCTACAAACAAATTTGTAAATATAAACAATTTCATTAAAAAATTGGTTTTTTTTCAGTGAACAAATTGTTTAAATCTACAAATAATCAAGCAAACAAATTTACTGGATTTCCTGAAAAATATCAAACAATATTTTTGTCTGAATTTATAAAACATTTACAGTAATTTCAGCTTAATGGATTTTCTAAAAATGCACGGTTTTTGATGCAATTAAACGGAATAATCAATTACCCGCTACTCTGTTAATTGAGTTACCAATGCAATTAAAAGAAACCCGTTTAATTAATCAGCGGAATCAATAAAACGAAGTACCCTACAATAGAGTGAACATAGAATAAGTACTTTTATTACAATTATGATCGTAACAATAAATTTCACTTGACCTGAGATGCGAAAATATACAAATAGTCGATAAAGCAAGAATAACGAAATATTTCTTATAATTTAGCGAATACATTGCGTTAATGTTTAATTTATGCTCCATAAGTGGGTGCCCTGGAAGGTTCGTTAGGAGTGTGCTTGTCTATTAATATGGCGGTCGCACTAATTCTGGACTATTTTCGTGTAATTGAGCCATAACTTTTATTTAGACATTAAAAAGAAATAATATGAGAAGAGAAGTACAATTACTCAATTCACAACCTACTGTAGATTGTACATTGTATTAACTACAACTATGGTAGTTGTGAACGCTCTGTTGTAGGTGTTGTTAAACTTTTAAAAATGTCAAACATTTGCATATGTAGTATAATGAGATGGGAATACTTTTTCTCTTTACCGGACTATCTCCATTTTGCTGAATTTTATAAATTAAATTTATTAATTAATTATTTTCTTTGAGTTATTTCTATTAATTTATACAAAATTTCTAAATATCTGTCGTTTATTTTTTTTCTTCTTTGCTTAAATTGGCATTCACATTAATTGATATTCCATGAACAGGGATGGAAAATTGATTTTTTGTTTTTGGTATCAAAAAATATTTAAAATATTTTTTGTTCAACTAAAAGGAAATCAGTATTAGTTGAAAAATTCTATTGAAATTTTTATTTTTATATATAATTTCACTAATTTTTACTAACTTAATACAGAAAAATTAAGATAAGTATAATAAAAAAATGTAAAAATTTTTTAAGCTTATCCATTCCTGATCCCATTCAATGACATTCAATAAACATAGGGAAAAATATTGTAGGTGTTGTAGCAAATGTTTATATGGAAATTACCAACAACAATTGTACAACTGTTGTACAGCCTGACGACCTACAACACTTACAACAGATTGTGAATTGAGAAAATATTCCTTTATTAATATTATAGCATATATCGTCACCTAAACAGCAAAACAACGTGTCATCAAAACATTTAAAATCGCTTTTTTGATAGATATTGATTCATTTGACGAAACTGCACGGCCCTACAAAATTTTGTGCATATGGGTTGATATATAACGATTATATAATAAAAATTCAAAATAACGTATCAGCAAGTACATGATTTTTCATGAACCAAAAAGACGTATAATCGCACTTTGTAATTGTTTTTGAATATTTTTGAACGAACTAAACCTAAGTCGTTCTCAAAAATAAAATAAAAATGGTTAATAGCTACGTTCAAGTTCGTAAAATTTTTTACTGTACAATTTTTTCCAGTAAAAACCAGTAAGCATGAACATGTGATTCAAAAGGCAAATAAACAAAGACAATCAAAACAAGTGCGAAATATTGGCATTTATAATTTTTAAATTAACTTAAACACAATAAATAAGGCTATCATATATGAGGGGATGAAAAGTAGAGGAGTACAAGTACTAAAACTAAAAAAATTTAGTTATATGCAGGAATCAACACTTAATACCAATCTATTACTATACAAAAATTCAGACCTGTACGATGAACTCAAGAGGCGGTATGTATTAGAAACCAAAAATATTATGTATGATAATGTATGGGAACAAAAAACTATGAAGCTTAATTACTTTTAAGCCCCTCATATAGAAGAAGCTAATAATAATTATGTAGATCTCATTTGATTACAAAACACTATGTTTGCCATTTTACAAAGTTTTTTGCTTCTCCAGTAAACTCATGAAAAGATGTTGCATTATTTTGCATTTTATGTGACGATATGTATGTATGTAAATAAACTAATACAAACATATGGAGAAATTATTTTAAAATTGTTTCGATTTAAGTTCGCTTTTAGTATTGATATCAGGCTTGGGGGGTAATGATTACATTTTGTAATTAATTACATGTTCAAATACACATTACATGTAATTTGTAATTGGTATACTGCAATTAAAATTACTTGTAATGTGTAATTGTCTGAAGAGCAATTACAATTATATGTAATTATAATTGAGGCATGAACAATTACTATTACATGTAATGGGTAGTTGATATACTAGCAATTACAAATGATTGTAATTGTAATTGAAGATTATCAACTACAATTACATGTAGTTGGGCAAAAGTAATAGTAATTGCTCATAAAGGGGTAATAATTACTTTAACAATAAAAATTACTATAAATGTATTTTACTACAAATAAAATATATTATTTATTAAATTCAAAAATCATTCCAGAAAATGTAATATTTTTAATATGTTTAATATTAACTAAAAATATATATAGAGTTCTAAGAGGATAAAAAGTAGAAAAATTACTTACATCGCAAAAATGAAAAAATTTTGCGAAAAATTTTAAACTGGCCCTAAATTCATTAAACATCGCTCAATACGCATTTGTCGCGAAAATCGCGAAAATTCGCGAAAAATTTAAAAATGGCAAATGGCGCTAAAATTGCTTAAAAATAGCTAATATTATACGGAATACAAAAAAATGGCAAAAATCACGCAAATGACGAAAATTTGCAAGAAGTTGCTAGCTTAGAAGAAACAGTAAAGTTTTATATGAACTAAAAATCGGTAAAACTGTAAAAAATTCAAGAAAAAATCACTATTATCGCGAAAATAGCGAAAATTCGCGAAAAATTTAAAAATTGCAAACAAGTCTAAATTGATTAAAAATAGCTAAAATTTTAAGGAATGCAAAAAAACTATGAAAAAATCGCGAAAATTGCGATAATTCTCAAAAACTTGTTAACATTAAAAATCGATAAAACTGTAATAAAGCAAAGAATCGCCTAAAAATCACTTATCGCGAAAATAGCGGAAATGTGCGAAAAATTGCGAAACTGCAAACAAGCCTTAAAAAAATAGTTAAAGTTGTAAGGAACGCAAAAAATTAGGAAAAAATCGTGAAAATGACGCAAATTCGCAATATTCGCGTTAAAAGTAATATTTTTTTCAGTTTTTGGTTTTTTAACAGTTTTACCAATTTTTTAAACAATATCAGACATTGATATCTTTTTAATCTGACCAAGTTTTTGCGAATTTTCTTCATTTCCGCGATTTTTTCCGAGCTTTTTGCATTCCTTACAATTTTAGCTATTTTTAAGCAATTTTAAGGCTTGTTTGCAATTTTGCTGCTGTTTTGCGAATTTTTGCTATTTTCGCAAAAAAAAAGTGTTTTTTTAGCCAGTTCTTGTATTTATAACAATTTTACCAATTTTTAATCACTCTAAGACTTTTCTATGTTTTTAATGTTAAGTTTTTGCGAATGTTCATCATTTTAACGATTTTTCCTTACAATTTTAGCGATGTTTAATAAATTCGGCATTTTTTCGCGTATTTTCAGAGTAAAAGAGATGTTTGCTATTTTTTTGCTGCTCGTCAAGCTTGTGAGTATAAAAAAATTTAAGGGATTGTTTCTTATTTACACAATCTGTAGAAATTTTTCGTCATTTTGGCTATATAAAAGTCTTCCAAAAATTTGAAAATATAATTGTGTATACTGTAATTAAATTAAATTTTCCTTGTAATTATAAATGCAATCATGCCAATACAAATTACTTTTAATTTCAATTGGTACGATTGCATTAACAATTACAAGTAATTTGTAATAGGCTTTCTACAATTACAATTATTTATAGTTGTAATTGGTGCTACAGCAATTACAATCAGAAGTAATTGTATTTTATAGTAATCCAATTACAAGTAATATGTAATTGCGTCAAGGCAATTACAAATTACTTGTATGTAATTGAACTGAAAATGTAATCATTACTCCCCAAGCCTGATTGATATCACTAGCAAACTTTCGATATCAAATGATTTGCTGCTAAAAACTAAACAAAGGGTGTATTCAAGGAATTTACTTTCGTTTCAGTTTCACTAGCAATAGTCGTCCTCAAATATATGTCGAATATTCGAATGCAATATTATACAATATTATTATCGAGTGGTATGGTCAAGCAGAATGCAATGGAGCAGCAGGTACAATTTTGTCATTTCAATTAAAAGAGTATGGCCCATGCCGAATACAAAAGGTCCATGATATCTGCACAGGAATAGTGTATCAGGCTCACTGAGTTATTCTACATATCGAGGGCTTATATTCAAATATTGCTATCTGCAAAGTCCCAACTTTACAGCAGAGAGAAAAAAACTGTTTTTTGTTTACTCTAAGAGTAATAACTACATTTAATATTATAGTAAAGGAATTCACAAGGTGTACTAATGTCTTAGGTACTAACATAGTACAACATTTCAAAGAGGACATATTTGGATACCCTGTTATATATGCAAATACTAAACTATAAAAACTTCAGAAACTAATAGGGCATTTACATTGTCTGGAAATCTAGTAGATTTGATTTGAAATCTTTTTCGAAATCTATATCGTTTGCACTAAGCTTTTTTTCGGCATTTTTCTAGATTTCTTATCCAAGAATAAATACTTCGACAGAAATTTATCTTATACTGTAACCCAACAAGTGCCACCTTAGCTAATGCACACACTTTTATTAAAAAATTTATGTAGAGCGTAGCTAATTCACTCACCGTTTATATAAAAATGTTGTACAGGATAGTAAAAAGCAAATAGAAATACTAGATTTTGAGTATATTTCCTCCAAATCTACTTACAAAGTAGATTTCGTTTTGTATGGGAAATCTAGTAAAAACAACTAGACTTAGCTCGAAATCTCGTAAGTACAAGATTTCGAGACAGTGTACATGACCTATAAACATCAAAATATTAAATCAAAAATGTTTATTTACATAAAATAAAAGTATAAAAATTAAAATTCAAAATAAAAACGGGTTTGTGCGAAAATTATTCAGCTAAACACATAGCACACCACAAAAACATATATAAATAAGTTGTAGTGTCATATTATATTTTTTATTGAGAATATCAACAACAAACATACAACTATTATATAACGTTAGTATCTACTACAGTTAGAACACTTAGGACCACTTTGTGCATTCCTTTAGTGTTATTTAAAAACGACTTCTAAGTCCTATGGATATTAATGGTTTTTTTCAATTCCTGATATTACCGATTATATATGTTTATAGCACTTTTTACAAATTGAATTTGCATCGATTCGAAGATTAAAATAAGCAGATAGCACTATTTGAACAGGACAAAAAACTTCACAATTGTCACATACACAATTTACAATGGAGACTAGAAATATATAAGGCGAAAAAGTTCCATAAGTTCCTAGGAGTCCCAATATGGGGGTTATACACCGAAAGGAAAGTAATTCATTCATGCAATGAAATGGTCTCATTAAATGTTCTTCATTATAGTAATGCAACTTTTCTTTAATACAATGAGCAATTACATGGCATATGTACATGAAATCCTCCAATATCCACTCTTTATAAGTTTTTCATAGTTCATTGTATTAATGAAAATTGTTTTGTACATTGTTTAAATGAATATTCTTTTAGCGAATTTATGGAAAATATAAGTAACGACCCTTTTCAGAATGTATGATTAACAGTTAACATGGACTTTAAGGGCAAGTTTTATATGCTGAAGTTGCCGTTAAAGTACATGTTAACATCGCACGTTGGGAAAAACATAGGAAAAACGCTAGGCTTATAGATTTTGGATATATTCAATATAACTTTTCAGAAAAATTTTTTATGAATATCATTGGACGTTAGTACCCTACACTCGGAAGTCAAGACTTTTAAACAATTGCACCACATGAAAAATTAAGATATATTAAAAACTTTTGCAATTGATTCTTGTAAAAAATAGAAAATAAAGATACACGTGTATCACCGATTTTTAAAATTTTAGATGTAAACCATTTTTTTGTGAAATGAATAAGAAAACGCTCATATGCCATTTTTGTTGTTTGTAAATGTACTATAAGTTTTATTAATTAAAAATTTGGTCACTCGCATCAGAATTTTTAAGAAAGTAGTCTGGGTATACATTTTTCTTTATTTTGTTTACCCTACACTGATACCCTACAGATGGTACGAAAGATATTTTTAAAGTTATAGTACTAATATGGGAAGCTTGCACAAAATGTAATAGTTTCTATTACTAATTTTAAAAAAGTAATACTAGCATAGCTATAAATTATATGCTCTTAATAATCACGAATTTCTTTTTGCGTACTGGCTTCTACATATATGGCTTGAAATCCTTATTGCAATGCTTCTGCGCTTCTTCTGATAGCATACCATATGAAGGAAGTAAATAACTTTTAGACACATACATTGTATTCTATAGGAACTAAACACTGTGATTTGAATTATCATTAAAAGTTTTGTGATACAATAGAAAGGCAAAATTGCATATTTCATCATGTCAGCGCAATTTGTGCATAGTTAGCGACATGTAGAACCATCCATATTTTTCAGTAAGAATCACCGCGGTTTCCTTAGCGAATTAATCAAATGTTTCGACGTCTATATACCACGATATAGTTACACATTTAACTCATTATAAGTGAAGAAAATTTATTTTTTCTCCTTTTTTACTTTTCTGAAAAAGGACATTTTTGAGGTAGACGTATCCTTGCACTAAATTGAACGAAATTTTTAAGAAGTGTCAAATATATTACAACTTATGTCTGTACAAAATTTCATTAACTTACAATTATTTTTCTGTCGATTATGGTAATTTTTTATTTCAGGATATATGGGAAGGACACATATCCTTGAAATTTGAATGGCAAAATTTTACGTACGTTTGTATTTTATCAATTAAAAAATGTGTGCAAAATTTCATTACATTACGATAACTCGTTCTATTTTTGGCCGCTCGTTATATGAACTCACGACACTGTGCGGCCCAGTTTTGCAAACCAATTAGAATTTTTTGTTAAAAGCATAATTTAGAAAAGATTTGACGCTTTAAGTTAGTCTGCTCTAAGTATTAGCTCTACGATACTTACTTTATTTAGTGGGTACCAAAAACTCCAAAAGGCATAACAGCACAATAAAACAGAAAAATCCGGAAAAGGCGCAGGAAAAATGGCCACCATTTTTTGGTTAAGCATTCAGCATTATCACTGTGTAGAGATCTGGTGGATCCATAAAAGTTTTCTTCAAATGAAAATACAAACAAATTTTGAAATATCGTTGAAAATAATACATTTTTGAAATGTTAATATCTTCGGAAACATAAACAGTAGAAACAAAATTTTAACTCTGCATAATGGAATGGTTGTGGTTACTATGAATGTTAAAACTCAAGGCATTCTGCAGATAAGTACCTACTCCACATTAATTTTAATGCAACAATAAAAAATAGTTTATAAAAAAATAAAAAAAATAATTTTCGAGTGCCATGTTTGTGAAGCTGTAGATCAAACGGAGAGGGCTGATTTGACTTCAAAAATACATTTTTCATATATTCAATATATGAAAAGAAAAGAAAAGCCCGTAACTTTTGACTTAGCTCCAATGCGAGGGTTTTTACTATGTTTTTCCCAACGTGCGCCTTAAGTCAGAAAATTCTTGTTAACTTAATGTATACGATATTTCAAAAGTAAGTAAATCAACATTTATTTATTTCAAAAAATTTTCCTTTTTCTTATTTTACAAATCTTTTTGAATTTCAAAACAATATGGTCATCATAAATGCAATGAAAATATATTTTTTATACAATGTAATATTCTTCATTGTACATATAAAATACGCTGTTAGCTATGCGTCTTCCTTTTTTCTAACCATATTTTATATATAATTTATGTATTTAAAATTACATAGTTTATGTATTTAAAATTATGAGAAATAAGAGGGTCTCCTGGCTGAAGTGGTTATCGCATTGACAACAAATCCTGAGGTGGTGAGTTCGAAACTTGTTTGAGGCAACATCAACATTTAGTGGTTACTGATCAGTACCGACAACTATTGACTGACATATATTAGAGTACTAATGCACATTACAGCACACTAATTGCCTGAGTTTATTACTTCTCTTTTGTAGAAGAAACGATAAAGAAACACCTACATTTAATTCATGATTCTGTTTCTTTGAATTAATGAAATAGTTTCATTCCATTTATGACATGGCTGGCCAAATGAAGTTCATAAATACAATGAAACATTCTTAATTAATCCATTGAAGGCTTCATTAGCTGACTTTTAATAACAAATTTCATTAATACAATGAATTCATTGTCTGAATGAAAGGTTTCCTTTCATTGTATGTATGAACGATGTTCATTAGTTTTTTGTTCTAAGCACTTTCTCAAAACATACTTGCCCCCTATATCCAACACTTAGGGGTCTCCCATACAAATAATGTGGTTTATTGCTATGATCGAATTTGGCCATAGCAGTGCCTAGCATGCTCCTAGACGAGTCAAATGCATGACCAACTCCCATTAGTTTTCTAGCGTCAAAAATTTTTTTTAACACACCTACTCCGTATCTCCATACCTTAAGGAAGCTCACACACAAAATATTCAATACAGACTAGACACAGATAGAAGAAAAAGTTCCATAATTGCCTATGGGTGTTAAATGTATGACTGGCCTCCATTGGTTTTTTGTTTAGAACATTTTCTCAAAACATACTTGCCACTTATCACCATATCTAAGTGGACACCCATACAAAAAAATGTACATTTTGTGTGGGAGCCCCCTTAAGGAATGAATATATTGCCTAGGTATGTTAGAAACAAATGTTGGGAAGGAAAAATTAAGTGGGGTTAGTCATACGCTTGACCCATCTAGGGGCATCCTAGGCGCTGCGGTGGCCAAATTTAGTGTAGATAGCACTTTTTTTACTGATAAAACAATGTGGTTGTTATATAGCACAATAAAAAATTTATGAAAAAAAACTTTTAAGAATTATATTTTTTCTAATTAAAATGACATATGACAATTAAGTCAGAGAACACATTGCTATAATAAACTAATTTTTGAGAAAATTGCAGATAGCACTATTTGCATATAAGCCCTCGATATATGAATCTGATATTCTCTGCATATAGGTTGGCTGCCTTGTGAGTATGTTGCACATTCCGAGCTATATCGGACGCGTACGCTTCAGTCATTGTCGGCATGATACCCATTGAGCTGCAGGCCGTATGGGACAGTACGAATAGTGAGACAGCGATTGATAACGGAAGCTGGACTTACTTACTGATACCTGACATCAGGACATGGTTATCAAGGATATACGGCACCATGAACTTCTATATTACACAGTTCTTGACTGCATATGGTTGTTTTAGGTTGTACTTGTACCATTTTGGACATAACAGTATTCCGTTTTGTCAGAGTTGTGGTGGTAATGTCGTAGAAGATGCCGAGCATACATATGTTCTTCATCTGTTCACGATTAGATAATGCGATGACGCATTTAGAAGAAGTCTTAGGACGTAGTATTAGACCGATCAGTATATATTCAACCATGTTGAAGTCTATGACCTTTCCAATCCCGTGATGTAAGTCCTTACGGCAATCGCACGGGGAACGCTTGAGTCGGTGTAAAGGGGTGTTTTATCGGGTTAAGGTCTGGCACTCCTGGCTATTCACCACCACTGTCAGAGTCTTTTGATGATTTCATCCCACCAATATAAAAATATATGTATACTATTATAAATTCTATAAAATGTTAAACCTTCTTAATCATTTTAACTCATTTTAATAAAAATAATTTTACGTGGTAATTAAACAAATGTTAATGTAATTTGCAAAATATGTGCTGCTAATCAACTTCCATTAAATGATTTATTTGATCTCTATAATGACCCTAGTCGCATAGTCTTATCTTATCTGGCATTATATTCCTCTTATATTTCGTCTCTAGTAATTTTCTGTTCAAAAAACCAACTTTGTAGTCATTTATTGATAATTTTTTGATTATATATTTTTTCACTCTTTTGGCTTATTTACATAAGGAGCATTAAGATCTTAATACCACAAAGTCATTCATTACACAGGTTGACACGATTTTTGAGTCTAACTTCTGCATGTAAAATTTTGTTTTTTTGTTCCTTATAAAGGGAAACATGTTTTTGTTTGTCAAAGTTTGTTTCTGAAAAAATAGGTTTATGGTATTCTTTCTATGTCTGTATAGACTTTCGTATCAAATTTTGTTATCGATGTAAAACAACCCAGCAAAAACTTTGCTTACTGGTAGGCGAAAAAGTATATGAGGATTTAAGTCGTAACTACTTACAATTTGACTCGATAACTACTTATTTTTGTTTGAGAAGTCCAAAAAGATAAGGAGTACCACTTACATATGTATTTACAATTTCAAAGCAATTCACTAGCTATAATTTGGCTTACTTGAAGCTAAAAAATATGTAGTTAAATAAACAAATTAAAATTAAAAAAACAATTTACACACATTATGTTTTATATATATTTTTTCAATATTATTTAATTTTTTTTATTTTTATTTTTTTGACCCACCTGGGATACGAACCTGTGCTCGTTCAGATATGAAGACAAGAACTTTACCCACTCAGGTATTGTTGACTTAAAAGTTTAAGCGACAAAAATTTGTTTTCATATACAAACACATGTTGACTGAAAAAGTGGTTGTCTACTTATTTTATTAATACATTTATCAACAACTTGTAGTTACTTTCAGATAACGATATAAATACGTACTAGTTTTATTAAGCACTAAGTAGTAGATTTAATTTGAAGCATAGTATTGAGGTAAATAAGTACCAGTCATTACTTTATTGCCCATTAGTAAAGTACTATCGATTACAAAAATTAAAACAACTTTTTGCTGAGAAACAAAACAAACATTAAAAGCTAACAATCAATATTTAGCTGTTTTTCGATGTCTAGCATCAGCATCGATGCATTAAAATAGAAACAAACTAGTTTTTTTTGTTTGTCGGCCGGTGTTATTTCTACCTTATTTTCAGGTTTCATTTTTCAGAAAACGTGAAAAGTTGAATTGATTTTCAGCTGGATATTTGGATGTATCAAAATGTAAGACAATATAATTATGAAGAATGTCATCATAAAAATTAATAGTTTGAATCGATTGATAAATAAATACGTATCCATATAGTAAAGAGAAATCATAATTTCGCCAAACATTTCTTTGATATAACCATAGTGAAAATTGCACATCTTCCACTTAGACAATTCTAAGACTGCAAGGCCTACATACAGGCCTACATATGTATGTATGTATCTTCTATAGGGCTTATCAGAATATGGTTTAGTCTTTTGAAGCTCAACTTCATACATACATACTCTTACTGAATTTTTTTTAACTCTATAAAAATTATTTTGAAACTAATGACCTCAGACTAAAGTGATTTCTCTTTGGGTTTTCCCATTCTGTTGCAGTACGTACGTACATTAGGGTGACACTTAGCTATATGGTGAATTTTTCGGTCAACCTTATTTTACTCTCATTCACCAAACCTCAGATTCGGATTTAGCGCGACAAGATACATGATGACATTCTGAGCAAGCAATCTAAATGCTTAGACCAGTGGTGACCACACATACACTATCACATTCTACGTTTGTCTGTGAGTGCTTCGTAGCTAAATATATAGATACACGGTTGGCCAACTAGTCGTAGAGGACATTTTCATCAACGACTACTTAATACAATTTCGACATTTGTCAGGCACGATATTTGTCGATTACAATTTCGTTTAAGTCAATCTAACAGAAACCGTACTCAAAGAATGGGTAAAAGAAAAACTACTAAACTGGTCATGCCAACTAGTTGGTATATATTGTCCGCAAACTACTCTTGCAACGTTCAATTTAAAATTTTGTATAATTTCGTTCCAACCAAAAACAATACTCTTCGTATACCAGCAAATGAACTTCTTGTGGACATTGTCGCTCAATCTGTCACCAGTTTGAATCATATTGATACATTTGAAGGTAGATTAAATTTGAGAGAGCTTATGAATGTGTGCAACACACAGATAATGGATTTGACATCCCTGCAGACAAAATGACTAGTACGTGGTTAGAGATATACTAGTTGCTTTTTTATTCAGACTAGTTGTCTAACTGTCCTTTTTCCATATATCGAACTACCGATTTTAATATTAGGTTGTCATAGGAGCCCAACTAGTTCATTTGTATATAGTTATATCGATGCCTTACTTTCTCAACCTCGTATCTTAAAAACTACAACTTTTCAGGAGAGAAAAAAACAGTGTATCTTTTTATACTTCGGTGTTTGGGTAAAAGTTTAAATGCAATTATTAAGGAATTGATTACATCTATGTATATTAGTAATAATAATATACTAATCTTTTTTAGATTAAGCATGAAACGCATTTATTGAGATACGAGTTTGCTGCATTAACAGTAATTTTAATTCTAGATACTTGATGAATAAGTTCCTCGTTTGTTGCACTCATAACTATACAAACAAATAACCAAAATTATCCAATGAAAACAATATTTAATATAGAATGAATATTTTATTTGCAAAAAAAGAAAAAAAAATAATTCATATTAAATTAATAATATCATTGGTGTGGCAAATTATCATAAAATGAATGATAGTCGGCTGGAATCATACGTTTTAGATCTTGCAAGTCCTCATATTTTCTTTTTGAAATAGGTAGTTGTTGATTGTAGAGACCCGGTAGTAAAATGTTATTATTGTGCTGCACTTGTGGTCGCAATTTACGATGAGGTAATAGTTGCCAGTCTTCATCAAAATATAATTTGTATTGAACTCCACTATTAAAGGTATATTTGAGAGCTCGTAAATTGTAACGCCTTTTTTGTGCCTGGTCGAATGGATTTTAAGTAATCGAGTGAAGAGAAATCTCGGAAAAATTTATGATTTAAATAATGTACTTCATACGGTTGCAACAATCTGGATTGCTTTATAACCATATTGAAATCAGCTGGCACATATATTTCTCTTCCTTTCTTTTTTCGCTCTATGGAGGCATGCACAGAATCGCACTCCATTTGAGTGTGGCCAACTACCAGATATTTTTGCTGAATTTCTGCTTGGTGAGTATTTGCATAATGTTGCAAGGCATTCGCAAGTATCGTATTACGATTTTGGGCACAGCACCCGTCGCTGTAAATTATTATAGGCTTTGATTTGTCTTTCAAATTCTGCAAATAGTCCAGCAAGCAAGAGGTAAATACATTAGAGTCCATGCCGCCTTCAGCTTCATGCCATACGTAGCAAGCAACATTTTTGTCAAATTCGTTATAAATTGTGAATTGGTGCACACACAGTTTTGTTTTAAAGTAGTCTGCTCCAGTTGAAAGTAGAGGAATTGTTTGCACTGCTTGCAAGTCCACCGTTAACATTTGAATATCACCTCTTGAACAACGTTCCTTGTCTTCGGCTTTTTCTTTCCTGGCGCGCTCCTTACTTGTTATGTGAAGTTGATATTCATCTTCTGGGACGTTTTTATTTTTATAAGCAAAGCAGATATCACATTGATCTTTCTTGGGTCTGTATATACTAATATTGGCCTTGTGTACTGCATCTAAGAAGCATTTTTACGTTGCCTTTTCAACCTTATCATTGTTGCGATCCATCAAATATTCTTCAAAATCTGTGTACACTTCTGCCCAAGTCTTGTACTGAACGTCTATATATTCTTTAGTTGTACTCTGTCGGCAATAATGTGATGGCATCTTAGGCAAATTTTGTAGAAAAAAGTTAACGTGATTTACTTTGGCGATGTTTGTTTTGCTTTGACGATTGACTGGTCCACTTTTCTTTACCATGCCAACGTCGCTTGTATGTAGATTGCCAGTAACCCATTTGGACACGCTCCATTCACCCAGAGAGAGTGTACACAAAAACATTTTTTTACAAACAACCTTGATCTCCCCAGAAATTTTCAAAGTGTAGACTAATGTGTTTACTCGCCGAGAAGAAGTACCAGTTGTTCTCAAAGTGACCGGTTTATGAGACACTATTGCAACGACATACGCTTTTTTCTCTTCCCAGGACAGTGACCAAAATATTTTAAAAATATTCTTTCTATGTTCTTCTGTAATTTCGTTGCACTGCTTACCGAATTTTTTAGCACATATTTCCGAACGGCAACGAGCCTTCAAAGTTCTTTCTTTTCTAATTTCCATTACTCCATTACCTTCTTTGCTCCGCTTTATCGAGGAATACTCCTGGTCACGCATTCGCTTGAGTTTTTTACGGTTTCTACTCCAGTTTTGCTTATTTCCCTGGCCTTTACGTGCTCTTTTAATTGTAATTACGCCAGACGATTCATCCAACAATACAGAAGAAGATACATTGTCAGACAAATCGGAATAAGTGCTGGGATTGTACTCGGTTTCACTTGCTGTATTAAGATAACAGTTTGGCGCAGTTATAAAAATAGGAGGTAATGAGATACGAAAATATATTTTATTGATATTTACAGAATTGAGACAACGTATTGAGATATAAGTTGTTGCAGTAATAGAACACAAAAATAACAATCGTTTGGAATAAAAAAGTCAAAACCGTATTTTTTTAAGTTACGAGGTTGAGGAAGTAAGGCATCGATATGCTAGTTGAAATACTAATTATTATAGACTAGTACGCTTACTAGTTTCTTTATTTATAGTTTTTTAAATATTAAAAATATTTGGCTCAACCGGGGTATGAACACACAGTCCTCATATTTCAATGACTGTTCCAAAGCGTTGTTGTTTGACTATTATCGTTACTAGCCTCATTACAACTAGTAAAATGACAGTCCTTTGGTGACTAGTAACCTTACAACTAGTAATATAACTGTCACAAAACGTAACTAGTTGTACATTTAGCTGCAGGGATATTTCTGGTGTGTATCTATTTGTTGAGGAATGGTGGCACCTGTAATTAATATGCCTTGATACATTCCTGCTTGCTAAAATTTAGCGAAGTTGAGCTGATGGAAATATCTGTTACAATGTTAATTAAAACTTCTTGTTATTGTAGAACACGTGTAAAAAGGAAACAAACGAAAAAATGTAATGGAAACATTTCTCAGGATGTATTCATTTGCATGGTCATTAATGAAAATATGGGTGACAGTATCGCTCTTGTTGTCATGCATGAACTTAGCGGCCATTTGTTCGAAAATGTTCGCACTGATCGGTTTGAGATATCACCAACAGGTCATCGACGATATAACATTGTCATACATCGGTCTTGCAAGATGTCTAAAAGACATGGCCAACCGGGTAGTCTTCCAGTCTCACACTCTCTATACATGTGATGATGTTTACTCTGTTTGTTTCTTAAATGTTACAAATACAATTAAAAATTATATCATAACTTAATTTAAACGACAATATTAACAAAGACCTTTGCTCGTTGTAGTGAAACGGACAAGAACCTCCCAGCGGTAAATGGAAGGAGTAAAGAGGCCTTCTATATGGCCTTATTTATCAGTCTATAGTACTTTCACTCTCATTGCGTACTAATATCCTTTTTACCCGCGATGTCATTGCGGACCAAGGCCTTCCTCGACCCATTACTCCGCAGGCCTAATTGAAGGCATTCTTTTGCTGGCCTATTTGCTGGTCATACATGATATGCCTGATAGAAAGTCTGGTCTGGGAAAGTCCGTTAAAAAACAAATGGAGGTACATTGTTTTTATCTGGGTATATTTATAGCGGCTTCTATACATTGAACTATCGTGATTTTTTATTTCGAACTCCTTCTCTTCATCCAATGTAATTTTTTATACATATGTATGAGGGAGACTAAATTTCGTGAATTTATTAGCAACGAATTGAACATGATGTGGTAGCTGCAACAGAAATGACATAATAGATAGAAACATGTGTGAAGCCTCTTGTACGTAAATTTCAGTCATAAATATAAATTAGTTGCGAAAAAAGAATACGAGAATGTTTGTTATTTCTAAAGACCATTTTTTATTATACAAAACGAAAAATCTAAAAATAGAATACTCCTTCCAAAAGAAACCAGTGTAGAGGCCTTCTAGAAGGCCTATCCTTAGAAGGAAGAAAATAATTAGTTTTGGATCTTAAATTCAAGCGTTGGAAGGCCTGTAGAAAGTCCTGTTTAGTGAATGCCACGTAAGTTTTACCGCTGAGCTATAGTGGCAATCGAGTGCATAGTAAATTGAAAGTTTAACCAACACTATCTTAGAGTGTAATTTATGTGTAATCTAATGTGTCATGTACTCATTATAGCTTCGATTATAATGTATTGTGTATGTGTGTATTACTTTGTATTTCATAGAATTTATTAATTACACATAATAAAAATCTTAAATTATTCTTTCAATTACAAAATCAGCAGTATTTGTGGTATCACAACTTAGTCTTACCTTGCAAGTGCAATCTGTATCAGCGGCATGCAATTTCTGCTGGTAAAACGAAGATTGTCGGCTATTTACATTTACACAACACGAAACATCAAATTAAATAACAAAAAACCACACAACTGAGCACAACAGTGCATTGTAGCTATATGGCTGGTCCCTTGGGGTTTCGAATTATCGTGACTCTACTGTTATTTGAAGCTATTTATATAAAAAGCTAGAAAATGATAAATAATTAATGTTAAAATGCTAAAAATTTTGCAGCTAAATTTTGCAGCTAAATGGATATATAAAACGCAAAATTAAGCTACAAAAATGGTAAAGTGGTCACACTGCTGTTTATTGAAACTGAAAGAGCTTTTATTACACATATTTCTTTACATCAAATTCAGTTATTGATTCCCTGCTAGATCAAGCAGTTGGCTGATGCGACAAAATAAAAAAAAAAATTCGATATGAAACTAGATTGGTTAAGCCAGAGTTTGTTAGTTCTGGGGCTGGCCATGGCTGTGAGTAGCCAAAGGTGGCGTATATTACAAATAATACTTATTTCAAATTTCATTTAAAATAATAAAAAGTATACTTAATAGTTACTATTCAATAACTGCTCCCGGTTCAATAAAATCACATCGTAAATATTCGGTTGTTGTAGCTCTACTAGAAGCAAATGGTCCTTGTTCAATACGTGTCGCCATTGAAGGACCCACTTTAAAGGAATTTAAAGATGTCAACTTACAGCCTTTTGAATCTCAAATTATCGATTTTTTTCCAAAAAGATTAGAAAGTGGAAAATATTTTCTAAATGCTGAGGGCTTGACCGGCTTAAATTTTAAAAATACAAGTCTTTTAAACGCGGAAATAAATGATTGCCCAAAAATTTATATACAAACGAATAAGGCTATTTATAAACCCCAAGACTTAGTGAGATTTCGTTTTGTTATGTTAGATGAACATACCAGGCCGTTGAATATTGAAGATCCTATAAGTGTGGACATATTGGTGAGTTTATTTAGATTTACACAAGTGGATAAATTTGTTTCGCCATATCGTACCATAATCGCCAAAAAAGAAATTTGAAAATTATGTCACTTAAGCATTTTTGGCGGTTATATCATGATATGTACGAAAGTTTGGTATGTACGAATCTTTGGTATAGGACCATTTTGGTCAATATAGTTTTTTATTTAAATAAATGCACTAAAATGTGTTTTACGAATTTTTAATGATAAGTTAGCACCTATTCGAGATTTTCGGGATAGCTTCTGACTGAAATTATATCATCATTTTCTGATTGTGCAGCATCTACGAGCGGTTTACCAAAAATCTCATCTGTTAGAAAATGAGGGACTTGTAGCTGCTGCAAATTTAAGTGCGATAGTAAGTGCATCATATGCTGCAAATTCATATGCAAATTACAACGAAGAATAATTTGCTAATCATGTACTGAGAAAATTTAAATTTTTGCACTTGTTTTGTAAATTTTGTTTATATCAATATATATGAACGAACCAAAATGGTCCGAACCTAAGATTTGTTATTTTTAATTTTTTTTCTTCCTTTACATCATAGATAAATAGAAAAATTTCGTAGAAGTAATAAGATATAAAAATACCACACTAGCTAACGTTTTAAGTTGACATGTTGAACCGTTCCAAAACTAACAGCAGGGTTAATATATTACACTGCTTTTGAAACGCAAAGGTTAACATTTTCTAATGCATTTTTTAAAACTAATTGTGGTTTTTTAAAACTAATTGTTGTAGAAATCAGCAAAAAAAAAACATGCGTGTATCGGCGTTTTGAAAGTTTACATCTAGGATTTATTTAAGAAGGAGTTACATTTTCTCTCTTTTGGACATAGTTATACTGATTCAGCGGGGTATATCTTACTTTTAACTTATAATACGGATTTTATGCAACATTTTAACCCTCAAGCTTTTCGGAGTATGAATCTTTCTGGCCCCTAAATAAATAAGGGGCAAAAAACTCTCCTTCAGAGGCGCAATAGCGGGATTGATTGTTCTACAAAAATGAGCCTTGTGGTGCTTTACATAAAATTGTTGCACACATCATAGATCTTAAATGTAAGCCCTACAAGATATTCTATTCCGACTCAGTATAACTGGGTGACAAAGGGCGGAAATTTAGCTCCCCGTAAAATAAATCCCAGATGTAGATTTTCAAAACACCGATACACGTGTTTATTTTTATGGTGACTTTTATCAGAATCGGTTGTAAAAATTTTGTTATTTAAAAAAAGTTCATTTAGTTATACAGTGTAAATATTGAAAACTATTCCAAAAAACTAGGTGACTTAAATTTATAATGAATAAAATCAATATTTATCCATCGAGTTTCTTGAAATAAAGTTTATTTTATTTTCACTATGTGGCTTTTGATTTTTTTAAAATTTTTGATTTCTTATAAATTGTTTAATAATAAAAATTTTCCATGAAATTTTAGTTCGATTATTGGCCAATGATTTGAATTAGCTTGTTGATTTTTTTATATACATATTTATATTAAGCTAATAAGGGCTGTATTCCCATGTAACTAAACACTATAATTACAATTTTTTTCTGGTGTTTCGCCGATTATATGTCGACTTCTTCAGGCGTTTGTCTATCTTATTTTCAAAATATACAATTAATATAAAGACATCAAATCTTACTGCTTCCTTGTGCCAAATTTATTTTTGCTGGGGACCTTATTAATGGGCCTTGGGCACATAGTATTTTTACACTTATGAAAAATTGGACAACTGTACTTACATTATTTTGTTTACATATCACTCCTTTATTAATAAAAAATGCTAGTAACTAACACACAAAAGGATTTTTTTACAAGAAAACATAAATTGCCCTTCTTTTCTATCAAAATAATTTGCCAACTTTAAAAATGTTTAAATTTATTATTTCGGCTTTTTAGTTCAGTATTTGAATTAATGTAAACTCAAATTATTTTTATTAAGAGTGGAGTATTCGAATATTCAAATCAGAGTAGCGGAACGGATCAGTACTACTGATTTCAACAGACCGTTACACCGTCTCATCAGCGTTCTTGTTCACTTTTGCCACTTATGAAGGTGGATGCTTTTCACAAGGAAACATCAGCTATTTAACTAATTTTTGTCAGTAATTAGAATACAAGACTTTTTTCATGTAAATTCTTGCAATCCTTTTATTTCAACTCAATTTTAGTTAGCTTTGAAATTTCCCCATCTGATTTAATCCAACACTCACACACTTTTTGTTTTTTTTCATTTATTTTTAATTTTACTATTCGCTTTAAATATTCGCATCAATTTTAGCGAACGCGAACGCGAATGCGAATATAAAAAAAAAAGCGAATAGGTCGCAAATGCAAATGCGAACGTTCGTCGCACCCCTAGTTTGTAGTTAGGGACCATAACATATCAAAAAATATGGTGGTGATCAAAGGTCATAACAAAAGTTTCATTTTGTTGCATATTATACTTAACCCGAAAAGAGTCAACTTCTAACTTTCTTAATCATGCTCAAGGTAAGAAAATTTTTCCAATATTTAATGAAGATTGTGTTGAATAACTGAACGACAAACAAAAGCAAAGCTTAAAAATATCGAAATCGATACTGTTGGTATATTTAGAAAAAAAATATCGATATATCGGTAAATTGCAATTAAAAATATCGACGATATATATCGATGTTTTTGAGAAAATATCGATACATATATCGATATTTTTCGAGATCTAGATCGGACTTTAAATAGCGGCGCTATATATAAAAAAGTGCTGTATTTTGGGGAGTGGCAAAAAATACGGTTTTAGAAACTTCATTGACACATCTATCATTTTGGGGGGGGGGCTAAAGGCACCACTTTTTGTATGAAGGCCGACCAGCTTTCATATGATATACGGTACTTATAACAAAAAAACATATATAAAATGTTTTGTCTCCCTGTCTGTCTGTTATTGATTATCTTATATCTAGACAAGTACAACAATGAGAGTCTTAAAATTTTGTAAAGGTTACTTTGAAAACAATGTGCATAGTCAAGCAGAAAGCGGGTGGTATAGGAATAAGGGTACCTCTCATATGTACAAAAAAACTTAGCTATCCTATACAGCAATAGTTAACATTCTAAAATTTGGTGGAGGTTTAATAATGAACTATTTCGTGATAAGCAGGATACACATGAGTGCCGATGATACAAGTATAGCGGCTGCCGAAACAGTGTTGTTATGTTGTGTTATGTATGCTGAAAATTAAACTGATGTCAACTTTTCTCTGGTTCCTGGTTTGGTAAATTTGTTTGAAGTTTGCAAGAGTACTTGCTTCAACCCTTATTTGATGCGAGAAAGCTTTTACGTTAACGCATTTTTAATAACCATATATATTTATTTTCAGGATACACAGGATAATCGTATTAAGCAATTCAAAAATATTTCTCTCACACATGGCAGTTTTACTGGCAAATTCCAATTGGGCAAATATCTCATTATAGGCGACATGCATATTATAGTTAATATAGGTGGAACATATGATTGCTACCAAACAAAAGTGGTCTCCATAGACAAATACATTCTGCCCAAATTTAGTGTTCATCTAAAAACTCCCTCGAATATTGTACTGGAAGATGGTAACATTAAGGTGGCTATATATGGAAAGTACACATTCGGCAAGTACGTGGAGGGTAATGCAACAGTTCATTTGTGGAGTAATGAAAAACGCTTGCTTTTACATACCCAACATGTTGACTTACAAAACTTAGGTTTTGTCGATTTTAACCTGAATACCATTAAGGATATTAAGGAACACCATGTTGTAACTATAATAGCAAATTTAACTGAAAAATTCACGGGTAAAACCCAAAGTGGAAAAAAGTCCATATATTTGCAAAAATGTCGCTATAATTTAATCGTTTCAAACAATGAAATAGAATTTGAAAATAACAAACCGTATAGCATAAAAGTTTATGTGAAACATTGGACTGGAGCGCCTGTTTTAGATCACAAAACACCTGTAACAATGCAACATGGCGATAAAGTCTATGAAACATTTTTAGATGCAAGTGGAGCAGCAACATTTGAGTTTGATTATGACTCAAATGCCGATTATAAGTTTCAGTATAAAGATTCCAAGACAGAATTGGCAAGTATTTACACACATGAGAATTTGATGTTTAGCAATCGAGAATACTATTGTCGACTGAATCTTTTGAACAAAAAGTGAGTTTTATTTCATAATAAGTTATTGTCATGGAACACAAATATTTTTTCTCCAAATTTTATAATTTCAGAATTAAACTTGGAAGGCCAGTCCGTATTAAGGTCAGTTCTATTGTTAACATTCCATACTTAATCTATACAATCATGGGTCATGCTAGTCTCATACATGCCGAGTATTTAAGAGTACCACCGAATCAGAAATCCTACACCATCAGTATAACACCATCAATGGAAATGATACCGCTGTCCTTTATTTATGTGCACTACGTTCACAAAGGCCATTTACGTTATGGAGAAATGATCTTAAATTTTCCGAATGAATTTCAAAATAAGGTATAAAAAGCAAGTGTAAATAAGGATTTAAACGTATTTCATAATGTAATAATGTAATTCAGATCTCAATTTCAGCACCGAAAACAGTGAAACCGAATGAACAAGTTAATATCACCTTGAATGCACAACCCAAATCATATATTGGTTTATTGGCTGTTGATTTGGGTGTAAATATGTTGGACAATACATACGATTTAAACAAACAAAAAATACTTAAAGACTTGTATGAAGAAATATCGTATGCTCCAATAGGAGCTTTCTTACATCCTGGCATAACATCTGGTTTAGTAACATTAAGCAATGCTTATGTATCATTACCCACTTCTCATTATCTAAAACCACCCTCCATGACGCGTGAGTATGTATTTTGTTATAAAAAAAGTGTCGTTTGTTAATTTTATTTTTTATTGAAAGCTCCACTGCACATGTAGACACCACATCAGAAACCTCCGCAATACATTTCACCACAAAACGTAAGTGTGTATTTATTTGACATTCATAAGAGTGCCGTTTAGAGATGAGCGATATTTTAGTACCTGTGATTTAATCACTGTTACTGAAAAATCACGATTCACAGTTGTGACAAAATTTGTCAAGTAACTACTACTTGCAAAGTTGTTCTTTTCTATTTGTTACATACAGAAAATTATGATATTTCACTGTTTGTGTGGGTAATAAAGTTTTTCATTTGCGTACAATAACAACAAATGATTAGTGTTGCTATTTCTTGTGTTTTCTTCATTCTTATTAGTATTTCTTTTTAAAATTCAAAGTATATTTTAAGGCGTATTTAAATCTGCCTTGGTATATTAAAGAACAACGTTTTTGTTGTAGAGATGCATGTGTGTTTTGATAATTACATTGATATAAGAGAACTAAAAACACTGATCACAGTTTTAAGTAACAGTGATTTTTAAATCACGTTCACAGTTCACAATGTTCTTTAAAAATCACGGGATCGCTCATCTCTAGTGCCGTTTATAAATTTTGTTTTTAATTGACAGCACCATTTGAGGAATCAATTGAAGCAGAAACTATTGGTATTCGACAACACTTTCCGGAGACATGGATATTTGATAATTATGAAATGTAAGTATTTATTGGCAAATGCCCATTTGTGTACACAGAAAAAATTATCATAAGTTTTTATTTTAACAAGCATGTGTTTGAGTTTGTTTTTAAATTTTATTATTTTTTGTTTGATTTTGAAATATTCCAATGCAAAATTTTGATAGAAAAAAATTAAATTTTATTAAAAAAATGCATATATAAAAAATAATGTAGATAAAATCAAAACAAATCGAAAAACTCTCAATATTGAAATACTCATTTCATTCGAATAAAAGAAATTGTCTTAATTCTTCTATGTTCATCATATTTTTATTACTTTTACTTCCTAGAAAAGTTTATATAAAATGTCAGAAGCTCATATTTTTTGAATTAAGTGGTTTTACATCAAAATAATAAAAAGTTATTTAATAAAATAAAAAGTTATTTGACTACTCGAATGAAATTTGTATTCGTTTTTGGGCATCATAAACTATGAAGTGGTTGTTGAACACAGTGGTGTTACCAGTAATTATTATTAAATCACAAAATAATTAAAGTTGTCTTTTGTATATAATTTCTTATGCTGACTTTAGACATGTATTTTACATCTGACTTGTCAAATTTCCCACTGCAAAAGTGATACATGCCGTGTGAAACATATAAAACATTGTTAGATGACATTTACAGAAGCAAAGTCAGATGAAAAATTTCCAATTAGAGCGTGTTCTATTTTCATCTGACAAGGCATCTGACATCAGCTGTATTAAATTATCAAAAGTGTGGTTTGGCTGAAAAAACATTAAAAAGCAAAGTTCGATTTATATATTTACGAAAATTGTGCAAAAACTCAGCTGTTGTGAACACTCAGAGGTTATGTCAGATTAATTGCACATGTACGTGTGAAAGCAAATATTATAAACCGTATGTGAATTGACAAACATGCGAAGTTACATATGTCTCACACACCTAACAAGCCATTTGTAAAAAACATGTCGTCTAAAGTCAGCATTAACAATGTTATGTTAGCCTTAAAGTGCTTGGTAGCTACTGTGAACTTTAAAGCCAAAGTAAAATATTTTTTTACATACAGCCGTTAAGGTTAGCCGAAAAAAAGTGCCCAACAGACAATCTAAAATTGTATTTCCTTTAATTCCAATATATTTTTTTTAAATACGGGTTCGCATTTATCGAAAATAATATAAAAATAGGTTTTTTCTGCATAATTAACTTTGTTTTGTAATATAAAAACCAATGAGCGAAAGTAAAGGTTACCTTTTTTGGGCAAATATTTGCGACGTGTGACCGTACCTTTAGTAATTGCTCATAGCCGAACACAATCTGTTTATCAACCAAATTTTACGTGGGATAACAGAAAATCGTTCCTAAATCAAACAAACCCCGTCACTATCAAAATTTTTCAAATAGTTAGTGCTATTGGCTGAGTAGTTCCGCGTTTGACTACAAACCCTGAGGTCTTGGGTTCAAGACTGGTTTCAGTCAAGCCAACAACATCATGCATTTTTCTCATGTGCATTGGTGTGTTATTGTGTTGGCTGTTGTTGGACTGTTAAAGTGATGAAGGCATAGCACTGATCACGTTGTCAGTACCGGCAGCGATTAATACTAACATATCCTAATGCACTTTACAGCACCCTCCTTCGTCGGTATTGTAGCAGAACCGTCGGCGAAGTAAAAGAACTAACAAATTGGCTACACAGCTTAAAGAACTCATGCCTGTACTTGACATCAGAGGGGCTTGCAACACTGCTCTACAACAAAAACGCGCAATAGCGGAGTTGTAAATTAATTAAGCTTTCTATCTCTCTCCCACTTCACCACCTGCTCTCTCTACACTATCCCTTTCCCAAAGTAGGTAACACATTAATTAATTAACTGGTAGGCATTATTTGCCTGATTGTGTTACTTCTCTTTATAAAAATAAAAAATTAGTAATTGGGGTGCTATTGTACTTTGACTTTCTAATAGTGCTAAAAAAGTTCAATTGTTCTAACTTTTGCATCTCTGCGATAGCCTAGTGGAAGTGTGCTAGTCTGTTAACCTGGAGGTGCTGTATTCGATTCTGATTGTCTGCAGCGCACGTTAAAGTATTAAAATACATATAACATGTATACAAAATTATTGTAAAAAAATTCATTTAAATTAAAATAAATTAATTTAGAAAATAAAGATATGTAATAATCTTAAAAATTACTTTTGCTCATGCCTTTTTGCGATATCGAAATTTGTTTGATATCGTCTCAGTTTTGATATTGCTAAAGAACCCTCGAAATCAAATGTTTTTTGAAACAAAACCGAGAGACAGGTTAACTTTTTTACATTCATTTTTGAGTGTCATTCTCGAAAGTTTTACACAATAAATATTCGAGATATATTCGAAATCGATATCATTAATGAAAGTCTTGGTCAAGTGGGTAAAATTCGAATGAAAATTAATATTCCATATATCGAGCTATTTTCGATTGTTTCTCGAATATGCCACGATAGTCTAGTGGAAGTGTGCTAGTCTGTTAGCCTAGAGGTAATGTGCTCGAACCTGTCTGCCTGCAGCTTAAATTAAAGAATTAAAAAAACACGTATATGCAATAATTGAAAAGAAAAACAATTGCCACGATCTGATCACAATCTGATTAACTTCAGCGTAAGTTAGAGAATTAAAAAAATAAATAACATGAAAACGATATTATTGTACCATATTCCATATACATTGTAATAAATAAATTAAGAAATAAAGATAGGAATCTTGAAAAATTTCTTTTGCTCCTGCCATTTAGCGATATCGAAATTTGTTTGGGCCACTTTTGACATTCGTGAGCGAACCTTCGAAATCGAATTTTTTTTCAGCAAAACTGAGCAACATGTAAACTATTTTCGATTCATTTTTGAGTGTCAGTCATGCGGCTACATGTTATATTCTTCTAGCATGCAATAGCTGCACAGCGGTAAAATTAAAACGGTTTTCTCACTTCAGGTCTTCTTAAAGGTCTTCTTACTTCTTCTTCTTCTAGAACGCCTTATCTCTTCCTAAAAAGGGGATTCTATTAGAAGGGAGGATAAATGTGAATTCTGATTTTAGATTTCTTGTTTTGTTTAAAAAAAATTTACTTTAGAAATAACAAAAATTATCGTATTATTTGTACACACTCAAAATAAAATGGTAGGTACCCAACCAACCAATTAACCAATTTAAATAGTTAACTTACTGTTAATGTAAATTGTTGTTGCAATTTCTATGAAATAATAATTTTCATTGGTTAAAATAAGTTTTTAAAGTTGTAAGTCATTTTATGTCTATGGTTACTTTGTGCTATCGTTATTTAACAAGATGACTTAGCTGAGATGGCAAAGGAGTCCGGTTCATAAACATCAAAATATTAGAGTTTACTGAATTGTAAAACGTAAATTTGAGAAAAACCGCGTTTGAAAATAAAAATTATTTTTCATGGATAAAATTACTTATCTAATTAAAAATTTTTTTTTAATTACCAAATTTTATGGTTAAAATTACCAATTTAAAATAATAACCATGAAAATAGTTATTTAACAAAAATTATTTTTTTTAACAAACACAACCACGAAGCGATTAGCTTGTCAGCGGAAAACACCCAGGGTCTATGGCGGGAGTCGAACCCACGACATCTGGACTGACAGGCTAGCATCGCTACCACTCAGCCTAGTCACCACATGTGTATGTATACTTTGTGCTATCTTTGTTACACGAAATGAATTAGCTGGGATAGTAAAGGCTTCCGATATACAAACATGCGAACCTAAGTTCAAGACCAAAAAATTACAAAAAACATATATTGTTTTAAATAAACACACTTGCTGATTAGTGTGGTTAGTAGTTTAGCACACTGTCATCTAAACTACAATTCTATTTGTTGATGTTACTGTATTTTATGGGTTGGTGCAATTCTAACCTATGTAATTAGTTAGATTTACCAATATTTCATTTTGGGCGTTGAAGACTGAAATTTATGTACATACTGCTATTATGCCGCTTATGTTGGAGCTGATTAACTCATGCTTTTTCTGGCGAAACAATTCATGTCCAATTCCTACTAAATAAATGCATGCACGAACTTTTTAGTAAATAATTCGAAATAAAAAATCACATTAATCAAAAATAGGGAAGTCGCTATAAAGATACCGAGACTAAAAAACGACCACTAGTTACTTTTTGACAGACCTTCATGATGTAATTTTTAGAAGGTATTTTGCCAGGTCTACGAGAAGATGCGTTAGGAAGACCTTTGCCGTAATGACAACGTGTGTAGAAACAATTTGAAGATGAAATGGAGCGTCAAGTACTTCACCTTTCTAAAAGAAGGTGTAAAGATGGCTTTTATGAGGCCTCGATACTGATGCTTTTACCACCTGGTGATGGAATTCAAAACATTAGAAACGGAACTTTCCGGAAAGTTCCACAAACAGTGGCGAGAGCTTACAAGATTATTCGGCCAAGTGCCACTCTTAGCTTTTACGAAAATCTAAATCTTAGTTTCCGCCATAGATTCTAGTCCCACCCTAATGTACATACATACTTAAAATGAAATAGAACAGGACAGGGCGCACTGTTTCGTACATTTGTCGATAAAGACCAGCGTTGTCATATCGTACGCGTTTTTATGATATGACAAAACGGAAATAGTTATACAACGTCGTCATATCGTAAGTATTTTACGATGTAACAACACTGAGACATCCATACACCGTGTACTGATATCTCAGTTTTGTCATATCGTAAAAAACTTACGATATGACGACACTGTATAGATATTTCCGTTTTGTCATATCGTAAAAACGCGTACGATATGACAACGCTGATAGAGACGTTATTACTGCGAGTCTGTACAAGATACAGTTTTGACATGATAAAGGTCATATCGTTATCAGGACAAAAATTCATTGCCATTTTCGCAACATTGTCTTTATTTAAAAAAAAAACTTAAATTGTTGCTTCACTTTTGCAAAAAAGGCATAAACATAAATTTAAAAATATAAATTAAAAAACAGAATTAAATTTACAATACGTTTTCCAATTTGTAGCTACCCCAGCAAAAACTTTGCTTACTGGTAGGCAAAAAAGTATATGAGGATTTAAGTCGTAATTACTTACAATTTGACTCGATAACTGCTTATTTTTGCTTGAAAAGTCCAAAAAATAAGGGATACCCCTTAAAAATGTATTGACATTGCGAAAGAAATTAAATACTTATTATTTCGCTTACTTGAAGCTAAAAAATATGAAGTCAAATAAACAAATTAAAATAAAAAAATATTTTTACACACGTTATATTATATTTATATGTATTAAATTTTTTTTATATTCTTGACTCACCTGGGATACGAACCTGTGCTCGTTCAGATTTGAAGACAAGGGCTGTACCCACTCAGCTATTGTTGACTTATTAGTTTAAGCGACAACAATTAGTTTTCATATACAAGCACATGTTGAGGTAAACAGTGGTTGTCTACTTATTTTATTAATATATATCAACAAATTGTAACAATTTTCAGATAATCAGAAAAATACATACTAATTTTATTAAGAACTAGTTAGTAGTTCTAATTTGAAGCATAGTAATTAGATAAATGAGTACCACTCATTACTTTGTAACCCATTATTGAAGTACTGCCGTTTACAAAAATTACAAAAATTACAAAAGTTTTTGCTGGGACGGTATTAGGAAACCGATACAATTTGGCGTACAGAATTTTTCTTCGGGACATTGGAAAACAGAATCGACCCAATGAGATCGGAACGTATGATAACGTTAGTCATGCAAAAAACAATCTATACATGATAGACCTAAAAACGGATTTGAATTTAGCGCATTCAAATCTTTATATTCCACATGCATAGAAATATTCCAAAAAATTTTTTATAATTTAGAGGGTGAAAAGCAAAGGGAGTACAAGTGCCAAAACTATAAAAATTGAGTTGTATGTAGGAATCAACACTTAATATGTAACAATATCTATTACTCTTTAAAAACTTAGATCTGTACGATGGCCTCAAAAGACGATATGTAATAAAAACCAAAAATATTAATTATGAAATGCATGGGAACAAAAAAGTTTGAAGCTTAAATGCTCAGAATTTTATTTTTGCACTTGTACTACTTTGCTTTTAAGCCTCTCAAATATTGAGCTATTGTATTTATTGAAATTGAAAAATGCTGCAATCTGCATCAGCACTGCCAATTGTTTAGGTAACGAGATTTTTGGCGAAGAAAAACTATTGCAAAGTGATTTTTTTCAAACGAAGAACTTTGATTATTGTACAATTACGGAATTTACAAATTAACCTTTACACATGTCAAACTATACCCCAACACACTGATATTTAATATCTCGGTGTTCATCTCGATCGTCGTGTATTAGTTCCAATTCGAAAAACATGTATTATATGTGCATCTTTGAAACCTCATAGAGAAGGACATAGGCTTTAAGATTGGTGAAACTGGGACCACCCTGTTTAAACACACGGTACCAAAATTGACTACATCGAGAATGACAAACCTTGTTGGCCTCATAACTTTTACAAATATTACTCAATTTTAAAGAATTCAAACTTGTTCTAAAGCTTATAAATAGACAAAGAAAATACATTCCATATCATTAAAATATCTTTAAGGATTTTATAGATGCATGGCTTTGAATTTTAAAATTTTGGTTTTTGACCTTGACTTTGTTCCCGATTTAATTTCGTAAATACCTCCGATAAATGCATTGCCAGAAATTTAAAAAATATATATTTTATGATTTTTAACAAAATGCTTGATAATATGCAGGAGAAATTTTAAAGTTATCTCACTTTATGTAGCTGTGAAAAAAATAAAAGTCAAAACTTTAAAATAAAGGTAAAAATGGCTTTGATAAAAATAGAGCTTAATTGTTAAACGTTTTTTTTTCAAAAAAAAAAAATAAAAAATAATAATAAAAAATAAAAAAAAAATCAGAACTACAATTTTTTTTCATATTTCATAAGAATAAACTTGAAATATGACTGCTGTTGAAATTTTAAATCGATGAAAGCATCCACGCTACATCCAAGGCGAATTCATACTAGGTGGCCGCAAATTAGACAAATATAGTGAATTTTTCTATGAAATTCTAAATTAATCACTTAAGAAAAAAAAACGTACATCGAGCTTTTCAAATTTCTTTACAAATAATTTTAGATACATTTAATATAATTAATCTGGCATTTAGTAGTTACCCGCCCGCTCAAAAACGTGGTCAAGAAAGCAGATTTTCTAAAAATAGTCAAACTTTTAGAAGCATTTTATTTCCCTGCATAAAAATTGTAATTGCAAGCTCTACAACAAGTTTAAATTCATTAAAATGAGATAATAATTGTAAAAGTTATGAGACCAATAAGGTTTTTCATGCCCGAGGTAGTAAAATTTGACACCCTGTAGCTCACCGTGTATTTCAACAAGGTGATCCAAATTTCAAATGTCTTAAAGCCTAGGTCCTGCTTTATGATTTCCACATACATCGTTTTCTAATCGGATCGCCAGTTTCAAAGATAAAGATATATTATCATATTTTCAATTGGAACCATTGTGCGTTGTCTAACATGGAAGTCCCACATAGATGCAAAGGTGACCTATATGAAATTAAAAGCGCATCCATAAGCCTGCATTTCGTCGAGTGCTAATGTCAAGTCATCAGTAGTAGTACCAAAATAATTCCTAAAACTCTTGATTATTTGATACAAGTTTAGGGTTTTTTCAAAACGGGACAAATGGCGTCCCGATGAAAGTATTGCCGTGACGCGGAACATTCAACTATAAAAGTGGTCCGTCCCAAGCCCGGTGGAAGCGCTATCAGACACACTTCTTCGATCTTAGATCAATGCAAATGTAAGTGCTATCCGTCCAAAATCTGTATTCAATTCGTACTTTCATTTCCATAACGATAAGCTAGGCCGTCAGATGGATCCAACACCATCGACATTGTGAGCGAAGTATCGATTTGTTCAGTTGTTTGGTGCTGGCTGGTGCGGTGGCTCAAATATATTCGCATTTGTTTTGTTCATCATTCGAATATACAATTAATTTTAAAATATGATATAGGCAAAATACTAATCCGATTCAGATCCTTGTAACACAATAAAACAATAGTATACAATTGGATGGGTCTCAATTTTTAATAACTTGTTTACTGTTGTCGTAATAATAATATCAGTATACTTGACTCTGCTCAATTGTGCTATGAATAGGTTAACTTTGCTATAAGAAGAAAAAAAAACATAAACAGCTTTCGTTAATCTGCAATATTTTTATTAATTAAAATATATACATATGTATATAAAATTTTTAAACTAACTTATGAGCTTTAGTCGAACTGTATGGGCTTATATACAAAGTTTAATTATTTTGCCTTGAGTTCAGTTTTAATTTAATTGCCATATCCATACCATACCATTATCCAACACACTGAGAGAGGCAACTCAATACTCATCAGAGAGCGTAATTTTTGCACTTGAAAATTTACTAAAATTTATTGTTTTTTTGCACACATAAACACTATTTTATATTATTAAATTTTTTTATTTGCCATATAACAAATTTTATGTTTCTTCTTGCTGTAATTTTAAACTATTTGTATAATTTTTTTTTGTTGACATTTGTGTGTTGAAATTTATCAAAGTTTTCAACCGTTTTTTTTTTTCATTCAACAGTATTGCATTTTTTATACTATTTTGGAAAATTTATTTAGTGCCAAATAGAAAAAATGCAAAAAAATGTTTAGCGAATCAAAATTGTTTGAGCTCAAATGCATTAAAAATTATTCTATATTCATATTTGTTATATTGTATATAACAACTAAAAATTCGTGTTTAAAAAATATAAATTTTGTAAAATACTTTTTGTACAACTAAGTATAATTTTGGTGCTGTGGGGAACATTTTATTTTAAACCAATATTAATACTAACACATTCTTACACTTATGTTTTTGACAGCAGACTTAGGTTTTTGAAGTTTTAGTTGACTATCTAAGTATAATCTATGGTGGGTACTACTCTCACTTCACGCGAAACTACTGATTTTTCAAACTTAAAATGGCTCTATTATTATCATATATTGCACTTGTAAAAAATATATATGTATACACACACATATTAAGAAAAAATACTTTTTTTTTAACACTCATGACATTTTTAATGTCATTTTTATTATTTAAACTAATTAATAAACTGTTTAAAAAAGTTCTGTCTTGGACGTCCGTTTGTCTGTATGTACGGATCCTGTATATGGTCACGATAACGACTGAAAGACTTCACTAATCGAGTCCTTTTTTTCTTTTTACTCTTCAATATAATTAGGAATAGAAGACTATTTAATTTCACGGTCTAAATGAGATTATGAGGCGCGAACCTTTGGATTTTCCAAACTATTTTCTAATTAAATTATCGGCCATGTTTTGTAAACCGAATCCGAGTAAATTTCTCGTTTTCCAAAAACAAATAATACACTCCAATTTATGTATTTAAAATAATATATAGTAAATTATTTCCAGATATGATATTTTATGCTCTAAAGAATAGAAAGCTTCAAAAAAGTTTGAAAAAATTTTGCTATTAGTTGATTTAGTTTGCCCAAATCGAGCGTTTTCAAATCGACTCGATTTACAGAACAGGCAGGTATATTTTTATTTATTGACAAATGTGAAGCATGTAGACAAAGAAAAATCTTGAATGCACGGAGGGTTGAACTGTTACATGTTTTTGATAGCTCCCGCTATTCTCGTCAGAGTTCTTTTCTTTGGATGTAAGCCTATACAGTTCGACTAAAACTCATAACTCTAAAGGCATCTCGCAAAAGGATATATGTACATATTTAAATAAACCTGAACAAAACAATTTTCACGCACTAGTAATTGTAATTATCGATGATAATTCATTCTGCAATAGAGAAATAACAAGAAGCTTAGCACAAGACATAAAACGAAAAAGTGAATATCAATAACTATCAAATGAAAGACAGCTCTAGGAGTGGCAGTATGAACTGATTAAAGGTAGATGATATCCAACTCTTGATTGCAAACCACTGACTGACGAGTGGTCAACTCTGAAAAGACCTCTGGCAAGATTAGTGAGAGCTATCTAAACATGTCAGTTTAACCCTCCCTCTCTCTCCCTTATCTCTAAATAAAAATATAATTTATAAAATTTTTCTTTTCCAGCAATGAAACTGAGATCAAATTGAGCCTACAAGTACCCGATACTATCACCACTTGGCGTATAACGGCTTTTTCCACCAACGCTGTAACAGGATTTGGAATAAATAACAAGCCTACTGATATCATTAGTATACAAACCTTTTTCATATCTCTTAATCTGCCATATTCTGTAAAGCGTGGTGAAATTGTAACTGTACCGATAACTGTATTTAATTATTCCAATCAAACCTTATACACGCAAGTAGTTTTGCAAAATAAGGATAAGGAATTTATTTTCATTAAATCAAATACACAAGTTTTGGAAAGGGCATATGATGACCAGCAACAGATAAAACATATCAGGATAGCAGCAAACAAAGGAGAAACTGTGAAGTTTTTTATATTTCCTATAAAGGCAGGTGAAATAAATGTGAGAGTGACAGCCTCTTGCTCTTCATATTCAGATGCTGTATTGCAAAAACTTAAAGTTGAGCCAGAAGGTGTGCCGAAACAACAAAATCTGGCTCTGTATATAAGTATACCAGAAGGAGAGAAAATATCTTCCAGTTTGAAACTCACAGATCCAATATATAGTGTACCCTATTCGGAGTATATAACCTTCTCTGTAGGTGGTCATTATTTAGTGCCAACAGTGGACAATTTTGGGGATCTTAAACAAATGCCTACCGGAAGTGGAGAACAAAATATGATAAATTTTGCACCCAGCGTCTTAATACTACAATACCTGAAGGTCAATGGGAAATTATCGAATGAAAAGAATTTAGCTGAGAGTCTGCAGTCATCGATCGAAGTTGCCTACCAGCAGCAATTGTCTTTTCGTCATACCGATGGTGGTTACAGTGTTTTTGGCTTTGAAATTGATGATGACCCCAGTACTTGGCTCACCGCTTACGTGGTGCGTTATTTTATTAAAGCATCGCAATTCGTGGACATTGACACGCAGGTAATTGAAGAGGATTTGGAATATTTAGCGAGTCAGCAACAATCCAATGGGGAGTTTTTGTTTACGGGTTATTTGGAGAACCCAAAACATAAAAATGTATATGGGCTAACAGCCTTCATATTGTTGGCTTTTTTGGAAAGTCATGTAAGTATATATATATATAAGTAAAATATATATTTCTTAAACCAACATTAAGGGGATGCTTATGTATGATAGTTTCCGAGTAATGTAATGAAAAACAAACACATTTACCGCCATTAACACAAAGCTCAGTTATGTTGATTTTATCTTTAAGTTTATTAACTTTCAGTTTGCCTAAGCTTACATTTTAACTCAAAGTTAACAATTTTCGTTAACAATAAAAAAATTTAGTTAGCTTGTGTCATCAAGATTTTTGATTGCCTGAAATAAATTATTTTTGGGAAATGCAAAAACTTTAGCATTTGATATAAATAATATCATGGTTCAAGAGCAGTCGACCGCTGCACAAAGAAGTGCTGCATTCGCCTAAGAAGCTTTGAATTTGTTATTATTCTTGAAAATTCATGTTAAATATTTTCCGAATAACAAAATATTAATTTATTTTCAAATGTCAATAATTTCTTTAGTTAAGAACTTAAACTCAAAAAAGGATCCACTTAAATTTAAATGAAATTGAATAGGTACATCCATGATATAAAAAACAAGGTAGTTTCCAAGGTACATTTATTTACCAGGTAGTCGCAGTTCCTTGAAAATGTCAAATTATTAAAACACATATACAACATAACTTGTGTATTTTGATACAAAATTGACAGCTACAAATAAAAAAAGAGTAAACAGCTGTGGAATCAAGATTACCTGGTAAATAAATCTACCTTGGGTAGTTTCGCAAGAATGGAGATATTTGAAGTCTAGTTTTTATGTAAATATTTAAAATGGCCTTGCCACACATGGAAAAAGGGAAAATATTCCCAGAAATTTTATGCAAGTATGTGTAGTATTAATTTTGTGATTATGTACTCGAATTTTGTGTTGATTTCAAATAGAGTCGATGGAAATCTCTTAATCGTATATTGAAAAATTGTAAAAAAGTACAAAAAATAGGTTAAAGTGGAAACAACCACCAAAACTGATTAATCTTCTATTGCGAATAGGCCGAAAATTCGTAAAACTTTTTACATATGGAAGGAAAGAAGTTCCAACGTTGATTAAAATTGCTAAAACTATCAAGAATACCAAAACTTAACAAAATATTCGTAAATAATTGCTGATAATTTCACTATTATTGCATATTAAACAAAAATTGCGGAAATAAAGAAAACGGAAAAATTCCAAAAATCCACAAAAACTTTAAGAAGGAAAAGATCTCGAAAATTATGAAAATTCGCTAAAAATTCTCAAAGATTACAAAGCGTAATAAAAACGTAAGAAAGAAAAAACTATAAAAATTACGCTTTTCGTGAAAATAGCGAAAAAGTACAAAATTTTAAATAAGCCATTATTTTGATTAAATATCGCTAAAACCGTAAGGAATACCAAAAGTTCGGTAAAAATGGCGAAAATGGCGAAAATTCGCAAAAACTTGCTAAAAGAGGTATAATAGCAAATTCGAATATTGTTTAAAGCTCGCAAAAACTGCAAAGAAGATGAAAAGTTTGAAAAAAATCGCTTTTATCACGAACATTGCAAAAATTCACAAAAAATTGTGAAATCGGAAACAAGCCCTAGAATATATTAGAACGCCAAAACTTTAAAAATAAAAACAAATCCGAAAGAACGCGAAAAATGGCAAGTTCACGAAAAATCGCTAAATGTATTGAAAAAATTACTAAAACTGCACAGAAAAAATTATCACAGGTTTTTATTTTAGCAAATATGTGTTTGAATTGGTTTTTAAATTTTATTATTTTTTTTTTCTTTGGGTTTTAAATATTACAATTCAAAAGTTTGATAGAAAAAATGCAATTTTTTTTCTTATTAAATATATACCAATTTTAGTGTTTAATTTTACGAATTTTGTGTTAGGCCCCATTTCCGTAAAATAAATATTTGAATTTATGAATTTAGTAATAGAATACGAATTATAGTTTTTTCTGTGTGTGAAGACAACGTAATCTCATAAAATCAGATAGATCGCGAAAATGGCGAAAAGTCCTCAGAAATTGCTACCATCGCGGATGTTGCAATTAGCTCTTCCATAGACTCCAAAAACTCACAACTCTGAACACAATTCCTATTTTCTTTTGAAAATTAATAACGTTTAATTTTTTTAATATTTAAAAAAATGGGATTTTGTAAAGCATACCATTCCTGCTTTACAAAATCCCATTTTCAGTCAGATCTCCTTTTTTGTCAAATGATAATATGTCAGAAAAAAGAGAAAGTGGAACTACATTATATACGAGTACTTATACCATGGGTAAATCTGCTTTATGTTAATGGAATTTTATTTATCAAAATTTAAATTTTGAGTTTAGTGTTGGCTGCAGGATAATACTTTTATTGTAAACGGCCCTTAAGCGCCTAAGTCTTGGAGAAGCAATGATTTTCAAACTGAGGCTAAAAGGGAAAAAGCACAAGTAGTAGTTGTCCAAGACGAGAACCAAATAATGATGAATTTCTAAAGCCACCAAAAAGCTTAAGTAAAAATAAGGTTTTGATATATATCTGCTTAATTTTGGAGGTCGTAGTGGCCAACTGTGTAGAAAGGACTCTGATGATAGGATCGCGGTTGTTCCCGAAAATATGATGATGTTATGGTCGACAATTACAAAAGTCACAAATTCGTCTTTCTCTTTTTCAGTTATTACATGCTTTGAAAAATCCTTTCCTAATAAGAATAATTTAATTGTAAAATTAAATTTAACGAACTTAAGCCTGAATAATAAAATTTCTTTAGACTAAAACCCATATAAACCCATATAAAACTATCAGCTTCATACAACTAATATGCCTTTTCAGAAATACGCCTTCATGTATCAGAAGATCATAGAAAACGGTGTAGAGTTTTTAAATTCAAATTTAAATAACGTTAGCGATATCAATTCATTGAGTCTAATAGCAGCTGTTATAAAACGAACGAAGCGTCATAACGCCGAAATTCTTATTGATCAACTAAAATCGCATGGCAAAGAAAGTAATGGACTTAGATGGTGGTCGGAAAATGATAAGAATCCAGCCAATGACGTAGTGACAACAGCAAATGCTGCTCTAGCTCTGCTAGATACACCGGGAGATCACACTTACATTCTTAGATGGTTGATCGAACAACGAAATGCTAATGGTGGCTTTAAATCTTCGTATGACACAGTGGCAGGAATGGAGGCCTTAGTAAAATTTTCCGAAAAATATGCAGATATCAAAAATATCAATTTAAAGATTGCTTATAGCGCCAAGGATGAACTAGGAAATGAAGTGGCTGCTGATGAGTTCTCTGTGGACTCGAATAATGTGCTAGACTTTCAAAAGCATGAGGTACTCTGAGTGAAATAATTTTTCTAGTCACTAAAATAGTTTTTAAATAAAATATCGTATCTTTCTAGTTACCAAGAAACACGCGCCATGTAACATTCGAAATGGAGGGCAGCGGCGCTTCTTTAGTACAACTCACCCAGCAATATAACGTTAATAATGTGGAAGAGTTTCGTCATTTTAATATCGAAACCGAGACGATTGTAAAAAACGTAAAGGAATACATTTTGCAGCTCTGTTTCAGTTATGTCCCTGAAGCAGATAGTTTTAACGAGACCACAAACATGATAATAATTGAAGTTAATTTACCATCTGGTGTCCGTTTTGGAGCAGAAAATGTTGAGTCGTTAAAGCAAAATCATGTAAAAAGTGTTGAAACAAAAAATTTTGATACAGTAGTTATTTTCTATTTAGATAAACTAAAGGCAAATGCTAGAAATTGCATAGAGATTCCAGTAGATAAAGAATATGAAATTTTGATCACAAAACCGGCAGCTATTGTTATGTATGACTACTACAATTTAAGCCGTTCAAACACAGAATTTTATAGTTTATAAACAATTAATATTTGGTTTTGGGTGCCGCGTATAAGCTATATTGCATAGTAGAGCAGAATCAAAATATTTGGAACATAAATCAAGAATTTCTATCGAGATAAAATAAAATTTCACATGGATTCTTACTTGCTCAAGAGCGGAGCTGTGAAGTGACAAACTAGGGCACTTCGGCCATGTACAATTTTTTTATTGCTTTTAACTTTTTTTGTTTCTGATCCGATTTCAAAATTTGTTGTGCTATAGCGCTTAACAAGATCAAAAAGATACATGTTTGTTTGTATATTTATATTTAATAGTTAGATAGTGAGTTATACTCATTTAAAACTGAAATTTCTCAATTTTTTAAAACTTTGTTCCAGTACTTTCCAGATATGGGATCCAAATATCATCTGAATTATAACATTTTTTCTTCGTTAGAGTGAGATTATAATTTCAAAGAGTTTTAAAGAAATTTCATAAAATTCTGCTGTTTGAGTTGAAAAATATTTAATTTTTACATTAAAATTTAAAAAAAAAAGTTGAATTTTCGACAAGTTTTGCTAAAAAAAAACACCATTATTATATATGTATATATAAAAAAATTCTTTTATAAAGTACTAGAAGACCCGGTGAGCTTCGCCACACCCATCCCAACGAAATAAATTAAAGAAATCTACATTGAAAAAAACGCAGTTCCTTCTTCGTGTACTCAAAATAACTAATAAAAAAAACTGAAATAGCGAAACTATTAATTTGATTTTGGTTACACTGAGAATAAATTTGGATTGTAAACAATTTCCTGGTTGAATTGGAGAGATGACACGGGGTAAAAATAATTATGTTTTAATTTTTCTTTATCTTCACAACAATGGGGTAGCAAAACAAATCGGGTGCATCGGGTCGCATAATTTGAATCTAAAACATTTTTCGTTAATGCCGTTACTTTTGTCGTATTAAGGCTCAATTGCCCGTGCGACAAACAGCAAGAAACCCCTTTCAAACAAAATAGAATTTTTAAAATCGATACACAAAGTTGATAACCTACCTCCTCTTTTTTTGAAGTCGTTTAAAAAACTGGTATTCGAAAAGAGAAAACTTAACCGTCAAAAGTTAATAAAAAAATCGAACACAAATTGAAATTACACACACATTACACATGAAACTAATTACACATGAGCTACACAGGATAAAAATTACACACAATATTTGTAATTACACACAGATTGGCAACACTGACACGCATAGTAGCTGTGTTGGTATTTTGTCAAATACGGTGTGTAGAATAAATGATGATGGAAAAGAAAGTGTTTTTTATTAAAAATATAAATACATTTTTGGAAAAACTGAAGGGATTAGGGCAAAATGTATTGAACATTTTTCGATTTTACCAAGTAAAAAAATAGCAAATTCAGTGTGAACTGCATTATTATACATTTTTACAGCCAACACAATTTGATGGGATAAAGCTTTAATGAAAATCTTTTACTTTATTTTATCGTTAGCGTTTACAATATCGTGTCACTATACTTAAAAATTCTCTCAGCAATACAGCTGCAAAATATTTTTGTGGCAACATTGATCAAGATATCGACGTAGTTGCGTAAAAAGGCCAATCTCTCACCATTTTATACAGCAGATTGGCCCTTTTTACGCAACTGCGTCGATATATTTTGAAACAAAATAAATTTATGTAAATAATTTAAAATTGCTTTTTTTGGGGGGGGGGGGTGTATGTCTCCCCTCCTCCTATACCACCAGGATTTTGTTGAAAAGCGCAATTTAACCTACAAAAAGTTAAGTCTCGTTTTTGTTATTCTTCAGATAAAGGAAAATTAATAATTGCTTTGTATGGGTAGGGTTGTTATCCGTCCTCTTTTTCCCGGACACTGTCCTCAAACTTTTAGAAAGCTACTTAACTGAGCGAAAATTTGTTGTTAAAGAAGGTAATTTCCAAAGCCCTCCGCAACCCATTGAAGCCGGAGTTCCTCCAGGCAGCATCCTCGGTCCTGTATTATATCTGATATATTCCTCTGACTTGCCGGTAAGCAGTAACATACACATATCAACATTCGCTGATGATAAGGCTTTTCTAAGTGTTCACAAAAGCCATCAAGAAGCCACCCGCAATTTGCTAGATTATATACCCCGGTTGGAACAATGGCTAAAACAATGGCGGATAAAAATTAACGAACAAAAATGTCTACACATTACTTTTACATTGTGCAAAGAATTCTGCCCACCTATACAAATAAATAACCAAACTATACCTCAACACACTGAAGTAAAATATCTCGGTGTTCACCTTGATCGTCGTCTAACATGGAAGTCACACATAAATACAAAGGTGACCCAAATGAAATTAAAAGCAGCTCAAATGAATTGGCTCATTGGAAGGAACTCTACTCTAAGCCTAGAGTGTAAACTTCTTCTATACAACTCCATTCTAAAACCAATATGGTCCTACGGAATCCAGTTATGGGGCACTGCCTCGGCATCAAATGTAGAAAAAATTCAAAGGCAACAAAATAAAATACTCCGTACGATTACAGCAGCCCCATGGTATGTCAGAAACAATCGAATTCATAAAGACCTAGATGTGCCGCCGGTTAAAACAGTGTTTTCTAAACACGTGACAAGCTACATAAAAAGACTTGAGTTGCACCCAAATCCCCTAGCCCGAAACATCATTAACTTTAGAGGCCACACTCGGCTGAGAAGGAGGGACACTCTTGCTCTCAGCCGAACACGAGAGACGTAAACAACCAAACAACCAACCGCTGAAACAAATATTTTTGTCTGGCACTGGCTGGACTTAAAAATTAAAATGTTAGAGTTAAGATTTGATTACTTATTGTTAGTTCAATTTTATTGAAGATACAATAAATAAATACATATAACCGAAAAAAAAAACTGTCCTCTTTTTTCCCGGACACGGACGGGAAGTAATTGGCATTGGATATGTTGTAAATAATACAGTGCAGTGTTATGCTGACTTTAGACGACATGTATTTTACATCTGACTTGTCAAATTTCCCACTGCAAAAGTGATACATGCCGTGTGAAACATATGAAACATTGTCAGATGACATTTACAGAAGCAAGGTCAGATGAAAAATTTTCAATTAGAGCGTGTTCTATTTTCATCTGACAAGGCATCTGACATCAGCTGTATTAAATTATCAAAAGTGTGGTTTGGCTGAAAAAACATTAAAAAGCAAAGAGCGCTTTATATATATACGAAAATTGTGCAAAAACTCAGCTGTTGTGAACACTCAGAGGTTATGTCACATGTAATTGCACATGTACGTGTGAAAGCAAATATTATAAACCGTCTGTAAATTGACAATTTTGACAAACATGCGAAGTTACATATGTCTCACATACCTAACAAGCCATATGTAAAACATGTCGTCTAAAGTCAGCATTAATAATATATATTTAAAGTATCGATGGTGTTGTGTAAAAAGGCCCAAGGCTATATGCAAGAATTCAAAATCTTTATTTTATTAACAATAAAACATTTTAACCGAACAATGAAAGTTTATTTAAAGTCGGTAGTATGGATAGACAAAAAATATTGATATATCGATATTTTCTTAAAAAAATATATCGATATAAATGACATTTGAAGTGCTGATAAATATAGAGCATAAACTTCGATTTATGCATTAATGTATGCAAATGTTCTCATATGTGTATATACTTATGTACGTAAAACATTGGTCGGCGTTTCATAGCACAATTGTGCTGAGAGCATTCACACGTATTCTTACCCTCTTTTCATTTAGTCGTCAATGAGACAGCGACGAATGCACATGAGGCGGATGCTTACATATTTTTTAAAGGATATTTATACAGCAAACACTCGCGTTTCATTTCCAATTATTATGATATGCTAAAAATATTGCATCACATTTAAAACAAGTTTTATTATAGAAATAAATTCAGTAAAGTGCGATATGGACTCATACACCAAGGCTTCGGTACGAATACTTTATACATATATCCCTTTTTGCCTTTTGGCGATTTTCGTTTATTTTTAGGACCTTTTTTAATGTTTTCGTTTAAGGATTTTTTCGGACGAATTTTGGGTTTTTTGGGGACTTTTACCCTTTTTCGGCCACTAAATATACAAATTTCAAAAAAGTAGCAAAAACATGTCCGCTTGTTTTTTGTTCTTATGATGATGCTTTTGATATTTGGTGTATACCTTAGTTAGATTCGAAGATTACCGAATTTACTCGTTTTACACCTTTTTGCCCCTTAGCTTATGAATTTCTCAAAATCCCTTCTTAGTGGATCCGTGTATCGAAAAAGAAACCTATATACAAAATTTTTTTCTATTCAAAATAAACATTCAAACTACATAACAAATAGTTGTGCAGGAAAAAAGTACCAAAAAGAGTTCCTAATTTTACGCTTTATATATCCAAACATCAAAAGATTACCAAGTGCATTTGATGGCTTCTAAAGGAGAGAAGAAAAAATTTTAAATTTCATTTCTATCTTTGTTATATTTGGAGATAAACGGCTTCACAAAAAGGTACCAACATTATATTTATACACTTTTTCGGCCCCTAAATGTTCAAATTTCAAAATAGTACCAAAGTCCTGTCCGCTCATTTTTCTATCTTATTATGATGCTTTTTAAGTTTTATGCCTACCTTACTTAGATTCGGAGATATAAGATTACCGATTTCGCCCGTTTGTACCCGTTTTAATCCCATTAGAATTTAAGTTTTCAAAAATCTCTTCTTAGTGCATATATACAAATATATTCATTCAGTATGTATAGCAATGTGAATAGAAAATACTTGTATGGAAAAAAATACCAAGAAGGGCTACCAATTGTACATGTTATATATTAGAATTTCAAAAAAGTACCAAAATGTGTTTTGGGGCCTCGTAAGGAGAGAATAATGCAAAAGTACCAAAATTATATTTTTACCCTTTTTCGGCCCATAAATGTACAAATTTTAAAAACTACCAAACATCGGTCCGCTCATTTTTCTATCTTATCATGTTGCTTTTGGAATTTTATGTCTACCTTACTTAGATTCGGAGATATAAAGTTACCGATTTTACCCGTTTTTAGCCATTTTAATCCCATTAGAATTTCTAATTTCCAAAAATCTCGTCTTAGCGAATATATACAATCATATGCATTCAGTATATATATCAATGTGCATAAAAAAGAGTTGTATGGAAAAATGTACCAAAAAGAGCTACCAATTTTACCCTTTATGTATTCGAATTTCAAAAAAGTTCCAAAATATGTTTGAGGGCTTCGTAAGCAGAGAAGAATGCATTTCAAAGTTAATGTCTATCTTCATTAGTTTAGGAGATAAACGGTTAACAAAATGGTACCAATCTTATATTTTTACCCTTTTTCGGCCCCTAAATGTACAATTTCATAAAAGTACCAAACACCTGTCCGCCTATTATTTTATCTTATTATAATGCTTTTGGAGTTTTATGTTTTATGTTCGAAGATATAAAGTTACTGATTTTACGGAGGTCATTTGTTGATATTTGTATGGGAATATATAGGAAAATCTAAATGCGGAACCACTCCGCCAACTTCACAAACTTCACATAAACCATCTAAAGAGCACCATCAACATACCCTGAAATTTTGGTAGTGGTGACATAAAGTGTACAGTTATTTTTATATATATATAGATACTTATCGGAAATGTATTTGCACAGACGTGAATCGACGGTAAAATAATTGAATTTCCAAATATATTTGGACCTGGGGGCACTACCTAATACGACCTATTTTAAATTGAAATTTTGAATTTAGTCTATATGTTCTAAAATCCAAAAGCTTGTATTCTAAAACCATTGCCACTCTGAAAATCCGTATGTGTAAGTAGTTATTTGGTAAAGTGTTAAATGGGCCTTGGATCAAGTGTGGACGCTATGTACAAAATTGTTCAAATTTGCATTTTTTGGATTTCTTGAAGTTTTCTTAGGAACTCTTTGTTTTTCAACTAATGAAGAAAAAATATTATATATCAGATGATATTTGGATCCGATATGTGGAAAATACTGGATCAAAGTTTTGAAAAATTGAGAAATTTCAATTTTAAAATGGGTGTATCTCATTAACTATAAAAGATAAGCATAGAAGCAAACATATATCTTTTAGATCTTGTTAAGGGCTATAATACAGCAAATTTTGAAATGGGATGAGAAATAAAAAAGTGGCAAGCAGTACAAAATTTTACATGACGAAGTGCTATATTTTGAGACTTCATACCTCCGCTGCTGAGCAATTAAGAGTGCTAATATTTAACACGTGAATATAAATACTCCTCTGTTATGTCCATATGAAATTTTATTCCGATAGAACTATCCGTTTAGAAATGTCTGATTTATGTTCCAAATATTTTTCGTTTGAACCACTGTGCATTGGTTAAAAAAAATAAAATCAATTAAAATAAACGCTGCTTCAATTAAAATAGATATTAAAAAAGAAAGTTTTTTCTGAGTAAACAGTTAATTGGACTTGATTTAATAAAAATTCGACTAACAATATTTCCATTGACTTTATTACATGTCACCGTTCTTCATTTGTTCACGATTTGGTAATGGAAGGGCGTATTTAGAGATGTCTTAGACCATACGTAGATAGTCCACTGGGCTCCTGTCAAAAAAAAATACAACTTTCTTCACACCTATGGATATTTTGTTATGCAACACACTGAGAGAGGCAACTCAGCACTCTTCAGAGAGCGTAATTTATTTGTCTTATAATAAATTTTATGTTTCTTCTTTCTGTAATTAAATTTTTTTTTTAATTTTGTTGACATTTGTGTGTTTTTGAGCTCAAATGCATTAAAATGATTCTCAATTCATATTTTCATTAATTAATTTAAAATTAATTGTATATAACAACTAAAAATTCCGGTTTAACAAATATAAATTTTGTAAAATACTTTTTGTACGACTAAGTATGGTTTTGGTGCTGTGGGGAATATTTTATTTTAAACCAATACTAATACAAAATGTTCTACTAACACATTCTTAGACTTAGGTTTTTGACAGCAGATTTAGGTTTTTGAAGTTTTAGTTGACTATCTACGTACCTATGTCTTAGACCGTCGTAACATTAGACCGCACAACATAGTTTCAATCATGTTGGAATCTTTGTATAGCTGGATGTAATTTTGAGAAATTGCTTTCATTGGAACTTCGTAGATCAGAAGAAATTCGCAGAAGAATCAATATAGTTCAGTTCCAACCCCCTTATCTTATTAACAGACTTTCAGAGACCATTTGAGAGTTGGAAATACGTTAATGATATTCAAAAATAAGCATAGCAGGCTTTGAAAATTAAACAAAACCCAGCAAATAAATTATATTCGATATGAATCTATTTTATAAAAAAATAGGGTTTATATATGGTATGCACCGATGCCATTAAACTATATAAGTTAAACAAAATTCGTAAAAATATTAGCAAGAAACACTATCAAAATACATAAAAGCAAAAAGAAATGCTAGTGATGTACAAACATTCAACACATATGAAAATAGGCCCGTTACTCGAGTACAATTTTCATACATGATATAAAGAGGCGTGAGAATTCTTTTGCTATTACCTCATTTTTTGCTTTTACTTCATAGAAAACTTTTATTAAATAAGTTGAGAAATATATTATAAAGAGAGTGCAAAAAAAGTTAGCTTACACACGAAAACAATAAAAAGTTATTAATTTATTTCAATATCCAGATGAAACGATATTCTCTTTATTGCAAACCTAAAATTCCCTAAAACACACAATATCTATTGTAGTGTTTATGAATACAATTTTATATTAAAAAGTTTTTAGCGAGAAACTGTTCAATAACAATTGTGAATCTTAAACCTAAAATAAGAATTTTTTTATGAATGTGGCTGGTAGAGTATTTAAGTTGTTCGCATAAATGAAGTAGAGATGCATTTGCGTATTGGAGTCGGATACATCTATAGTTGTTTGAAAGCCAATATGTGTGCGTACGCATTATTTGTTCAAAAATTATGACTATATGCAGTTACTAAAATTAAGAGTAAATACTTAAGTATATATTTTTTTGAATACTTATTGTCACTCTCTGGTATATATTTCGTTATATTTCATAGAATGTATCCATTACACATAATAAAAATGTTGGCTTATTCTTTCAATTACAAAATCAGTAGAATTAATGGTATCACAACTAAGCTTTACCTTACATCAGCGGCATGTAATTTCTGCTGGTAAAATGAGGATTGTCTCCTATTTACATTTACACAACACGAAACATCAAATTAACAATAACAAACTACACAACTGAGCACAACCGTGCATTGTAGCTATATGCTAAATGCTCAACGGAAATTTTGCAGCTAAATGGACATAAAAAATCCAAAATTAAGCTGCAAAAATGGTAAAATGGTCACACTGCTGTTTATTGGAACTGAAAGAGCCTTGATTACACATATAGCTATACATCAAATTCAGTTATTGATTCCCTGCTAGATGAAGCGGTTGGCTGATACGACTAAATAAAATAAATTTTCCGATATGAAACTGGATTGGTTGAGTCAGATTTTGTTAGTGCTTGGGATGGCACTGGCTGTGAGTAGCCAAAGGTGGCGTATATTTATTTAAAAGTTCATTTAAAATAATAAAAAAAGTATACTTAATAGTTACTATTCAATAACTGCTCCCGGTACAATAAAACAAAATCGCAAATATTCGGTTGTTGTAGCTCTACTAGAAGCAATTGGTCCTTGTTCAATACGTGTCGCCATTGAAGGCCCCACTTTAAAGGAATTTAAAGATGTCAACTTGCAGCCTTTTGAATCTCAAATTATCGATTTTTTTTCCAAAAAGACTACAAAATGGAAACTATTTTCTGCATGCTGAAGGCTTCACCGGTTTAATTTTTAAAAATACAAGTCTTTTATACGCGGACATAAATGATTGTCCAAAGATTTATATACAAACGAATAGGGCTATTTATAATCCTCAAGACTTATTATGTTTATTATGTTAGATGAACATACCAGGCCGTTGAATATTGAAGATCCTATAAGTGTGGACATATTGGTGAGTTTATTTTGATTTAAACAAGTGACTAAATTTGTTTCGCCATATCTTGCCATAACCGCCAAAAACGAAGTTCGTGAATTATGTCACTTAAGCTTTTTGGGCGGTTATGACGAAAGTTTTGTACGCACATCCTAATTTTTTTATTTTTTTTTTGAAAATGTTGCATGGATTTTTTTTCATTAAATATATTACACTGCTTTACAAGTACAATGTTTAAATATTCATATCGTTACTTTCATTTACAAAGGGAGTATCTATCATATACAAAAGTTTTAAGTTTGAAACAAGAAACGTAAAAAAATATATAAAAAAACTTACGTATAGATTTAGCACTATAACAAATGTAGGAAAGGATTCAGCATACATATTTAATAGTTCTTAAAATATTTCGAAAATTTTAAAAAATTAAGCCACTGTATTTCATTTTAATGTTTCCTTTTGACAGAATAGTATAAAAGCGGATGAGTTTCAATTTGAAGTAATTTGCGGACAACTGCGTTCATACCCAGGAAACAGGAAGCCGACATGTCTTGCATTAGAAAAAATATGAGACTTTACCAAGCAATCAATGGAGTTGTATGAAATTCCCTCAGACATTTGGAAGATTAGTCGACAGTTTTCTGCTACAACGAAACTTGGGCAAAAACATGGGAAAACCCCTCGCATTGGAGCTAAACCAAAAGTTACGGGCATTATTTTTCTTCATTATTGTAATATTTGTAGTCTAGACATATTGAATATATGAAAAAACCAATTTTTGAAGTAAGTTCATCCTTCTCCCTTTGATATTACAGCCTCACAAACATGGCACTCAAACAATTTTTTTTATTTTTTTTATAAACTATTTTTTATTGTTGCATTGCAATTAATAAGAATGAAATGAGTTTTTCATTCATAGTACACACAGTCATATCATTAAACAGTATTTATAATTTTGTTTCTACTATTTATATATTCAATGATATTAAGATTTCCAAAATGTATTATTACGGATATTTAAAAAAAATTTCACCAAAAAATTTTCAAACAAAAGTTTGTCAAAAAATATATTTAATTTTCAGTAAATGTTCTATACATAATCAATGAATTGTTTGTTTGACTCTTATTTAGGATACAAACATCAAAAACAACAACAAAAAAAAACTGTGTCGTGAAAAAACAGCCCCGATAACGACCTACACACAAATAAGAAAAACAATGATTGCAAAAAGAATGCGATTGTATCAAGTTTGTTTACTAAAGATTTTTGAGTGAATCAATTCGTTAATGTCGTTGCGTTAATTCTCATTAATTTTTTCAGAGTCTTTACATAAACAAGCAGACTTGAACACATTTGACAAAGTGAAATTTCATAAATGCTTAATGGTTGATGATGATGACCCAGACAAAAGTTTTGCTTGATTTATTACAAAAAATCCAGTAAATATTCTTGTTTGATTAAGTAAACTATTTTGTTTACCATTTGTAAATATTTTTATTCAAATTGTTTTATAGATTTAAACAACTTGTTCACTGAAAAAAAACACTTTTTTTCAATAAAATTGTTGAAATATTTTTATCTATATTTACATTGGTTGCAGAGGAGTAGCGTTGTCATTGGAGGAGGTCAATTGACATAATTAAAGGACTCAGTGACAGGTTCTACTTCAAACAAATATTTTTGATTTGGAAAAGATCTGCTTGTAAAGTGGCGGTATTTTTATAATAGTTTTGAACTAGATTTGTGATACGGTCACGACTCAGGAACATTTTGTAATATTCCTATTTTCACCAGTCATGGGACAAGTACGTTCAAAAGGATTGGTGCAAAATTTACATTTTGGTGATTATTGAGGGGTATTAGCAAGTTCCTATGCGCATTTTGCTGGGGCTAATGCAGATCATTAGGAAACTTCTACAAAAAAAAAATCTAATAAAAATTTCAAATAATTTGAAAGTCAAAACATGAGCTCCATAATCAATCACGTTTTTTATTTTCTTACTTTATCATTTACAGGCGCAGATGCAGCTTGAGCTTTTCGCGGGGAAACTTTTAACTGACACATTATTTTGCAAAAATTTTTTTAGAAACTCAATTTAAATGAGGTATATTTTTTCGTTTTCGGTTGCAAATGTCCCGTTTTTCTTCCCTCTATATCCGATCCTGCCGATTTACTACATACGATGGCTTTTTCCAACTCTAAGTCTAGTTGAGAGATATCATTGAAAATAGATATTGCAACAACAAGCACTACATATTGTTCTCGCAAACTAAAAAGAGTATACTCATTATTTTTATTGAGAGTATACTGTCAATAAAAATACATTTAGACAATTTATGACTGATGACCGAAAGAACATTGTCTTAAGTTGTAAACAGCTTTGATAAATGTGTACTTGACTAAAAATTTATTAAATATTTTTTCATAAATTTTTTTAAATTGTTTCTTTGAGTCTGTAAAAAATATAATTTCAGCTTGACAAATTACATTTGAGCTTGTAATTACATATGAGCTTATAACTTGACAGCATCTAAAATATTTTGACAATCAAGCTCATTCAAGCCCGTCTAGCAAGCCTATTTCTAGCAGATAAAGAAACAGCGCAGTTCCAATAGAACTTGAGTTGTTAAATGGATGAATAAATTGGGGTTTTGCTTTGCCTGAAACTCTATCAGACTTTATCAAATAGACAAGTTTTCAAGATTGTAAACGATTGCCTCTGGTAAATTCACCATTACAACAAGGGAATGAGAGCTGTCGATCTTGTTGATAAATAAAGGTACACTATGAGTACAATCGCAGAAGAAAATTACATTTCTAAATTCGTTTATTCCACGAACTTTTCGAATTATGCGACGTGAGTAGCACGTCAAACTTACTTTAATACAATTTTGACTAGATTTCGCCTTGGAACTGAAAGCTAACATTAGCTCAAGAACGCTCGTATTCTCAGACGAAACCTGAACTGAAATTCACTAAGATCTCAACGCAAAATTAATAACCACGCAAACTGGAATTGTACATATTGCGCCTATGATAAAAGATAAAATCGCACAAATATATATGGCAATCAGTTATATTTAACTTGAAATAAAAAATAATTAAAATTTCTTTGTTTTTCATATACATTTCCGGGATGAAGTTTTCTTTCAGCCCATAGGCAAATGTATTTACCAAGCAACATAGGGAACTAGGAGAGGACCTAGACCCAAACTTATTTTTTACAGAACTAATATTGGGCCATGCAAAGTAAAAATTAAAAATATTGAAAATTCCTTCGGCTATATATGTAAGGTCCTCAAAGGGTTAAAAATTGTTTGTTTATATATAAGCAAAAACTGCGACACTGCATTGGCTTAAATGTTCTTATGTGAAAAAAAATATTTTAATGAATAAATAAATTCTAAAGGCCCTTTTCACAATGTACGACTAAGAGTTAACGTGGACTTTAGCAGGAAGTTCAGCATACAAAACTTGCCGTTAAAGTCGATGTTAGCTTTTAATCATACATTGTGAAAAAGGCCGTAAGACTGACAAAAAATAACAAAATCGTAAAAAAAGTTTTTGTTTCAAACTAATAAAAACGCAGAGTTGCCTAAATACTTTTTGGTAAACGTAAATATTCTTAATTAATAAATAAGATGTTATACTTACAAAAAATTAACAATATCGTAAGCAAATTTTGTTTCACAATAATCAAAACGGCAACACTACGTTTGCTGAAATATTTTTCGGGCGACGTAAATTTTCTTAATGAATAAATAAGTTAGACTTACAAAAAAAGTACCAATATTGTATAAAAAAATTCTTTGTTTCAAAATAATCAAAGCGGCATCACTGCGTTTACTTAAATAGTTTTTGGTGGACGTAACTATTCTTAATTAATAACTAAGTTGTTAACTTACAAAAAAGTAACAATAGCGTAAACAAATGTTTTGTTTTAAAATAGTCGAAAACGGTAACACTGTGTTTATTTAAATACTTTTCGGTGAACGTAAATATTCTTAATTAATACATAAATTGTAAGACTTACAAAAACAGTAACAATATCGTAACATTTTTTGTTTAATAATCAAAACGGCAGCACTGAGTTTGCTTAAATACTTTTCGGTGAACGTAAATATTCTTAATTAATAAATAAATTGTTAGACTAACAAAAAAGTAACAATATCGTAAAAAAATTTTTTGTTTTAAAATAATGAAAAAGGCAACACTGCTTTTGCTTAAATACTTTTCGGTGGACGTAAATATTCTGAATTAATACATAAATTGTTAGACTTACAAAAACAGTAACAATATCGTAAAAATTTTTTTTGCTTTAAAATAATCAAAACGGCAACACTGCGATTGCTTAAATACTTTTCGGTGGACGTAAATATTCTTGATTTATAATACAGTTATTACACTTACAAAAAAGTAAAAATTCGTAAAAATTTTTTTAATAATCAAAGCGGCAACACTGTGTCTATATTAATACTTTTTTCTGAACGCAGATTACACATTTAATCGAACGTAATACTCGTCACTTTGCATAACGCAATTGTACGTCTGCAAAACTTTACTTAAGCGTAAAACACACTTTTGCAACAAAAAACCGAATGATCCACGAATAACAACGAGCATCAACTATTAATATGTTTCACATGGTCTGTGAAATTGTGCATAATGCAATTGCATGTATGCAATTGCATTATGCAAAAGTTTAGTGAAGCGTAATTCAAACTTTTACAACAAAAACCCGAATGATCCACGAATAGCAACGAGAAGCAATTATAAAAATGTTTTACAGGGTCTGTGGAAGCTTTACAGGGTCTGTGGAAGTATGAGAAGTGAATAGTAGGCACTGCTATACATGAATGCAGAAAATGTGAAGTTTTGCAAGAGGGATCACATTAAAATGTAAATTGTTAGCCATTCATAAATAAGCGATATGGTATATTATATATCAATGGAAAGGTAATTAAGCCTAGTTTCTTAATATCTAGCAAACATTTTTATATTAAAATTTTTTCTGTTCTTTTTTTATATAATTACCCGCAGATATTTTTCTACAATTTAGAAATTTATCTAAAACGAATTGGTGGATTAAGACTCTAGCGGAATGAGGAGATGGTCTTCTGAAATATGAACTGAAGGATGACTTATAAATAACTATACAATAAAAAAAAATTCTGGTTCTAAAGACTTATTATGGTAGGGGAAAAAACATATACGTGTATCAGCGTTTTGGATGTTTATATCTGGGATTCATTATAGTGAGAGTTGAATTTTCCAAATTTTGCACACAGTTATAATCGCTGGGCATAAGAAATCTTGTAAGCGTTACGCTTATGTTGAAAGATGTGTTCAGCAATTTTATGTACGACAGAACTAAACATATTTATTTTTTAATTTTAACCCTCTAACTTTTCGTTCTGTTTCTGTTTGTCCCTTTCTTAAAAATGGCAAAAAGTACCCTTCAGCGGCGATATAGAGGGCTAATATGTTTTACAAAAATATTTTTCGTAGCGTTTGACATAAAAGTGCTGTAAGTCATGGATGCCTGATCATGAGACAGTGTAGGAAACTAGCAAACAGGCGGGCTCCCCATCTGTTTGCGTTTCCATAAAAATGAAGCGTTTTTTTAGTACATCACTTTGATCGCTATTGACATTTTTTTCAAACTGACCAATATTGCAATACTGGATTGGTTTAAATAATTTTTTACGAACGAAAATATATTAATTAATAAATAAATTGTACGACAGACAAATATTAAAAAAATTAAAGGTTTTTGTTGAATTATAACCAAAAACGGCAACACTGCGTTGGCTTAAATATTTTTATGTGAAAAAAATATTTCAATCAATAAATAAATTCCAACACTAACACAATCTTAAAAAAACGCTTTTGTTTCAAAATAATCAAAGCAGCAACACTGCGTTTGCCTAAATAATTTTCGGTGGACGTAAAAATTTTCAATTAATAAATAAGTTATTAGATTTACAAAAAAGTAACAATAGCGTAAAAAATTTTTTGTTTCAAAATAATCAAAACTGCGTTTGCTTAAATACTTTTCGGTGGACGTAAATATTCTTAATTAGCAAATAAGTTGTTGGACTTACAAAAAAGTAACAATATTGTAATAAGTTTTGTTTTAATATAATTAAAACGGCAATACTGCATTTGTTTAAATATTTTCGGTAGACGTAAATATTTTGAATTAGTGCATAAGTTGTTAGACTTACAAAAACAGTAACAATATCGTAAAAAAATTTTTGTTTTAAAATAATCAAAACTGCAACACTGTGTTTGCTTAAATACATTTCGTTGGACGTAAATATTCTTAATTGATAATTGAGTTGTTAGACTGAAAAAAATAAAACAAACGTAATTTTTTTTTTCAAAATAATCAAAGCGGCAACACTGTATCTGTATTAATACTTTTCTATGAACGCAGATTACACAATTAATCGGACGCAATTTTCGTCACTTTGAATAAGGCAATTGTGCGTCTGCAAAAGTTTACTTAAGCGTAAAACAAACTTTTACAACAAAAACACGAATGATCCACGAATAACAACGAAAATGGAACATTAACATATTTTACAGGGACTGTGGCAGTATGAGAAGTGAATAGTAAGCACTGCTACACATGAATGCAGAAAATGTCCAGGGAACGTGCACTATTAAGAAATTTAATGGCATTCTGTGACATAAAGACGTCAATTCCGCCTATATTAGCCGCACCATATATGGATCTGCACGACGGTCTGCGGATCACACCATCAGGTCCAAGATGTGGTCTCATACCAAGACAAGCCACTAAAACCAATCTCTCCCATCTCCTAAGTCTTTCCATTTGGGAGGAAGATATTCCAAACCAAACTGGAAAGGCATAGGAGATGAGAGGTCGAATAACCTGACGGTACAGTAGTAGACGTATCCTCTGATCCAGGCTCCCATTCCGTCTCAAAGCACGCTGATATGCATTGAACGAGCCCTTCGTTCTCTGCAGAATATCGTCCACGTGCCAATAATATTCAAATTTCTCGTGGAAGGTCACCCCAAGATATCTTACCCTGTCCGAGGTACTAATAAAATCTTCACCTATTCTCAAGCACGGTAAGTATTGCCTCCAATTTGGCCAAATATTCGTACGCTTACCCTTAAATACCATGGCAACCGTTTTACCAATATTTAAATTCAACTTCCACCTCACAAAGTATTCATTAAGCGTACCCAAATAACAATTAAGACGGTTGTTGACAGTCCTTGCCCTGGCGCCCGGAGCTGCTATGAATATATCATCGGCACACATAAGCAAAAGATCATCCACATATTATATATATATATATATATATATATATATATATATATATATATATATATATATATATATATATATATATATATATATATATATATATATATATATATATATATATATATATATATATATATATATATATATATATATATATATATATATATATATATATATATATATATATATATATATATATATATATATATATATATATAAGAGTAACGTTATTAAGTGACGGACTGACTGATTGATTCATCATCGCCCAGCCCAAACCACTAAACCTAGAGAGTTGAAATTTCGTATGTGGGCTCCCCTCACGATGTCTAGATCCATTAAGACGGGGTTTTTGGAAATTCAAACGCTAAGAGGGTAAAAACGGGTACATTCGGTAACCTTATATCTCCGGATCTAACTAAGGTAGACATAAAATTCCAAAAACAGCATAACAAAATCAAAAAATAAGCGGACGAGTGTTTAGTAGTTTTTTGAAATTGTTACATTTAGGGGCCGAAAAAGGGTAAAAATATAATTTTGGTATTTTTTTTTTTGTTAACTGATTATCTCCTAAAGTAATGAAGATAGAAATTAAATTTAAAATGTATGCTTCTATCCCTACGAAGCCATCAAAATTGTGTTGGTACTTTTGTGTAATTCGCATATATAAAGGGTAAAATTGGTTGCTCTTTTTGGTACTTTTTTCCATACAACTATTTTTTATGCAAATTGATACACATACTGAATGCATATGTTTGTATATTTTCACTAAGAAAGGATTTTCGAAAATTTTAATTCTAAGGGTATTAAAAGGAGTAAAAACGGGTAAAATCGGTAACCTTATATATTAGAATCTAAGTAAGGTAGACATAAAATTCTAAAAGCATCATAATAAGATAGAAAAATGAGCGGACAGGTGTCTAAAACTTTTTTAAAATCTGTACATTAAGGGCCGAAAAAGGGTGAACATATAATTTTGGTACTTTTTTTTGGTAACAGTTTATGTCCCAAAGTAATAAAGTTGAAACTAAACTTGAAATTCATTCTTCTCTCCTTAAAAAGCCCTCAAAAATAGTTTCGTATTTTTTTTTTAAATTTGAATATATAATGGGTAAAATTGGTAGTCCTTTTTGGTACTTTTTTCCATACAACTATTTTTTATGCACATTGATACACACACTGAATGCATATGTTTGTATATATTCTCTAAGAAAGAATTTTTGAAAACTTAAATTCTAACAGGATTAAAAGGGGTAAAAGCGGGTAAGCTCGGTGTTCTTATATCTCCAAATCTAAGTAAGGTAGACATAAAATTCCAAAAGCGTCATAATAAAATAGAAAAATGAGTGGATAGTTGTTTTGTACTTTTTTGAAATTTGTACATTTAGGAGCCGAAAAAGGGTAAAAATATAATTTTGGTACTTTTTTTCGTAAACCTACTTTTTTGAAAATGTAGTTTTAAGAAATAGTACTTTTTGAAAAATGTTTTTTGGAAAGGGTACTTTTTGAAAATGGTACTCTTTTGAAAATTTTTACTTTTTGAAAAGTTACTTTTTGGAAAAGGTTCCTTTTAGGGCTCTGTACACCAAAAGTGTAAATCAATCTTATTGTTTTGAATACGCTGTCAACCAGTTCGTCTGTCTTTCTGTCTGTCACAGGCTGTTTTCTCGAGTGCCGTAAGAGATAGGGGCCTAAGATTAAAGAGTGCTCTAAAGCGAGCAACGAAACATCTCACTTTTATACAGACACTTTTATATAGACTCTAGAAACTTTCAAAGTTAGTGTTAATTGGTGTATTCTGTAGAATATTTAACACTGCAAAAATTAAAGGGTGTTCTGAAAGTTAATGTAATTTTGACTATGTATTTTAAACAGTTTGCTGTATCTCGGAAACCGTAAGAGGCAAACTCTTGAAATTTTAAAAAACTAAAACTAAAAAATTCCAGAATTAAAAAAGTCAAAACAAAATATATCCAAAATGAAAAAATCGCTATAACGCAAAAATTTGCCAAAACTAAAAAGATCGCCAAAAAAAGTAACCAATTTTATTGTTATTTTTAGATGAGGTAATTAATTTTTCTATATCTGCACAACGATGGGGTAGCAAAGCACGCCGGGTATAGCTAGTTATATAAATAAATTTCCAAAAAAAAGGAAACAAAAAGGGAAGCTTTTGTAATAATACTTACAAAACTAAAGAAAGTTATGCTAATTAAATACTAATTAATAACGGAAAACTTACAGATTAACAAACAGAATAAAAGGAAATAAAGAAATTAATAATATTATTAAAACAAAATTACTGCGAAGTGCTATACACAGTATCCTTGATATTTAGAGTACGAACTCTTCTATGATTGAAGAGAAGGTATGCACCCTCGTAAGCCAGTCGCGCTCCCCTAAAAGTCAACAGATCCACCGGAGAAATGTATTTTGTACTGTGAATGGCCTCCAGATTTCTAAGACTAGAAAAGCACTGTCTAACCAGATCATTATCAGAAAATTGTGCTCTGTTAATAAACCTCAGGGCACCTTCAATCATATGCACATCTATTCGGCCAAAATCAATTGCCCGATATATAGACATACATGACGGTCTGCGGAGCTCACCTGTTCGACCTATATAAGGTCTCAAGCCCAAACAGGAAACAACGACCAAACGGTCCCACCTCCTAAGCCTTTCCATTTGGTATGAATATATTCCAAACCAAATCGGAAATGCATAGGAGACGAGAGGACATATAACCTGGCGATATATCAAAATCCGCACATCCAGGCTCAAACTACCCTGCGCTTTAGCATGCGCTGATAGCCAGAACATGCGCGCTTAGCCCTCACTATAATATCGTCATATGCCTGTAAAATTCGAAGTTCTCATAGAAAGTAACCCCAAGATACTTCATTCTGTCCGATGTTCTGACCATTTCCCCTCCAACTATCAAACAAGGTATATACTGCCAACAATTCGGATATATATATATATATATATATATATATATATATATATATATATATATATATATATATATATATATATATATATATATATATATATATATATATATATATATATATATATATATATATATATATATATATTGTTACGAAATGAAAATGCAGATTCAAATGTAACGACACAAACTGACAACCCGATCATTATCTGCTTTATACCCCTAAATCACTGTAATAAAATCAAAACCTGGCAACCAAGTACCACAATTAAACTTGGCATCACTCGACAACTGCCAATAGAATTCAAAATAACGGAAAATGGAAGTTTCCGGAATCTTCAGGAAACGGTAGCTAGAACTTTCAAGATTATTCGAGACTGCTTAATCGCAATTACAAACAGTGACATTAAACTTAAACTGCAAGAGATGTAGACTTGATCAGCATAATTTGCTTAAGTTGCGAACATTAGAGTATGTGTGTGTGCGAGGATAAACAAACAGAAGAAAAATCTCATGCATCTACACACGCACATACACTACACTATAGCAAGACCAAATGATCATGCCGTATACTTAAAGATAAAAAGAGACAACTACATTCCAGAAAGTTAGCGAAGTTACCAGAAGGTTTTATAATTTACTATATAAGGGGAGGCTGCCAGACGACATGAAGAAGTGTGTTTTTAAACTTAGACGAGTAAACATCGCCAAGAATAGTTAGTGTGTACATCGCGTTTAGTTGTACGTGTTTTTAAAGTAATAAATAAAGTGTTACTGAGAATTTATTTGTAAAATAAATATCCGTGTTTTATTTTATTGCAATTCAACGAATCCTGTGAAAATAATAAAACCCTTTTTATGTAAAGGACTAAAAACGTAACAATTGGTGTCAGAAGTAAAATTGCAAAATAAAATAAAAAAGGACATTATTAATTAATAAAATAAAAAAGGACATTATTAATTAATAAAAAGGACATTAATAATAATAAAAAGGACATTAATAATAATAAAAAGGACATTAAAAAAAATAGAAGCCATGAAGTTTGAAGAGCTAAAAGTTGAGCAGCTAAAAAAAGAGCTGAGTAAGCTGGAACTGCCAACAACAGGCAATAAAGTGGAACTTCAGAAGAGGCTGATAGATGAGTTCAAGCAGCGTGGCATCGACATCGGGACATACGAATTTGAGGATAAAGAGGAAATAGAGGTATGTACTCGTGCCACGACAAGCAACATGGATTTAAGCACAATGTTCGCCGCTATGATGGAAAAATTTCAAGAAGTTAAAGAAACATCTAGAGGTAACAATGAGAGAATGCTGGCTGAAGTTCAAGAAACAGCTAAGGCCACAAATGAGAAACTTCAAGAAACATCTAAGGCCACAAATGAGAAACTTCAAGAAATTTCTGAGGCCATAAATAGAAGAGTAGATGGCATTGAAGTACAAGTCAGCAAATTTGACGAGAAACTCTCAGAACTAGAGAACAAACTCCATAGCCTAGAAATTGGCGGCGTCGAAGTGCATGTAAAATATGTGGACGAGAAATTACATGAACTGGAAGCAAAAATTGTTAATCTTCAGTGTCAAGGAGGGCCAGTGAGAGTTATTCCAGAGACTTCCAGCAGAGTAAAGACGCCTTGTTTCGATGGCAGCGCACCTTTGAACATCTTCAAGTTCCAGTTCGAAACAGTTGCCAGCAAAAATGGTTGGAACAGTGAAGAAAAGGCCATAGAGCTGATTTTGGCCTTAAAAGGAGCCGCAGCAGAAGTACTTGAAACCGTACCAGGGAGCTGCAGAAATAATTTTGATGACATAATGGCGGCACTGCAGCGGAAATATGGTGGCGAACATAAGCGAGATATATACCGCATGGAATTGCGATGTAGAGGACAAAAGCCCAATGAGTCTCTACAAGATTTCGCAATGGAAATTGAGCGGTTAGTGCAGCTTACGTATCCAGGCGAAAACCATCCATTCCTGGATCACGTCAAAACAGAGGCGTTTGTTAACGGCATCCGTGATCCTGACATCAAGCTTGCAGTGTGTGCTACACAAAAGGCTACATTCGCAGAAATGGTTTCATTTGCACTAGCTCAGGAGACTGCTAGGTAGAGGTCATTGCCGAAAATGAGAGTGATCTAGTCTCTAGCATCAAGGAGGCAGTGAGACAAGCATTGGCGGAGAAGGACGGCAAAGTAAAAGCTAAGTGTTATAACTGCGGCAAAGGTGGCCACTTCCAGCGCAACTGCAAGGCGCCAAGAAAAAGAGCCAGATCTGTTTCGCCACCAAGGAATAGTAAACGGGTGAACCAACAAACAACACAAGAGTCCCCGTTAAACTAAAACGAGCTAGCACTAAGGGGCAAGAGCTAGCTCCCACAAACGACGGCCCCACAATCTCCATATCAGTAATGCAGCAGAAAAATAGCAACCTTACTGCATGTGGATACATCAACGGCGAAAAGCACATCTTCACCATAGACACAGGAGCGTCGCAGTCAATAATCAAGCCCGATATAGTGAAGGGGAAGTGTGAACCTTTAAGGAATATAAGACTACGTACAGCTACTGGGGAGCCTGCCACTGTCTACGGTAAGACTGAAGCGAAGGTGACTATAGCCAATATAAGCGTGAAACATGTGTTTATCGTTGCCGATATTGTTGACGAGGTTATTATTGGAGCCGATTTTATGATAAACCATGGCATCAACCTGCATATGGGGCAACAAGTGATGATTTGGCGTAATGTTGAAATACCGCTTGATGTTGGATATGACAATCAAACGCACGTAAGGAAACTAGTTGCTATTGAAAACCAGACGATACCACCGCAGTCTGAATCAGTAATATGGGCACGCATGGAGGGAGATTGTGAGGACAATCGGTTGTGGGTAGTAGAACCAACAGAAATTAAGAGCGAGCTATTAACAGCAAAAGCCCTCGTAAAAACTTGCAAAGGAGGAAAGATCCCTATAAGAGTACTTAATTTATCAGGCAACAAAAAAGTCGTCAGCGGAAATTCTGCTATAGGCCAATGTACTCCACCAGAGGTAATAATAAACTGCGAGCGAAAGCCTGAACCAGCCAATATGTCCGCAAAAGAGCGTGAACAATTTGAAGAACACGTGGGGAAATGGGTAGCAGAATTAGCAGCTCCTGATAGAAATAAAGCTAAACAGCTGCTAAAAAGGCACACCAGCGTCTTCGCCTTGAAAGATCAAAGCCAAGGGAGAACGGCAATAGTGAAACATGAAATAAATACAGGCGAAGCGAGGCCGATCAAACAGCCACCCAGAAGTGTACCCCTAGCAAAACGGAATGAGGTAAAAGAACTTGTCCATGAAATGGAGCGGAATGGTGTAATCGAGCCATCTGCAAGTCCTTGGAGTTCGCCCGTGGTCTTAGTCAAAAAGAAGGATGGCAGTACGAGATTCTGCGTTGACTACAGAAAGCTCAATGACGTTACTAAGAAGGACAGTTATCCGCTACCAAGAATTGACGACACTTTGGACACGCTGGCTGGAACGAAATGGTTCTCCACGTTGGACCTACAAAGCGGATATTGGCAGGTGGAGATTGCAGAGAAAGATAAGGAGAAAACTGCTTTTAGCGCGAGCGATGGATTATGGCAGTTTAAAGTTATGCCATTCGGGCTCTGCAATGCTCCAGCTACTTTTGAACGCCTAATGGAACGAGTGCTGAAGGGACTTCACTGGAAGACTTGCTTGGTGTACCTTGATGACATCGTCGTGATGGGAAAGACTTTTGATGAGCACCTCAAAAATTTGGCAGAGGTTCTTCAACGCATATCATCAGCTGGTTTAAAACTTAGCGTGAAGAAATGTGCATTGTTCCAGAGAGAAGTAAAGTATTTGGGCCATCGAGTTACAGCAGACGGAATCTCAACGGATGAAGATAAAATACGAGCAGTAAAGGACTGGCCTCGTCCGAAAAATCTTCATGAACTGCGCAGCTTTCTGGGCCTTTGTACGTACTACAGACGCTTTGTACCAAATTTTGCCAACGTCGCTGCAAGCCTGCATGAGCTGACCAAGAAGTCGAGGCCGTATCACTGGGGCGAACAGCAGGAGAATGCGTTCCAGACACTAAAGGATTTACTGAGTACGTCACCAGTACTAGCCTACCCCATAGCTGGAGAAAAATTTTTGCTTGATACCGATGCGAGCGGCTATGGCATAGGAGGTGTGTTGTCGCAAGTTGTCAATGGCACAGAAAAAGTGATAGGCTATTATAGCCGTATACTCTCAAAGCCTGAGAGAAACTACTGTGTGACACGACGTGAGCTTTTGGCAGTGTTGGAGTGCATAAAACACTACCATAAGTACCTGTATGGCCAACACTTTACGCTGAGGACCGACCATTCTGCATTGAGATGGCTGTTGCAGTTTAAAAATCCTGAAGGGCAGCTAGCGCGCTGGATTGAACGTCTTCAAAGCTACGACTTCAGCATCGAGCATAGAAGGGGCGTAAAGCATAACAATGCAGATGCTTTATCACGACGGCCCTGCAGCTTGGAGTGCAGACATTGTGTTAAGGCCGAAAAGAAGGAATGCGTTATTGATGTTCGGCTAACGCACATCGATTCCGATGAGGACTGGTCAGCGGCACAGAGAAACGACACCATATTGGCGACAATTATAGCAGCCAAAGAGGAAAATAGAAGACCTGCTCGCAATGTAATATCAGCTGAAAGCCCACTTGTGAAATCTTATTGGGCTCAGTGGAATAGCCTGAAGCTGATAAACGGGTGCTTGTACCGCGTATGGGAAAGTGCAGATGGTAAAATGGCTTCCAACCTAATAGTTGTGCCATCCTCCAAGGTGAATAAGGTTTTGCACGAGTTCCACAATGGTCCTAGTGGCGGTCATCTGGGAGTGACAAAAACGCTGGAGAAGCTAAAACAGCGTTTTTATTGGGTTGGGTGTCAACAAGCCGTAGCCGACTGGATAGCAAACTGCCCACAGTGCATCGCAGCAAAAGGACCAGCAAGAAAAAGTCGAGGACAGCTGCAACAGTACAACTCAGGTGCACCATTTGAGCGGATAGCAATGGATATAGCAGGTCCTTTTCCCGTCAGCGACGCCGGGAATCGCTATGTTCTTGTGGTGATGGACTATTTTAGTAAATGGCCAGAAGTATATGCCATACCCAATCAAGAAGCAAGGACAGTTGTGAATGTATTTGTCAACAACTGGGTATGTCGCTATGGTGTTCCAATAGAATTACATTCTGACCAAGGTAGAAACTTCGAGTCTGCTATATTCCGGGAAATGTGCGAATTATATGGGATAAAGAAAACAAGAACGACGCCGCTGCACCCACAGTCCGATGGCATGGTAGAAAGATTTAATCGCACTCTAGAGGAGTACCTGCGAAAAGTGGTAAGCGCGCATCAAAGGGACTGGGACGAGCACATTCCCAAATTTTTGTTGGCATATAGGTCAGCTGTACATGACTCGACATCACGAACACCTGCTAAAATTGTCTTCGGGACGGAATTAAAATTGCCTGGTGATTTGGAATTTGGCGTTAAGCCTACACCAACAAGTGAAGAAGGCACCAGCTCTTCCCAAGAGCAAGAAAATTTAAATGAGCTACATGAATTTGTACGCAACCGAATTAGAATGGCCAGTGACAAGATGAAGGCTAGATATGACCGAGCTGCAAATTCTGAGGGATTCAATGAGGGTCAATTGGTTCTACTTTACAACCCACAACGAAAGAAGGGATTGTCTCCAAAATTGCAGACTCATTGGGATGGACCGTATAAGGTTATTAAAAGGTTGAACGATGTCGTCTATAGGATACAGAAGTACAGCAGCCCAAGGTCCAAAATGAAAATCGTACACCTGGAACGACTGGCGCACTATGGAAAAGGTGATTGTGTGCCTATTCGGGACGAACAGGCTTAAGTGGGTGGCAGTGTTACGAAATGAAAATGCAGATTCAAATGTAACGACACAAACTGACAACCCGATCATTATCTGCTTTATACCCCTAAATCACTGTAATAAAATCAAAACCTGGCAACCAAGTACCACAATTAAACTTGGCATCACTCGACAACTGCCAATAGAATTCAAAATAACGGAAAATGGAAGTTTCCGGAATCTTCAGGAAACGGTAGCTAGAACTTTCAAGATTATTCGAGACTGCTTAATCGCAATTACAAACAGTGACATTAAACTTAAACTGCAAGAGATGTAGACTTGATCAGCATAATTTGCTTAAGTTGCGAACATTAGAGTATGTGTGTGTGCGAGGATAAACAAACAGAAGAAAAATCTCATGCATCTACACACGCACATACACTACACTATAGCAAGACCAAATGATCATGCCGTATACTTAAAGATAAAAAGAGACAACTACATTCCAGAAAGTTAGCGAAGTTACCAGAAGGTTTTATAATTTACTATATAAGGGGAGGCTGCCAGACGACATGAAGAAGTGTGTTTTTAAACTTAGACGAGTAAACATCGCCAAGAATAGTTAGTGTGTACATCGCGTTTAGTTGTACGTGTTTTTAAAGTAATAAATAAAGTGTTACTGAGAATTTATTTGTAAAATAAATATCCGTGTTTTATTTTATTGCAATTCAACGAATCCTGTGAAAATAATAAAACCCTTTTTATGTAAAGGACTAAAAACGTAACAATATATATATATATATATATATATATATATATATATATATATATATATTAAGGGTGTTCTTATTTTGAAATTTTTGAAATTTATCAACCGCAGGCCCGATTCTTGTTCCCTTCTGTTAAAAATGTAATCCTGTAAAATTTGGAGTCAATCCGATAATTTTTAGTGGACCCGGAAACGATTTGAAAATTTTCATGGGGGTCTATATGGGCAAAATATCCATTTTTAACGAAAGTAGTTACATTTTAATTTTGAACTTTATTTTATCCATCACAAAAGGAAATGAAACAATAACTGTTTTTGGTTTTTTTCTCTTAAAATTATAAAAAATAAATATCAAATGCATGATATTGACTGTTTAGTTCTCTAAAGTCGCAATAACAGTTACTTACTTAAAAAAACATAAATTTATTTTCGCACGCTTTACTTTTGGCGCAGAACATATTCCAAGAAATTGTGTACTCTTGAGCTACTAATAATAATTGCATAAACTGCTGATAACGGGACATTTTCGAGAACATTTTCTCTTGTGTTTTTAATTTTCGCTTTATTTTTGGCTTTGGAAGCAAACAGTTCATAGTTCTACTTAAAATCGTAATTTGTGATCGCAGTGGAGTGAGTTCTTATCAGTGAAATCGAAAAGAATTAATAATTTAATAATAATAGATTTTTCTAGATTAATTTGTTATTAAATTATTGTTATATAATAAAAGAAATTAATAATGTCGAGTGCTTCAGTTATTGGAACGCGTAAAGCCATTGAAAATTTGAAGAAAATCGATCTAATTGGAAATGTTTCTCATCAAATTACTGGTGCAAAACTACCGTCTAGTCGTCAGGTCTTGCAAGTTTTATTTTACAACATGCGGTTTGTAAAAATGACTGCGATGCTTGGTGCGAAGCTAGCAATTAGTGCAGTGGAAATATTTTGGCAGCAAGCACGTATACCTATTCGAGAAGAGCACAAATGCGTTGAAAAGCTTGTAAAATTATACGACAAATGGAAAATCATTCAGAAAACAGTTCCTGGTAAAAGGTCGAGTTCCCAAAAAGAAGCTGCTGAGTCATTTTTGAATGTCTAGACGACTTATTTGATATTACTACCGCTGATGCACTAGAAAAAATTCGGATTGCAGAAGATAGAGAGTTTCTTGAAATGCAAAGAAAAAAAGGACGTCCCGGTTGTATGGCTGGTGTTGACAAGGTTTTCTGGGATCGGGAAAATAGAGCACAAGTACGAAAAGATAAGGAAGCTGCAAGGAAAAGAAAGCATGAGGAGGAAATGAGCCGCACAGGTAAGGGTGACGAACTTCAATATTGTAATGTTTTATTTTTCATATTTTATAGATGTTTCTCAATTAATGGAGTGTAATGATGAAGGTGATATTAGTGACATATCAAGCAACGAGATGCATAATGATGAAACACATGTAACCTCAAAAAGTAATCATGGTCAAAAACGAGGGCGCAAAAATTTTTTAACAGCAAGGTTGCTAGCAGCTCTTGACAATGCCAAAGTGTCTGATGGAATGGCAGTTCATATTCTCATAGCAGCAGGTGAAGCATTTGGACTACGTGTAGAAGAACTTGCAATCAATCGTTCAACTATTCATCGTTTACGCCAAGAGAACCGTTTAAGGGAATCTGAAGAAATTTCAGCTAATTTCACTGATAATGTAAATTGTGATTTTCAGCAAGAGTTGGTTTTTGATATTGTAACAATCTTTTCATCATTTATAGGTGAGTAAAACTGGATCGCTGGTAGCTCATTTTGATGGAAAATTCATGAAAGACTTGATCGGCCCCACGAAGGTTGAGCGAATCGCAATTTCTGTTAGTTTCAACGGCACATCAAAATTTCTCGGCGCACCAAAAGTAGCATCTTCGAGTGGTGAAAATATTGCTGATATAGTGTATGAAAAATTACGTGAATGGAAAATTGTTGATCAAGTCAAAAGCTTGTCATATGATACAACGTCAACAAATACTGGCATAAAAACAGGTGCTGCAGTTGTTTTAGAAAAAAAATTGGCCGTAGTCTTATCAATCTACCTTGCCGCCACCATATTTATGAGGTCGTTTTGCGAAGTGTTTTCGAAACAAAACTTTCTTCAACCTCTGCACCAGAAGTTCCCATCTTTGAAAGATTTGGAAAATTTTGGCCAAATATAAATAAACAAGCTTTCAAAAGTGGCATTGAAGATTCGACCATTTGTGAAAAAATAAGTGCAGCTGAACTAGAACACTGTAAAACTTTTTGCTATGCTCAACTGGCTAAATCTCAAAATCGAGAAGACTATAAAGAATTACTGCAGTTGGCTTTGATGTTTGTCGGTGCAGAGCAGTATAATTTCCGAACGCCTGGACCAACTAGCCATGCACGCTGGATGGCAAAGGCTATATATTCCTTGAAAATATTTATGTTCCGTGATCAATTGAAACTAACGAAGAAGGAATTGAATGGTTTACGCGATATTTGCGTTTTTATAGTGACTCTTTATATCAAAGTTTGGTTCAAATGCACTAATGCTATAGACGCACCGCTTCAAGATTTAACTTTTATTCAAGATGCCATAAAGTATACTGAAATAGACACGGACATATCAGCAATAATTCTAAAAAAAATGAGCAACCATTTATGGTACATTTCAGAGCAAGTAGTAGCTCTGGATTTTTATGATTCGAAAATACCCATAGAAGAGAAACAGAAAATGCTTAAAAACCTCAAATTAAAGGAACCAGTAGTAAAATTAGAAAATGGTCGAAGATGTTCGAATTTATTGGATTTTAAAAATATTTCGTTGTGTGATTTCGTGTCAGAGAAAACAAAATGTTTCTTTAGTAAATTTGGTTTGCCAATGGAGTTTTTACTGTTAGAGCCTTCAAGTTGGGAAACATCATACGCATTTGAAGAAGGTTGGACCGCATGTAAGGACTTATTTGTCGTCAATGATATTGCAGAGAGAGGCGTTAAGTTTATTCAAGACTATAATAGAATCTTGACAAATGATGAAGACGAAAAACAATTGTTGCTTCAGGTTGTTGAGGCTTATCGAATGAAATATCCATCATATAACAAAGCTACTTTAATAACATGATAAATAAAATAGTAATGTTCTTTCAATTGGGCTTTAAAGGTCATGACATATAAACATAAAAATAAAAGATTATTTATTTTCGTTTTTTCATCCTACGTTTCGTTGGAAATAAGAAATTTGGTGACACTGCATACATAATAAACTATTAAAATGTATAAAAATCAGGATTAAATATTTAATAAAAAACATCCCTGAGGAAGTTGGGAATTTCCAACGAAACGTAGGATGAAAAAACGAAAATAAATAATCTTTTATTTTTATGTTTATATGTCATGACCTTTAAAGCCCAATTGAAAGAAAATTACAAAACAGACACAAAGAAGGTCAAGAATATTAAAAAACGAATGTTAAAATAGTAATGATTAATAAATTTATTATATATAAAATACAATTATTTTTTAATATGAAATTTCATTTGATGTAACTACTTTCGTTAAAAATGGATATTTTGCCCATATAGACCCCATGAAAATTTTCAAATCGTTTCCGGGTCCACTAAAAATTATCGGATTGACTCCAAATTTTACAGGATTACATTTTTAACAGAAGGGAACAAGAATCGTGCCGGCGAACTAGAAAAAACACTTTTTAAAGTTTTCCCATACAAATAAGAAAACCCTAATATATATATATATATATATATATATATATATATATATATATATATATATATATATATATATATATATATATATATATATATATATATATATATATATATATATATATATATATATATATATATATATATATATATATATATATATATATATATATATATATATTTCCATTTCCCCTTCAACATAGCCGCCACAGCCTTCCACAAATTAAGGTTAAGTCTCCACTCCACAAAATACCCCGTCAATGCAGTCAAATATCGGCTAAGTCGGTCATTAACTGATCTTGCCAATGGTCCAGTAGACGCAATAAGGATATCATCAGCATAGGTCAACAAAAGGTCCCCTTGAGGAGGCGGATGTATATCCGACATATAAACAGTATACAAAACTGGCGCGAGTAAAGATTCCTGTGGTACCCCAGCAAAAATTGAGCCTTCATGAGAGAGAACGCTTCTAACCCGAACCCTAAACAAGCGGTCCTTCAGAAAGCTATTAATCATACGGCAAACATAATTTCTAAGTCCCATGGTCATCAGCTTATAGATTAAGACATCATGCCAAACCGTATCAAAGGCCTTGGCAAAATCTAAACTTACAGCCAATGTCAGGCATTTCCTATTCAGCCCCCTGGCAACATAGTCCGTCAGTACTGTCAATGCGTGCGTTGTCGAAAGTCCTCTCCTAAAACCAAATTGAAAGTCTCACAAAATGTCCCTGTCAATAATAATGTCGTTGATTGCTGCCAGAAGGAAGTATTCAAATAGCTTTCCAAAGGCCGACAGTAAGGATATGGGTCAATAGCTTTCCCTCTCATTTGTATTCAATCCTGGATTCAAAATTGAAACCACAAGAGCAACTTTCCAAGGTTTCGGAAAATATTCTATATATAAGCAGTGATTAAAAATAACTGCCAAAAATCGCCATGTTCAATATCAGTCTTTCTTAAAACGAAATCGGGTATGCCATCCACCCCAGCAGATCTTTTGTTAGACCTTCTCCTTAGCCCATTGCCCACCGACACTGGATTAGTGAAACCAAGTCCATCGATACGATTCGGTGGATGTAAATATTCTTAATTTATAATTGAGTTTTTTTCACTTACAAAAAAGTAAAAAATCGTACAAAATATTTTTTAAATAATCAAAACGGCAACACTGTGTCTGTATTAATACTTTTCTATGAACGCAGATTACACATTTAATCGAACGTAATTATCGTCACTTTGCATAATGCAATTGTACGCCTGTAAAAGTTTACTTTAGCGTAAACCAAACTTTTACAACAAAAACCCGAATGATCCACGAATAACAACGAGCATCAACTATTAATATGTTTCACATGGTCTGTGAAATTATGAGAAGTGAATAGTAAGCACTGTTATACATGAATGCAGAAAATCTAAGTTTTTTAAGAGGGATCATATTAATATGTAAATTGTTAGCCATTCATAAATGCGCGATATGGCATATTATATATCAGTGGAGAGGTAATTAAATTTAGTTTCTTAATATCTATCAAACATTTTCATATTATTATTTTTTCAGTTCTTTTTTTATATAATTAACCACAGATATTTTTCTGCACTTTAGAAATTGATCAAAAACGAATTGGTGGATAAAGACTATAGCGGAATGAGGAGATGGTCTCCTGAGATATGAACTGAAGGAGGACAATACAAAAAAATACATGGTTCTAAGGACTTATTATGGTAGGGGGCAAAAAAAAACATATACGTGTATCAGCGTTTTGGATGTTTATATCTGGGATTCATTTTAGGGAGAGTTGAATTTTCTAAATTTTGCACACAGTTATAGTCGGCGGGCATAAGAAATTTTGTAAGCCTTACGTTTATGTTAAAAGATGTGTTGAGCACTTTTATGTAAAACAGAACTAAACATATATTTTTTATATTTTAACCCTCTATTTTTTCGATCTGCTTCTGTTTGTCTCTTTCCTAAAAATGGCAAAAAGTACCCTTCAGCGGCGATATAGAGGGCTAACATGTTTTACAAAAATATTTTTCGTATCGTTTTACATAAAAGTGCTGTAAGCCATGGGTGCCTGATCATGAGACAGTGTAGAAAACTAGCAAACAGGCGGGCTCCCCATGAGTGAATAAAAACGAAGCATTTCTTTAGCACATTGCCTTAATCTACCATCGAATGACACAGACTTTGATCGCTATTGACTTTTTTTAAACTAACCAATATTGCAATACTGCATTGGCTTAAATAATTTTTTACGAACGAAAATGTTCTTAATTAATAAATAAATTGTACGACGGACAAATATTAATAAAAAAATTTAAAGGTTTTTGTTGTATTATAACCAAAAAAAGGCAGCACTGCGTTGGCTTAAATATTTTTATGTTAAAAAAAATATTTTAATCAATAAGGATTAACAAAATGTTAACAATATCTAAAAAAAATGCTTTTATTTCAAAATAAGCAAAACGGCAACACTTCGTTTGCCTTAATACTTTTCGGTGGACGTAAATATTCTTAATTAATAAATTAGTTAGACTAACAAAAAAAAACAATATCGTAAAAAAAAATTTGTTTCAAAATAATCAAAACGGCAACACTGCGTTTGCTTAAATACTTTTCGGTGGACGTAAATATTCTCAATTAATAAATAAGTTGTTAGACTTACAAAAACAGTAGCAATATCGTTAAAAAATTTTTTGGTTTTAAATAATCAAAACTGTTATAATGGAGTTGTTAGACTTACAAAAAAGTGAGAAATCGTAAAAAAAATTTAAGTAATCAAAACGGCAACACTATATCTGTATTAATACTTTTCTGTGAACGCAGATTACACATTTAATCGAACGTAATTCCCGTCACTTTGCTTTCACAGTAATTTTATTTTATTATTATTATTAATTTCTTTATTTCCTTTTCTTTTGTTTGTTAGTATATAAGTTTTCCTTTGCCAATTAGTATTAAGTTAATTAGTTTTGTAAGTATTATTTCAAAAGCTTCCTTTTTTGTTTCCTTTTTTTGGGAATTTATATATAATAGACTAAATAATAATAGTACGATGGTGTAATTTTTAAGATATGCAAATTTTTAGTAATATATATATTCTTTGATAAGTACTTTATTATGTAAGGAACTCTTAATAATGTTTTAGTTTTAATAATAAACTAATATTTAATGTATAACAATTTGGAAAAAAAAATCAAATATCGTCACTTTGCATAATGCAATTGCATGTATGCAATTGCATTATGCAAAAGTTTAGTGAAGCGTAATTCAAACTTTTACAACAAAAACCCGAATGATCCACGAATAGCAACGAGAAGCAATTATAAAAATGTTTTACAGGGTCTGTGGAAGTTTTACAGGGTCTGTGAAATTATGAGAAGTGAATAGTAAACACTGCTATACATGAATGCAGAAAATGTGAAGTTTTTTAAGAGGGTTCACATTAAAATGTAAATTATTAGTTATTCATAAATGCGCGACATGGCATATTATATATCCATGGAAAGGTAATTAAGTCTAGTTTCTTGGTATCTAGCAAACATTTTAATATTATAATTTTTTCTGTTCTTTTTAACTACCCGCAGATATTTTTCTACACTTTAGAAATTTATCAAAAAAGAGTTCGTGGATAAAAACTAGTGGAAGGAGGAGATGGTTTGCTGAAATTTGAACTGAAGATGGACTTATAAATAACACTGCACAATACAAAAAATAGCTACATGGTTTTAAAAACTGATGATGGTTGTGAGCAACAAAAAACATATACGTGTATCGGCGTTTTCGATGTTTAGTTCTGATGTTTCTATACTGAAATATATAATGATATGCACAGCTCTTTTTTAATTTCTCTTTTTGGATTTGTTATACATAATTAATAGTATGTATGTATTTGATTTCTTTTTCTTACTATTAGTTTTATTGTGTTGTTGTTGTTTTAAATTATTACTTAGCAAATCTGACAGATTTGATAAACGTAGCTGATTTTTGTGTATATATTTAATTAAATAATTATTATTTATTAAATAAGTATAATAACTAAATTGCTTGTGTAATACAACGGGACCTAAAGGGACCCAAGTGGGCTGGTTTTTAAATCTTTAAACTGGCAACCTGTACAAATTGGTTGTGTATATCCATTTGATGTAATCTTGAAAATTATTCCTATACAAAACTTTATCTCCTATTTTAAAAATATTATCATTGTTCTATGAATCCAAATACATTATTAGGCTAAGGTTCGTAACGTTATATTCAGAAAGAATTGGGCATGATTAATATTCCAAGAAACAAGGGTAAAAATTAATATCAACTTATTTTTTCAACGTTGATGCTAATTTTTGCCTGGTTAGTTTCTTGGAATATTAATCAAGCCCAATTCTTTCTGAATATAACGTTACGAACCTTAGCCTTCGAAATAATCATATTAATAAACAATTAACTACTGGCTTGAGCTTTTCACATGTTTACATGTTCATATATACTTAAGTATAAAATCAAACCAAAAAAGTTTGTCTTGAGTAGAACAAAAAGCGGAAAAATGGGAATGAAGAAAAATAGCCCGACGCTGGGAAAAGTGTAGTTAATATCAGCTTGAGAGTTTTTTAATGCTGGTATTAAATTTTCACGAAAAAATTTGTGTATATAAGAATTAAAATCACATTCAACCGAGCCACCTGACAAGTGGTGAGGAAGCAAAATACACGTGAGCACTGACGATGGAAGTGTAGCGGCTTCCGATATTGGCGCTACTCTGTTCTGCCGTGTACGTTGAAAAATTAAGTTGATGTTAATTGTTCCTTTGTTTCTTGGAATATTAATCATGCCAAATTCTTTCTAATAATCAATTTGGATTCACAAAGCAAATACGTTCGAAATAATCAATTTTGTTTTTATTGATTTTCTGCATGCTGTAAAAATAACTTTCAATATTTTTCACTGGGATAGCATATAAACCTTTCCAAATCGTTCTATAAGTAGTAAACTTTTTAGAAAAAGTTTAAAATTTTATTTTGTTTTTGCATATATAATCGGGAAATAACACATTATTTAACATATTTCTGGGTTTCCTGTCAAATCTCTTTGTTATTCAGTTATTTATGACAAATCATTATGGCAATTTACACCACTGAGACAAACAACTGAATCCTAAAATTTTATTATCAAAAGTCGTTACAGTACATATCGGATATAAGAAACTTTAAAATTATACAAGCAATTCGTGTTTATAAGAAAGTTATTTCCTATAAACATGTCATCATCGGCTTAGAGAGCAAAGCTGCTAACTACATTTCACAAAATCTTAATGTCCTTGTTGAAAATTAACTTTAATTTATGTTTGCTAGTTTAAAATGGCCCATTATATATTTTATTTATATCAGAACACTGTTGTTTATTGAACCAGCAAAATAGTTTCTTACTTTTGAAATCGTCAATAAGAAATATACACAGGTTTGCACTCTATGCTGATGATTGATATACATATGTGCATATAAGAAACTTTTTTCTTATAAGTGTGTATTCAATAATCACACATATGTAACATTTTTCTATAAAAAGTAAAACAAATTAAGTTCAATAGCTAAAATATTTTTATTATCAGCCATGTCACAGAGTTCAATTCCGTTCGGAAACAGAATTCAACCTAACCCATTTTTGTAGCAACTGGTGTCTAAAAAAGAAAACTAAAATAACAAAATTTGTCAGGTGTGTCCAGACTGTTGGAGGCACTACTATGCTGCGGTATGCTTCAGCTAGGGCTTGACATATTAGGGTGGATCGAATTCCGTTTCCGAACGATATTGAACTCTGTGACATGGCCGTATGTATACAAAAGAATTCATATAAAAAAAAACTAACTTAAATAGCTCAAGCAAAAGATAAACAATAAACAAGTAATTCAGTTTGCGCAATGAAAATTTCTTATATAAAATTTTTTTTCATATCATTTCCCCAGTGAGATGGGAATATATATTTAGAGCAAAAATTGATAGTCTTTGAACATACAATAGTATAATAAGAATAGTATATAAGTTTATTAGTTTTAATTTAAAACTTTTGATATGTAATTAAATTTTTGGTATTAATAAACGTGAAATGAAATGAATGAATATTATTTCCCCATCGACTTTCGAAAAAAAAAACTGTGAGGCGAAATGCAAAGTGCAGACTTATGCTTTGGGGGAGTTTGAAAATGTCCCCACCGGTTTCCGAAAAAATATTATGGGACAAAACTGCAAGCAAACCCTTTCAAAGAAAGAAAGAATTTAGCAAATCGATTGACAAATGACAGAGCATGGGAGGCAGACAAAATTTCCCACCTCCGATTTTCAAAAAAAATAACTTATTGGACCAAACTGCAGGAAAACCCTTTCAAACAAAAAAAGTTTTGAAAATCTACTGACAAATGAGAGAGTTATGCTTGGTGCGCAAATTTCCCAAATCCGATTAAAAAAAAAATAATGGGATCAAACTGCAGGCAAGGCCTTTGACAAATGATAGAATTATACTTGGGGTGAAAATTTCCCAAATCCGATTAAAAAAAAATGATGGGACCAAACTGCAGGCAAAGCCTTTGACAAATGACAGAGCTTTATCTGCACAGAAATAGAATTATCTTCAATAAAACCATGTGGTTGAAAAAATATGAATTTTAAATAACATTTGTCATTAACTTAATAAAACATTTCTTTTATTTTTATACATAAGTACTTAAAACAAGTTTTATCTCATAAAAAGAACTGCTGGGATATGGTGCAGCTGTAGAGAGTATGATTTACGTAAGGAAAGCCCAGGTTCGTACCCAAGTCATGTCAAAAATTTTTTTAATTTATATATTTTCCTTCTTTTGAGATAATTTTGTTGTCAATATAGCGGAACACTTTATCACAGGAAATTTAAAAAAAATTATTGAATACAGGGATTTTCATTATCAAAAACAAAACTTATTTTTTTCTGTGTATGCAAACATTAAAAAATATACAAACGAATTGATAATCTCGTTCTTATTTTCTTATCGTTGGCATTTTCAAATAAATAATTTTAGAGTGCTACATGTAATTCTTGATGTTAATCGCAATAAAATGCTTAATTAAGTTGCAAAAAATACTAAAATGGTCAGACTGCTGTTAATTGGAAACTGCACACATTTTCTTATATGTATATAGAACTGAAAGATCGACTTTGGTTATGCATTTTTTCTTTACATCAAATTCAGTTATAAATTTCCTACTAGTTAAAGCGGCTGGCTGAGACTATCAAATAAAAAAAATATTTACAATATGAAACTGAATTGGTTCAGTCAGTATTTTTTAGTGCTGGGTATGGCACTGGCAGTGACTAGCGAAAGGTGACGCATATTAAAAATAATATGTATTTGAAATTTCACTTAAAATAATAAAAAGTATATTTAATAGTTACTATTCAATAACTGCTCCCGGTACGATAAAGCCAAATCGCAAATATTCAGTTGTTGCAGCTCTACTAGAGGCTAATCGTTCCTGTTCAATACGTGTAGCCATTGAAGGTCCCACTTTAAATGAATTTAAAGATGTCAACTTGCAGCCTTTTGAATCTCAAATTATCGATTTTTTTCCCAAAAAAATACAAAGTGGGTCATACTTTCTGAAAGCTGAGGGCTTAACAGGTTTAAGTTTTAAAAATACAACTAGCTTAAATGCGCAAATATATGATTGTCCAAAAATTTATATACAAACGGATAAGGCTATTTATCAACCTCAAGATTTAGTGCGATTTCGTTTTGTTGTTTTAGATGAGCATACTAGGCCATTGAATATTGAAGATCCTATAAGTGTGGACATATCGGTGAGTTAATTATGATTTAATGTGTTATTTGTATATGCATCTTCATTTGGAAGAAGGAAATAAAACCAAGAATGTCGAACGGATATAATAAAAAAAATGTCCAACTTTTAATGTTCATCAAATAGATTATTGTGAGATATGAATGACATAAATAAATAAATATATGGTCCAAAATTAATTGAATTGTGTAAGCTACATATCTTACCCTATAAAATAGTGAAAACAGTTTATAATTACACAGTGCAACAGTGCAAAAAACACACGGACTGGAGAGTATAGATTGATTGTACTATAAAAGTGTAGTAAAACTCTATACTCACTTTGGGGAATTTGATGAACAATTTTTTTATGCCCGTCCAAAGTTTCTAAAAATCAGTTGGCCCTAAAAAAAAGGTGTCATAATTTTTTGCCTTACAGCCAACTCAGACTTTCTGATACCGCTTAACTTTATATGGCAATAATGTAGCTAAGCGTCCATTAATCAAACGTTATTAACATTTTATGACAAAAAAGTTATGTGTTGGTGGGCTTTTTTTGAAAAAATTTAGGAAAACTTTTTTTTATTTTTTTCAGAATAACTTACAGGGACTCTTCATTTTTTGCTAACAATATTCACCAAATCTGTAGCTACGGTAAAGCTGAGCAACTTTTGCGAATATAATAATACAATTCTAAAGGTGTATAGGCACCCTAATTGCTCACACAGATCACTTTTTTTAGATGTTTTTTTTCACTATTTTTTTAGGCAAAAAAAATTTTTTTTTTTGAAAATGTACCATCAAGTGTATACTGCCGTGTTGTATTATGTCGCGTATCATAAGAAGTTTGTAACTGTTGTGCACAGTGTCGCGCGTAGAACATGCTAGGTAGAAAAAATTATTTTATGTTATATCAAGATGCTTTTACATAGAGGTATTCATATTTAGATATTATTTACAGTTTTTTGTTTTATTTTGTAATAAAAAATGATTTTCATGAAATTTATTTGACATATTGTCTCAATTTTATTTTAAATGAAATTTATTTGCTGGTGTTTAAGCATTGTCTATATGCAACATTTCATTGGTGACTTAACCAATCGTCAGTAGACTTCAAACACAATTTTGCAAAGTTACAAATCCTTTGTATTTATGTACAGACTTTCAAAAACCATTTGAGAATTCACAAATATGTAAATGATTTTCAAAAATAAGCAAAGTAGGCTTTGAAAATTATAGAAAACCGAGCAAATAATTTTTTATTCGACATGAATCCATTTTATTTTCCTACACCTCTATAAAATGGATTCATATCGAATAAAAAATTATTTGCTGGGTTTTGTATAATCAAAGCCTACTTTGCTTATTTTTGAAAATCATTTACATATTTGTGAATTCTCAAATGGTTTTTGAAAGTCTGTACATAAGATAAAGGATTTGTAACTTTGCAAAATTCTGTTTGAAGTCTACTGACGATTTGGTAAAGCACCAATGAAATGTTGCATATAGACAATGCTTAAACGCCAGCAAATAAATTTCATTAAAAAAAAATATTTTTTTAAATCAGAAAAATATATTTAAAATACTTACCCCCGGTTTTTGACTTGATAATTAAGCTGTAATTATTTTTAAGTTATAATTAAATACGAAATTGTCTTTTTGACTGCATATTTAAATAATAGTTAATTGCTCAACCTTGTGTAATTAAATAATAATTAAGTTTTATAAATTACCATATGATTTAGTCTGCTTCTTGTTCTTGTGGAAACAAAAAATTGTGGCCGCTAACAATTCAACTTTTGTTGTCGAGAAATTTGGGCTTTCTTTGTCTATATTTGTCTTTTTCTGATTTTGTAAGCTGTTTTTATTATTTTAAAACATTGCAGAAACTTTTCATTATTCTTATTTCCTGAATGAAGAAAATTAAATTTTTTGGAATTTTTCTTTGTTTATGTTGAACAGCTGCTTTTTGGGAAATTTGTGGTATTTTATGATGCTACAATATTTTTGTCACAATTAAATAAGAACAACTAAATACAACTGAAAAACAAAAGTTGTATTTAATTACAATTTAAATTTATATGAAAATTAACTAAATAAATATTTAATTACTGATTCAAAAACAGGCGGTTAAATACATATATTAATAAATTTTAGTTTAAGAAATATATAATAACATTAAATCAAAAATGTTAAAAACTCCCGAAGTAAATGGATGATAGATAATAACTTCATAATGGCTGGACCGATAAATAGATTAGAAGATTTTAGATGAAGTCACCTTTCAAATAAAATAAACTAAAATCGATCTAGCCTTTTGGGGGCTACGGTGCCACTAACGCACACTCAAGAGCATACCGCTAGAACACTCGACCAAGTTACCTTTCAAATACGAAAAACTAAACTAAAATCGGTCCACCCGTTTAGGCTCTAGGAGGGAATAGACACATACAGATACACAGACACCAAATACACAGTACAAACTTTGCCAAAAATTTGGTGACAAATGATCCAAAAGTACTCGTCCTATGACTTGAGAAAATGAGACTGGTACCAAAAATAAGGAGTAGTGAATGGTGAAAAATGAAATATTGTGTAAATGGTCACATATTAACCATTTTTAGTCCATTTAGTTGGTACTCCGGCTAGTATTGTAGTAAACGGCACTGAACAAATTCGATGCACCTGGATCTAAGGCCTATTACATAGTGTCTATATAATATAAATTGTCTCCACTCAATGAGACTGAAATGCCACTCAGGAACCTGTTCCGTAACTATATTCAGATATTAACTCCAGCTTAACTAGTATTTATAACATTGAAATATAAGTACCCCTGTGGTCGAGTGCCGAAGGTTGTCGGTTCGAATCCTATCAAAGACACCGCTTGAAAATAAAATACAATAAAAAATAAATTAATCGATAGTTACAGCTGAATTTTGGAATAATATTTATATATAATCTATATTATTCTACACCGATTAGGACTCCATAAGATAGTCCAGGAACAAGTTACAAGGTGCATACAAAGTATCAATTAACCCCATCCTGGGCCATCCCCATGTAAAAGTGGCTGGTCCGCTTCATAGGAAGTGTTAGAACTCGGACTGGTCCCTACCACCTGGGGACCGGTCACGTGACTTGTTTTGTGTCAGTTCCATTTACCGTAGGGAACTTACTCGTATAACACCCCTCCTTTTTGATCGGGGGTTAAAAAAAGGCGTAATCTCCACGAACATTAATTTTAAAATTGCAAAATCTTCTTTTTATCTTCTTAGCGCTATTTTGGCGATATCTTCCTATTTTCGTATAAGTGGTTATCTGGCGATATTGCTAGTTTATCATCTAGAAGAATCGCTTTCGTATTGCGAAGGAGTATTGCCATCGAGACACGTTTCTTCCCGAAGGAAGTATCTTTCGCAATACGAAATCGATTATTGCCGCAATAATATTTTTCATCCAGGCAATACGTTTGGCAATACATATGGTGTATTTCTGTGTTCGCTGGGTAACTAAATATAGTAGCTTAACCTAATAATCATCATCAGGGTCTTCTGATGAGTCGTTTACTGTATGATCGTCATCATTTTGTGGCATTGTGCGACAATATGATGACGATTCCAGTCTTGACTCTTCTATGCTAGGGCTTACAGTTAACTTTAATACATCTGTACATATTTTTTCGGTTTTTTTTTTGGCAATCTCTCGAAGGCTATTGAGCAAAGGATCAGATGTCATAACTAACATGGACAATAAGTCTCTATTCATGGCACTTGCAGGTTTTTACTCCCTAAATATCCGGCAATTTTTGTTCCGTGCTTCCTGAGCCTCTTCGGAAAGCTGCACAATTGGAAGCGATGATGCTTTGATGAAATCCTGGCTTTGGTTTATCTACAATGAGTCCCATCTCGTTCTTAAATTTCAAGTTGATTTCCTCGGAACACCTTTCCGTCTGTCATTATCATAAAAAGTTCGTGTTTTGCAGAGATATGAGAATCACTAAAGTTGATAAGTGTTGGAAGAAGAGTATTAACTTCTTCCAGCAATCTATTTGTCACCGCTAACGTGAAGTCGTTCGTTTCTTTGGCAAATATAAATTTGATTGGGTGACAATACAAAGATAATGAAGGCCGAGGATTTTGCCAAATAGTTTTGGGTACCCATCATATAACATAAGGGGAACTAAAGAAAATACGAAAAGAATTTCGTCCGTATCTTTAATGTTCTCAAATCTCTATTTGTATGTGCTGTCCCCAGAACTTCCATCACATCCCCATTTACTAGCAAGTGTAAACGATGAACTTGTTGAGAGCACACTGCTGATAACTTCATTTTGTGCTAATACTAGACGTTCCACTTTTATTTAATAACGCTTGCAAATTTATTTCAGCACGGGTTTCTGTTATATCAATGTGCTCCTCTGCAGGGTACACAGAAAAAATTATCATAGCTTTTTATTTTAACATGCATGTGTTTGAATTTGTTTTTAAATTTTATTACATTTTTGTATGATTTTTAAATATTCCAATAGAAAATTTTAATAGAAAAAAATGCAATTTTTTTCTTATTAAATATTTACGAATTTTAGTTTTTAATTTTACGAATTTTGTGACAGGTCCCATTTTCGTAAAAAAAATATTTGAATTTATGAATTTAGTAATAGAATACGAATTATAGTTTTTTCTTTGTAACAGTCCTTTTTGGACTTTTTAAAACTAAAATATGACAGAAACACCTTATGCCCCACCTTCATGGACCACTTCCTAATTTCTTTGTAAGAATGCGTTGTTGACTTAGAGTACGCTAAGGCTTCATCACTACTTAATTGCCTAGGATTAACGGAATTGGTATTTTTAGACTTAATAATATTATCTGGGCTCTCACTAATGTCTCTAATCACATTGGCAATTTTCCTTTGCATTCCAGAACGCATAGCAATTTCGGCAGCAGTCAACAATTCACTGACACATCGAGAAGCTACGAGATCCACGACACGACGTTTATTCGTCTTAAACGACGATTCCTCGAAATGATTGCGAGGTCTTCCTGCAGGAGTCGCAGCCTCATTTGTTGTCGAAGATTGTGGCGCAAAAGAACTCTCAGTAAACTGTATGTCTGCTTCATGCAACCAAGTCTTATTTTTAATTAAAAAACGCTCCTTCGACTTTCCTGAAGCCAACCATTTGGCACCAATCTTATTAGACAAGTTGGATACCTTCAACTTTGTTTATTTTTGGCTGCTTTCAGTAATGCCACCAAAGTAAAATTTTGAAGAAAGATAGTCATATACACGCGATTTTTTTTCATTCTTCGTGTGTTTCATCCACTCCTCAAAAAAGGCTACCCTTGAAATAAAGTAAACGTGTTCTTAAAAAAAAAAAAAAAAACACATTGTACTGAAGTGTATAGGCTATTTAGAAAAAATACTAAAAATTCAAATTAATAGATTCTGATTAAATAAATACATTAAAAAATAGTTCTTACCCTCAGTATTAACCCAGTAAAAAAAATTGGAAGTCCTTTTTGAGGAACTACATTTTCATTGATTCCAAAGAATCGATATTCACAAATGCAGATAATTAGTAGAAAAGCAAGTCAAAATTTATTTTAGTCACACAAAAATAAGTAATTCCTTTAAAGTTTTAAAAAACACCCACCATGTTTTTTAAAAATTCGATTTTTTTAAAGAAATTTATGAACTAATTTTCGTCTAAAAATTACCAGTTATTTACTGAAATTTACATAAAAACACTATTTTGCTTTTAAACTCGTATAAAAAGAAACAAGTTGCGAAAATGTGTAACTTTGTACTCTTTTTCCTAGAGAAAAATATTAATATAGAGCGCCAAAAAGGAAATATTTCTTATCTTCGCTTCCAATTCGGTGATTAGGAATCGAAAAAGAGAATTTCTTGCTATGACAACCCTATGTAAAAATCATTAGAAATGATCCAAATATGCTCTATTTCCGGATCGCAAACTCTACATTTTCATGATTTCTTTGCGGTGTCTTTTTTTACTGGGTAATATCCATTACAAAAACTTTCAAAATATTACAATATGCCACTATTAGATGTGCACGAAAGTGTCGCTAAATTTGCAACTGATTGATTGAAATGGTTGCATTAAACTCATTACCTGACTTCTGGCCCTTATGACTCACCACTTGCGAATTTGACAAACAACCATTTCTCAGAATTCGGGGTTTTGGGGTGTTGTTTACGTTTTACAAATAAGATTTCCTGGAAATGATACCATGAATTTTGTCCACCTAGCATGTTCTAGGCGAAACACTGTGTTGTGGTTGAAGTCTACTGACGATTTGGTAAAGCGCCAATGAAATGCATAAGACAATGCTTTACTATCAGTAAATAAACTTCATATAAAAATATATACAGGCCGTGTCTTGTTCAAAAAGCCTTCATTAGTGTTATCGCTGTCCAATTTTTAGCGAGAGATGTTGAAAAAAGTTTTGCTCTAACTATGGAAATGATAGGCCACAGTTAGGGCAAAATTATATATACACAGAGAAAAGAGATGCGTTGTGACTATCGAACTCTCAGCCAATCGAATTTTTCCGGTTACAAATACTATCTTATTATTCAGTTGTATATACTTATCGAATTCGATGCGAAAGACTGGGGCCGAATTACCGCATTCGTTATCGAGTAGGCTTTCGTATAGAATAAAATTTCGTCACGTATCGAATGGATGGATTACCGCATTCGATAGCTAACGTATGGAAATATTTAAAAAGTGTACCAAGTTTATATTATACCAGTTGTTGAATCAACCAAAAATTTTTAATACATTAAGGAAAAATTTTGTGTTTCTAGCAGCTAGTACAACAACCAAGTCGATCGGCCAACTGTAATAAGGTTTATAAGTAATGTTCCATGGTTTATTGCAAAACAAACACAATAAAAGAAAATATTGTATTCGATCGCTCTAGTGCTTACGAGTGGAATTTAAACAGCAGCTACTCGATTATCGTATGCCGTAATCCCAAAAAAGAAAATTTTCGAACAATTTTACTCGATCACGTATGCGGTAACTCGGCCCCTGAATGTTTCAGAAACACCATTGAAACAAAATACTATTGTGAATCAAATTTTTTATATATAATTTATTTTAGCTCAGACATAAGCCAGTGTATAATGTACTAAAAATATAAACCAATTTATGATATAGGATATTTTTAGAAATTTAATTTTGAGCACTGACGATATATGTTCTTTCCTTCCAAGGAGCCAAATTTGCCATGATTGACTGCAATTTAAATATATAGATATATATTAAAAACTTTTTGAAAACATCCGAAGCTATTAGTTTCTTACTCACCAAACTTTAACAGGCAAAAAATAATCCCCTAATTGGCACAGGGCATTTCGACTCTTCGCTGTATTAAAGCAGCCGGGTCAACTCACGTTTCACAAGTACTTGCGCCTTTTAAATTTGTTTTTAATTAGATAGGTACACTTTTTTACTGAATACTGAATACCACACATTACCACTTTTTCGCCAGATAACTACATAGATACAGTACAAGGTCTGCCGTTATTTGCACGATTTTTATGAAATTAAACAATTATACACTTTATTTAAATAACACTGTTATGGACCTTATCTTTCAACAATAAAGACAATTGAACTTTAGCAAAACTGTGAAATTCTTATATCTCTTGAATTTAAGTTTAGTTTTTATTGGTTTATTTTTATTTTCTAATATTATTTACTCTTGAATGTCAAGATATTTTACCATATTATTGATTATATTAAACTCTTATTTGGTTTGAAACACCAAATCGATACTTTAGAAACTATAACCGAATTTTTGTAATCATGATTGATTATGGTAACTGAAAATACAGCTGAGGTATATTATTTCAGATATTAGAATAGACATTTTATTGAATCTATTTAAACTCAGGACTTGTAATAGAATATTGGTTAAGTCAGTTGAATTTTAATAGTTGTAACTGTTTTCCAACTAGTTTGTTCTCTCTGTGTTAAGAAAATGCTCAGCACTTTATTCTGAACAAACATTTTTCCGAAAAACATCTTATTTGGTGCCAAAAGACTTTATAGTGAAGATAGTCTCTTTTTCGGGTGAAAAGTGCAATGCTCCTGGCCTTTTTGCACGCTATGGGTGCAATTTTCGCACACATTTTTATGGCCATTCTGTCATAAACTTCCGGTGGAGTGAATAAAATAAATACTTTTGGAAATTTGGCTGATCTAGTGTACAAACATAACCTCCTTCTGTTTTAAGTCGGCTAAAAAGTTGCACTGCTCACTTTTTAACCGACTGAAAAAAGTTTTGTAGTCGGTTTTTTCAAGAATTATTTCTATATAATACATAATTAGGCCCCTATTATGATTCACAGCTAAATTGATAGTGAAGCGGTACTTGTCAAATTCTTATTATGAATTACTACTTTCATTAAAGTGATACAACTGGTTTTTATCAGTTGTGTTTTGGTTTTTATTTCGACTATTGTGTTACTTTTGCTTACTTTTAAAATGGTGATTTTAGGCGCCAATCTATCCTACTTGTCAACCAATATTGTTGCCAAACTAACTAAACTAGGCCAAAACTAAAAAAAAATTCAAATATTTAGTGATGGCTACTATGGTTTCAAAAAAACAGAGAGTATATATTCGAACCTTTTTTCGAACAATATTTCGAAGACAATTAAAATTAGTTGTGAGTCATAATACAAAAAAAAAAATTTTGAATTGGGTCGTAACATTGACAACTCAACCTAGTTGGGTTGTGAATCATAATAGGGGCCTTAAAAACACGTATTGAACTAAAAAAAAAAAATACTTTCCATATGACTTTTATTTAATCAAAAATATACACACAATATCGCGCTTGCTCAACAATAGTGTATTAGATAACAATTAAACATTTTCATTAGAGACAAAAAATGTTTATATAATTAGTTAAAGCAAATATCGATAAAATAAATATGACATTCCTAAGAAAATACGAAAACTATTATAATATACTGGTTTTATTTCTTTGTTTGCCAATCGGCTGCAAAGCAAATATGAGATTTTGAAAAAATTCTTTCAACAAAAACAGTATTATTTCAAAATTATTTCGAAAAATTTTGGCAAGAAAGTATCAACTCAAAATAAAAATTAATAAATTGAAACATTTGAAGCATGAAAAAAGTTACAACTCAAAATATTTGAAAAATTACTTTGAAACAATTTGTTTTACGAAAAAGATAAAAAGTCGTTTTTTTTGTGAAATAGTGGTGAGAACAATACAAAATCTTTACAGTTGGTAGATATTAATAAATATTGTCGATATTCAGTAAAAAGTGAAAAAATGAAAATTTCGAGTTATTACAGAATTTGTTTTTAAGCTTTTTTGATTTCTGATCATGAAATATTATCGATATTTTCAAATGCTGGGTTTTCTAAATGCTTATTTCTGCCGAACTTTTTTGAACAGTATACATTCTCTAGGTGAAAAAGAACTCTGCTGAGAAGACTGTGGCGATCTCGACACATCTAATGCCAGTTCAACCTTCCGTGGAGCCAAAAGTTTTTCTTTGAATGTTCAATTATTACATGGTTTAGAACTCCTTTCTACACAGAAAAAAAAAGATTTGTAAATAGAATTAATGTTTTAGTAAACACAATTAAAACTTTCACTGGAAATGAGCCTATGACGATTTTTGTAAATGCAAACACGGTATTTGTAATTTCAGAAAAAATTTTCAACTCATTTATTTTTAATTAAATTTACCGTTTTTTTGGCAATTTTATTGCCAATTTTAATAAATATTTTCAACAAACTTGTTGTTAACATATGTTGCGCTTTCGAAATAAAATGAAAAATTTTTTTCATTTTATTTTGTTGTTTGATTACAAAGCTATTTCAATCAAAGTTATTGTTATGTTAACAATGGGAAATTTTGAATTTCCGGACAATTTTGATTGTCATAATTGTTATATTACACAGCGTCTTCAACGAGACATTAACGAGACAAAATGTCGAATTTTCTCTTAATCTCATACTAGGGGAAGACGTAATTTTACTTTTCCGATAAGATTGCATTTTATGCAAATGCTCATCGAGCTAACATGTACTACATTTGCATAATTAGTTACTTTATTTTTAATTTTTCACACAAAGTGAAATCTATAAATCAATTAAACACATTTATTCATTTATTTAACACAGAAATTTAATAAAAAGAACATCGTTTTCGTTTATTTTAATAAACACTCACACATGCACACTATTTTATTTTCATATACGTGTGTTTTTTGACAGGTTATCTCATAAGATTGTTGTTATAAGAATTCTTATAGCAACGCTCTCATAAAAATTCTTATAACATTGAGATAACACTAATTTGAAGTCTACACGTAACATAATTCTATCTGCGATTGAATTTGACAATCTCATCTTACATATTATGTTACGTGTAGACCTCAAGTTAACTATTTTTTTATACGCAATCACAACGCTTGAAACGACTTTTTGCTTGTCTGCGAAAAACACTAAATTTCTTTGGGCGGAATCGAACCGGTGACCTCTGGACTAATAAACTAACGTACTTACCTGTCAACTACAGAGCAATTCGTTATTAAATATGCAAACAATGAATACACATACAACTTGATTTCTTATCTTTCTTCTAAATGTTCCCATTCCGTTATGATATAATTTAAAAAATAATTACTTGAGTAATTTAATTTAACTACAAAAATTTAAATTTGTTATATAAACAATGATGATTGTAAATTTTTTCACAAGTTACCCCAAAAACTTAAGTTGACATTTTTAATCAAAAACATATTAAAAGATTTATAAGTTTTTGCGCCATGCATAACAAAAAATTTTGGGTCGTTCAGTTTATTGAAAAAAAAATTCTGTGTTAGTCGTATAAACAACTTAATTGGTTATATTAACTAAATATATTTTTAAATTTAAATTAAACATTTACAATTCGAATTGTTAGTTGCAGTTTGATGATATTTTTTTCTGTGTATAATAAAAATAATTGCTTCGAAAGGTTGAATTGAAAACTAACTTAAGCCAAAGTAATTAAATAAATAGCTTTTCTTTTTTTTATTTTAAGTTTTGACCAAATCAATAAAAAATCAAAGCATTTATATAGAAAAAGTTATTATTTATGAACACTCCAGTGTAATTATTTATTTTATTACTATAAGGGTATTTCAAATAATATAATATTTTGAATAGTACTTGCTTCAGCTCCTATTTTATTTAAAAAAGCGTCTTTTATATGTTACTTTTTTTATATGTTTTTCAGGATGTACTACCTGAAGTTCGTGTTAAGCAATTTAAAAATATTTCGCTCACACATGGCAGTTTTACTGGTAAATTCAAATTGTCCAAATATCCCATTATGGGGTCATTGTATATTGAAGTTAATATAGGTGGTACATATAATTGCCAAAAATCAAAAAGAATCTTTATAGAAAAATACACTCTGCCCAAATTTAGTGTTCATCTAAAGACTCCCTCGAATATTGTATTGGAAGATGGTAACATTAAGGTGGTGATCTATGGCAAGTACACATTCGGCAAGTACGTAGAGGGCAACGCGACAATTGAGTTGCTGACTTATTCAAGGCAAATGCATTTACAAACCCAATATGTGGAAATACAAAGCTTGGGTTTTGTTGATTTTAACCTGAATACTATTAACGATATAAAGGAGCAGGTTATGGTAACTATCAGAGCAAGTTTAACTGAAAAGTTTACGGGTGAAATTCAAAGAGCAGAGAAATCAATACATTTACAAAAACATCGTTATAATTTAATAGTTTCACATAATGAAATAGAATTTGAAAATAATAAACCGTATAGTATTAAAGTTTATGTGAAACATTGGACTGGGGCGCCAGTTTTGGATCGCAAAACGCCCATAACTATGCAGCATGGTGATAAAGTATATGAATCCTTTTTAGATACAACTGGAGCAGCAACATTTGAGTTTGATTATGATGCAAATGCCGATTATAAGTTTCAGTTTAAAGATTCCAAGACAGAATTGGCAAACATTTATACGAATGAGAATTTGATGTTTAGCAATCGGGAATACTATTGTCGACTAACGCTTATAGATAAAAAGTGCGTTTTATTTTATCTTATTATTTTTTAAGTCATTAAACACAAATATTTTTTCTCCAAATTTTATAATTTCAGAATAAAACTTGGAAAAGCCCATCCTTATTGAGGTCAGTTCTATTATTAACATTCCGTACTTAATGTACACAATCATGGGTCATGCTAGTCTCATACATGCGGAGTATTTCAAAGTGCCACCGAATCAAAAATCCTATACCATCAGTATTACACCATCAATTGAAATGCTACCGACGTCCTTTGTCTATGTGTATTACGTTCATAAAGGTCATTTACGTTATGAAGAAATTATCTTAAGATTTCCAGATGAATTTGAAAATCAGGTATAAAAAGCAAATGCAAATAATGATTTCAACATATTTTATTGTTAAATTCAGATCTCGATTTCAGCACCGAAAACAGTGAAACCGGCTGAACAAGTTACAATCACTGTGAATGCACAACCCAAAACGTATATTGGCTTATTGGCTGTTGATTTGGGTGTGAACATGTTGGACAATACATACGATTTAAATAAGCAAACAATACTTGGCGCCTTGTATGAAGAAAAATCGTATGCTCCAGTAGGACCGTTTTTACATCCTGGCATAACATCTGGTTTGGTAACGTTAAGCAATTCTCATGTAATATTACCCCCTTCTTATGATCCAAGTCCTCCGGCCACAACACGTAAGTGGGTATTTTGTTATGAAAAAGGATACCGTTAATTAATCTTGCTTTTTATTGACAGCTTTGCCTCCTATTTGGGATAATATTCTACCACCTGATAATAGTGTTCGACAAAATTTTCCGGAGACAGGGATATTTGATAATTATGAAATGTAAGTATTTACTAACAATTATCTAGTGAAAAAAATAGGAAGTAGTTTTTGCAGAACTACTTTTTCTCTACTTGCAAGGGATCAACAAATGTGTATTTTGTAGTTTTAGGAAAAAGCGATTGTTAACAATAGAGTTGTGGAAAATACGTATTTGAAATAATTAAATTCAAAATGCAAATTGTTTTTTTATTTTTAGCCGACATCAAAAAAGAAGAAAGGCTGGCTATCAATTCGTCATGTAGTTTTTATGTATGTTCCCTCAAAACTCCGCCATTTATGGGCTGATTTCTGATTTTTTTTCTCATTATTCAAAAGTATGTGCTTTAAGATTGGTCCCATTGAAAAGTGGGCAGGGTCACGCCCACACAAAGTAAATACACATTCGTTTGCAACAACTTCTACTCAGACGATTCTTATGAAAGTTTACACACACATTAAGCTACTGTTTAAATACTATCTCATGATTAACAAAGTGGGTTGTGCCACGCCCATGCAAAGTAAATATTCTTTCTTACATGTTCTACTAAACCGATTTCTTATGAAACTTTGCATACACATTTAGGTATCACTACAATACGATATTATGGTTAGAAAAGTGGGCAGTGCCACGTCCAAGAAAAGTACTTAGTCCTTTTAACTGATTCTATCTACTTAAACGATTTTTATGAAATTTCGTACTCACTATTAGTTGTCGTAAAACTATAACATGATGATAAAAAATGTGGGCAATGCCACGCTTATTTTGTTGTCGGCTTTTTTTTTGCAAGAATTTTTCTATTTCAAATTAAAAATACAAAATATTTTTTAGCCAAGTATTTGAAATATAAAATACAAAATAGATATTTTAAAAATATGCATTTATTTTCAAAATACATTTTCTTTTATAAATTTAATTTGAAAATTTGTTCTTTTGTGATATCTAATCAATTTTAGAGTTTGCTTCCAACTTTGCAATTTCTCGCGAGTTTTAGCAATGTTTGCGATATAAGCGATTTTTTTGAAATTTTTTAACGTCTTTACAGCTTTAGCGATTTTTAATCAATATAAGATTTTGCTATCATGTTGCTGTTAGCAAGATTTCGCGAACAATTACCATTTTCCAAAATTTTTGCATTCCTTAAAGTCTTAGCAACTTTTTCTCAATATTATGGCTTTTTTATAATTTTGCAATTTTTCGCATATTTTCGCCTTTTTCGCGACAGAAATGATTTTTCCAAGGTTTTTGGCTATATTAAAATTTTAGGGAATTTAAATCAATTTTACACTTTGAAGTCTTTGCAATTCTAATAAGATTTAGCGTATTTTCGTCCCTTTCTGGATGTTGTCCGAGTTTTTGGCATTCCTTATAGTTTTAGCGAATTTTATTCAGTTTTATGGCTTCTTTCCGATTTTGCAATTTTTCGAAAATTTTCGTCATTTCCTCAATAGGCGTGTTTTAAATTTTGTTTTCCTTTTTACAGCTTGAGCGACTTTTAATGAATTTTAGTGCTTGACATCGAATAATGCTACATAATTAAGATACTCAGTGATATGTTCTAGACCCAAACTAAGGCTACTTGTCCTGTGATGAATTCTTTAATACTAGCTGAATTACTTTACTTTAAACAAATATTTTTAATTTGAAAAAAAAATCTGCTTGTGCAATGAGGGTTTTTCCTAACATTTTTGTTCTAGTTTTGTGATATTTGTGATATGATTTTTTTCACCCGTCACCACTAAGGAACATTTCGTACCATTCCCATTTTCACCAATCATAGCACAAATACGTTTAAGATAATCGGTACAACATTTCCCGCAGGGATATTAAACAATGTTCTTGTCTGAATTTATAAAGAAATTTGCTTAAAAATACTTACAAATACTAAACGAAATAGCTGATTCAAACAAAAATATTTACTGGGTTTTTTTTGTAATATATTAAACAACCTTTTTGACTGAGTCATAAAAACTTTTTTTAAAATAATTTTCAGTTTTAAATAATAACATCATCATCAATTAAGCATTTATGAAATTTCACTTTCTTAAATCTGTTCAACTCTGTAGTTTATATAAAGGCTCTAAAAAAATTAATGAGAATTAACGCAACAACATTAACGAATTGATTCACTCAAAAATCTTTAGTAAGCAAACTTGTTAGAATCGCATTTTCTTACTACCATTGTTGTTGTTGTTATTTATTTGTATGTCGTCATCGGAGTTGCTTTTTTACGACACAGAAAACTAGTTTTTGTTGATATTTTTTTATGCTTGCGTTCCAAAGAAAAGTCAAATTAAAAATTCTCTGATTCAGTAAAGAAGATTTACGGAAAATTCTAGTTTATTTTAGATAAACTTTTGTTTGACAATTTTTTGGTGATAGTTTTTTCTGTGTATAAATGATCCAGACTGGCAACTCTTCCTGATCACAAGTTTAGAATTTTCTTGACTTCCATAAAAGATATTTTTTACTGTGAACCTCTATATATATGCAGTAGCATATATTTTACGGAAATGGGAAGGGGGTGTGGTGGATGATCGTGCAAGACACCAAATATTTTTAAGGTTAACGCAATTTAAAAATGTAAGAGATTTTATAGTATTAGGTTATGTTAGGGGTGGGATATCATATTCCCCGGCCCTGGATGCAGGCCAGGCTATTATAAACATATAAGCAGATTAGTTTTGAAACGTTCTCTTGGTTGATTTTTTTTAAATATATTACACACTGAAATGGATGTACATATATAGCAATTGTACGTCTCATACTGACCTATGGATCAGTAACAAACAAACAAGAAATGTGTGGTAGATCAACTATACAGATTACTGATTGTTTACGTACTAGTGCTAGAGGCTCTGAATGCTTACTAAACTTAATACTGATTGAGTTTTATATATGGGCTGTGTCCTCAAGTAAACAGAAAAAATAGATAAGAATTATATTCAATAAAATAATGTTGTTGAACAAAATACTATTTTCAATTACATTTGTCATCAATAATTGAGTTATGAATATTTGTCATTAATATAATACAATATTTATCAGTACCGCGCATTTTAAAAATTATGCAATAAAAAGTATTTGATAAGAAAGTTAATGAAAAATTGCAAATATTTAATAAGAATTAAGTGATGTATACATTGCCATGCTTTCAAGGGGTAAGTACTTTAAAAAAAGTTTTATCTTATTAAAAAAAATAGCTGGCATATGGCTCAACTGTAGAGAGATTGCTTTTTGTTCGTATCCCAGCCGTATCAACATTTTTTGTTTTAATTTAAAATTTTTTTAGTAAATTTTAAATAAATTTTTTAATCAAAATTCTTCCAAGTGTTAATAGAAAACTTACTTTCAAATCAATTTTTTACAATTTTTCTTATTAATATAGCGGAGTTCTTTATCACAGGAAATTAAAAAAAAATTAATTGGATACTGGGATTTTTGTTCTCAAAAACGAAATTTATTTTTTTCTGTGCAGTGCGTCAGGATTGATAGCATCTAAGTGGTGCAGATCAAGGTTTTATAGTATTGCCAGAATCTTCGATCAGTTACCATAGATAATGAGGAAACCTTCCGATTACATGGTACCTCCTCTGGAGGTATCTTTTTGCTTTCAAAGTCCTCATTCCATCAAGGCGAGAGTGGATGGGTGGTAATATACAAAGAGACTACGACTTCAGAGAATGATCTGAACTATTACCTGTGGAGGTTTCTCGGATGATCTTCGAGTAAGACACTCCTTTCGACTCCCTGATGGAGCTGTTGTACTTCAGGCTGAAATACGGGCTATCAGGGAATCAGTAAGGGTAATCAGCACAGGAAAAATCGGAATAATCATCGGTAACCAAGCGTCACTTTTGTCTCTAAAACATGAACCGGCAAAACATATCACATGGGGTTTTTTACACTTCTAATCTTACACGTATGTACTCACACGTATTAACTAAGAGTAAATAAACTCAATCAGTGTGGCATGAACATTCAAACAAGAAGGTTTTTTTATCGCTTATTTCCTGCTATTGCTTGATATATACTAACAAAAACTTTGTAAGAACGAGACTTGCAAAATAAAACCCATACAAGCAAAATGTATTAGTATGTGTTTGCCGGTTCCTGTTCTAAGATCACACACCACTTTGTCTACATTAGTTAGCCAGTGCAAGGATGTGCTATTCAGATTGGGTGGTCAGGCGGACGTTACTCTCATCTGGGTTTCCGCGCATAGCAACTTCCTTGGTATCGAACTTAGCTGGCTCTGCTATAGACGCCTCCAATGCCGTTTGGCACTATTAGAGCCAACATTTTAAAACAATATCTTCAAAAAGCTGTTTACTCAGAAAAATTTTTATTTTCAATTAATATTTTAATTGAATCAACCAACGTTTATTTTAAATAGTTTTTTTTTCTTTAAAACAAAATGTTTAATTCGATTTTAAATCAAGTCACAATATAATTCTTGCAAAATAACCGACTGATGATGAAATATGAAGATGATGAAATATGGGGCGTGGCACCGTCCCATATTTCATCATCATGTACTTTTACAAGAACTAATTGTGTGTGCGAAGTCTCATAAGAATCGGTTACGTAGAAGTAGGTAAAATGAATATTTACTTTTCGTGGGCGTGGCACTGCCTCTTTTTTCTAATCAGAATGTTGTATTGCAACGATAACTAAATGCGTATGCAAAGTTTCATACGAATCGGTTAAGTATAAGTAGTTAAAATGCCTATTTACTTTTCATGGGCATGGCACTGCCCACTCCTCTAAACATAATGTTGTATTGTAACGATAACTGAAGGTGTACGCAAAGTTTCACAAGAATCGGTTAATTAGAAGTTGTTAAAAAATAATATTTACTTTTCATGGGCGTGGCGCAACCCATTTTTTTGATCCTGATGTTGTATTTAAACAGAAGCTTAATGTGTGTGTAAAGTTTCATAAGAATCGTCTGAGTAGAAGTAGTTACAAACGAATGTGTATTTACTTTGTATGGGCGTGATCGCGCCCATTTTTCAAATGGACCAATCTGGAAGTACATCCTTTTGAATAGAGAAAAAAAATATAAATGGCGGAGTTTTGAGGGAACATACATGAAAAATACATGACGAATTAATAACCTTTCTCCTTTTCTGAAGTCGGTTAAAAATAGAAAAAATTTCTACATATTAATTGTGTATAAATAAAATAATGCAAACTAGCATTGTGAGAATTATATCATTTTTCTAAGTATGCGACATTGTTTTATGAAAATTAGTTCATCTATTTAAAAATTTCAATTAATTTTTTAATTAATATAATGGTGGTTATTTGGGGAAAACTCGTCGAAGTAGTACATGATACCAAAAATAAAATTCCGAAAATTCGTTTTGTTTTCTATACATTTCTAAAACCAAATAAACGTGAAAATTTTAAAGCGTATCTCTCTTTTAAAGCCGGTAAATTTTGTATGATAAACAAAAATAAATTTTTGATATTTACTCAGTTTTGTTTTTGTTTTCAATGTATTTTTCACTTAGTCGACGCGTATTCCCGAATAGCCACCAATCTTTATTTAATTGAAAAAATCGAAAAATATGTTCATTTAATTCTGTTGAGTTAATGCTACAGTTTTCGTTATTCGTTAACAACTAATTGATTTTTTAATTGTATCTTTGTTTTTATTAATGTAATCTTTTTTACTTTTTTCTGTGTATATAAAAATACTATGTAATAACGGCTTAAAGGTAATTTAATCAAGTTTCCTAGTGGTTTTTGTAATAAAATTGGACAACTCCTTTGCAAGTTATGATAAAATCAGTGGGGTAGCTAGCCCCTACAAAATCCCAAATTTTAGAATGAAATAAAATTTTAAATTTCGATTGCTTTTGTAGTTAGGATAGCATAACACATCAAACAAATATAGTGCTACTCTTTGGCATTTTTCTTGTTCCATAGTGCAATCTTTCTTTTATTTTTTGCAAATAAATGTTTTTATTTTTATTTAAATGCTTTTTTTTTCTTATCTTCAAACTTATTCATATCACAATGAAAAGCATCATAATGTCTTTTATTGATATACTCCCATCTTTATCCTTTCCTTAAAGTTGTCTTGACACAATTGAGCTATGGAGTAACTTATCTTTGTTATAAGCAAATATTCCAAATAAAATTTAAAAGGCCATGAACGACTGTTTTCTTTTCCAGCAATGAAACTGCGACCAAATTAAGCTTCCAAATACCCGATACCATCACCACTTGGCGTATAACAGTTTTTTCCACCAACGCTAAGACGGGATTTGGAATAAATAACGGGCCAACTGATATCATTACTATGCAAACCTTTTTCATATCCGTTAATCTCCCATATTCGGTAAAGCGTGGGGAAATTGTAACTATACCGATAACCATATTTAATTATTCCAATAAAAACTTAGTCACGCAAGTAGTTTTGCAAAATAATGACACGGAATTTTATTTCATGGAGTCAAGAAGACAAGTTATGCAAAGGTCACGTGATGAACAGCAAAAGATAAAACGTATAAGGGTACCAGCAAACAAAGGAAAGACGGTGAAATTTGTTATATTTCCCATAAAGGCAGGTGATATAAATGTGAAAGTGACAGCCAATTCCTCTTCATATTCAGATGCTGTATGGCAAAAACTTAAAGTTGAACCAGAAGGTGTGCCCAAACAGCAAAATCTTGCTGTGTATATAAGTATACCCGAAGGAGAAAAAATATCTTCCACCATCAAAATCACAGATGCAAAAGACAGTGTACCCAATTCCGAATATATAACTTTCTCTGTAGGTGGTCATTATTTAGTGCCAACAGTGAACAATTTCGGGGATCTTACACAAATGCCTACCGGCAGTGGAGAACAAAATATGATAAATTTTGCCCCAAGCGTCTTAATACTACAATACCTGAAGGTCAATGGGAGACTATCGAAGGAAAAAAGTTTAGTTGAGAGTCTGCAGTCATCGATCGAAGTTGCCTACCAGCAGCAATTGTCTTTTCGTCATTACTATGGTGGATACAGTGTTTTTGGCTGGCAAACCGATGAAGAACCCAGTACTTGGCTCACCGCCTACGTGGTGCGTTATTTTATTAAAGCATCACAATTTGTGGACATTGATGCAAACATTATCGAAAATGATTTGAAATATTTGGCCACTCAGCAAAAATCAAATGGAGAATTTTCGTTTACTGGTTATTTGCTAAACCCAAATCATAAAAATGAATATGGGCTAACAGCCTTCATATTGTTGGCCTTTTTGGAAAACCACGTAAGTATATAAATAAGAAATATATGAAGCTAATAATTAGTCCCAGAAAAAAAGAATGGTTGGTGCATGGTTAGGCCGACAAAATATTAGTTGAATAGACTATATTTTATCTCATGCTGTCAATTTTCTATGAATTGAAAAAACAATCCATATTCATTACCTTAAGAGCATAATTGTAATAAATATATGATTTTTACATTTCTTAGATTGATGAGATTAAACGTTCGTACACTCCATATATAATGATAGGTAAATCTAACCAATTTAAATAGTTAACCTACAGTTGATGTAAATTGTTGTTGCAATTTTTATGAAATAACAATTTCCATTGTTTGAAATAAATTTTAAAGTTGTAAGTCATTTCATACCTATACATATGCTGAATAACGATAGCATAAGGTAGCCATAGCCATGGTTACTTTATGCTATCGTTATTCAACAAGATGACTTAGGTGGGATGGGATAGGCGTCCAGTTCATAAACATTAGAAATTAAGCTCAATACCGATATTTTACATTTTACTGAATTGTAAAATGAAAATTTTAGGAAAAAATATGTTGGAAAACTAAAATAATGTTTAAAATTACTAATATAATCTTTAACAATTTTTACGGTTAAAATTAACAAATTTTTATCGTCAAAATTACCAATTTAAAATAATAACAACGAAGTATTTTATAAAAATTACTGTATTTACGTCAAGCAAGTCACCGCATGTCTATGTATACTTTGGGCTGTCGTTATGTAGCAATATGACTTAGCTGAGAAAGTAAAGGCGCCCGGTTCATAAACATGAGTAAACTTGTGATAACCTAAGTTCAAGACCAAAAATTACAAACAAAAATATTTTGTTTTATTAACAAACACATTTACTGTTTAAGCCTTGGCAGTCATCGAACAGGCTACATTCCGGTTAGTAGTTTGATACAGTATCAACTAAAATACAATTCTATTGGCTGACGTTTACCGTATTCTAACATATAAAATTGGTTAGATTTACCGATGTTTTATTTTGAGTGTATGGTTTTGTCATGGCTAAATAACGAATATGATAAGCTCAACCGAATAAAATATTATGAATTGCATTTTAGTGCTAAATTTTATTATCATTGATACACCAAACCGATTAAACGGCTAACATTAGCAATTATTTACTTTTGTAAAATAAATTCTTTTTCAATAAAAATTGTACGATAGTTGGTGCTGCTGACAAAATTCGATTGGCAACAAATTCCGTTGTCAGAGGATGATTGCCACTTATGTAATGCATGGAAAATTGGTTATGGGAAAGAGGATTGAGAGAGTAGTGTTTTGTAGACATTCATTCGACTTGAATAGAGAACGCGTCGTTCGTTAATATTTTTCTGTAGGCTTTAAGGATAGCCACAAACTCAAAATATTAGAAAAAAGGACTATAGTTTGAACAAAATTAAAAATAGGAGCAATTTGCTGGTAGAATTAGTACATAAGTATTGTAAGTGAAGTAAGAATATATGTTTCTTTAATAAAATTCTTAGCTCACAGAAAAAAATAGAAAAAAATATGAATTTCAATAACATTTATCTTTAATAATAAAATATTTCGTTGCAAGTATTTCTTTTCCATGCCGGTTATTTCTTTTCTTTTTATACATAAGTACTTAAAACAAGTTGTATCCCATAAAAAAATAAATGGGATATGGCTCAGCTATAGAGAGTATGCTTTACGTCCGGAAAGCCCGGGTTCGTATTCCAGCCATGTCAACATTTTTTTAATTTATATATATATTTTTATTTTGAAATAATTTTGTTATCAATATAGGGCAATTCTTTATCACAGGAAATTTGAAAAAAAAATTATTGAATACCGGGATTTTTGTTATCAAAAACGAAACTTATTTTTTTCTGTGCTAAGTCCCTTTTCACAATGTATGATTAAAAGTTAAGGCGGATTTTAATGGCAACGATTTTGCGGTTAAAGCCCATGCTAACTTTTAATAATACGTTGTAAAAAGAGAAGTTAAACAAATAATTATTTTCATATTATAAAATATAATTTCAGAAATATGCCGACATGTATGGGAAGATCATAGAAAATGGTGTAGAGTTCTTAAATTCAAATTTAAATAACGTTAACGATGTAAATTCATTAAGTCTAATAGTAGCTGTTATAAAACGGACCAAGCGTCATAACGCCGACATTCTTATTAATCGACTAAAATCGAATGGCAAAGAAAACAATGGACTTAGATGGTGGTCGGAAAATGTTCAGAATGCAGCAAATGACGTAGAGACAACAGCAAACGCTGCATTAACCTTACTAGATACTCCAGGAGATCATACTTCCATTCTCAAATGGCTGATCGAACAACGAAATGCTAATGGTGGCTTTAAATCTTGCTATGACACTGTAACAGGAATGGAAGCCTTAGTAAAATTTTCAGAAAAGTATACAGATATTAAAAATATCAATTTAAAGATTTCTTATAGGGCCAAGGACGAACTAGGAAATGAAGTGGCTGCTGATGAGTTCTATGTGGACTCGAATAATGTGCTAAATTTTCAAAAACATGAGGTACTCTCAGACTCAAATAGTTTCTCTTATCACAAAAATAGATTTTAAATAAAATATCGTATCTTTCTAGTTACCAACAACAACGCGCCATGTAACATTCGAAATGGAGGGCAACGGCGCTTCTTTAGTACAACTCACCCAGCAATACAACATTAATAATGAGCAAGAGTTTCGCCATTTTAATATCCAAACTAACACGACTGTAAAAAATGAAAAAGAATATATTTTGGAGCTCTGTTTCAGTTATATCCCTGAAGTAGACAATTTCAACGGCACCACTAACATGATAATAATCGAAGTTAATTTACCCTCTGGTTACCGTTCTGGGTCAGAAAATAATAAGTCTTTAAAGCAAAATCATGTTAAACTAGCTGAAACAAAAAATTCTGAGACGGTAGTCCTTTTCTATTTAGATAAACTAGAGGCAAATAAGCAATATTGCTTACAGATTCCAGTAGATAAAGTGGATGAGATTTTGATGACAAAACCGGCAGCAATAATTATGTATGATTATTACAATTTAAGCCGTTCAAACACAAAATTTTACAGTTTATAAGCAATTAATATTTGAGGTTGGATACCCTGTGCAAGCTTGTAAATATGTAGTGTATAGTCTATAATATAAGTCTTGTACTCGAGAGCTTGACTCCCAAAGGAAATAAACTAAGTAAAAAATATTATTAAGTTAAATGGTTTTATTTTAAAGAAACATAAGCAGTCAGTATCAGTCACCACTCCACTCTTCTTAACAAAATATGTAGGGCATTGATCAGACTAAAAGAAAAGCGTTGTTGACTATTAAATGACAGCAATGGGACATTTTTAATTTTTAGTCTCAACCTTTTATGATTTCTCTAGAACTAATGGATAAATTTAGAAACAATATTCGCTCGGCTAAAAGAAAAGTTTGTTGTCCAGTTTGGCTTTTGTTTTTTAGTGACTAGGGTAAACCCTTCTCCAGTTATGCTTATACATATATATCGTGGGACGGGGGTCTATGTGCTCCATATGCCATTTTGACAATTTTGAGTTAAGGATGCCACCTTAGGTTTTCGACCCCAGATTTTTTAAATCCGCAATCTGTTTTCGCCTATGTTGTATCGTTGTTGAGATAAATCGTGTCGTTTTTGCTCTATGTCTTTCAAAACAGAACTTTTTGTGCCATTTTGCTCTATACATCATTCAATGGCGTATAGAGCCAAATTTTAGTACAAAATCTTGAAATTGATTACTGTTCAACATTATGCCCTACGTAAAGTTATGTGTTGTTTCCACAATGCAAACAAGCACTGCTTGTCTAAAATTTGTATGGAAATCACTAAAAAAAACTGAGTGCTTTTCATATAAATTTTAGACAAGCAGTGCTTGTTTGCATTGTGGAAACAACACATTAATAATGTTTAAAGCTAATAATTTTCAATATATTTTTCTATTATAAAGAATTATTCTTCCTTTTATACAGAATACTGTGTTAAAGTATATTGTGTTTTACAACCAAAACTAAATAGGTGCGTCAAGCGTTGCATTAGGCTGTAGAGTTTCTAATTTCGCAATGTAGACTTATTTTAATTTTTTTTTATTCATATTGAGAAACTCTGAGCGCTACAGTCAACGCAATGCTTGAAGCGCTTATTTAGGTTTAGCTGTAACTCCTTAGCGTGCATTTGCCCATTTAGAAATCGACTGACAAATTCTGCGAAAGAAGCATTTAACAGAATTTTTAAAAAGTTTATTGTTTTTAACGAAAGTGAAATAGCGAAATGCCTGTACCATTAAGAAACATTAAGAGAGGGAGAGAGTTACGAAAGAGAGTTACGAATGGTCTTAAAGTGGAACGTGACGTAGATCGGCGAAAACAATACACTTTTTCTGTTGTTGTATATTTTGATTTGCAAAGCATTTTCATCGTTTTGTAGCGTCATTTTTTTATAAGCGAAAATTATATGCTGATAATACGACCGCTACAATTATTTTCCCCAATAAGGAAAAATTTACTTATTGTTGCGTTTGGGACGAATTAAACAACAGTCGTGGAGGTAATGAAATAGGTAGCTGTATATACAAAATACTCAATACTGTGATGATAGAACATACAACTACTCAAAATATAGTTATGGGGAGTGATCTAACCAATTAAATTGTTCGATTCTTCCATTTACTAAAAAAAAAGCTTATAAAAAATTTTGCCGATATCAATTACCAACACCGTTAAATATTTTTGAAACAGAGTTTAGTATCGTTAAGAGAAAAGCAAAAATTTCATAATGAAAAAATGTCTGATTTAAAATTTTTATTCAATTTTATATCTGAAACTGACAAAAATTATTACCTATCCCAAATAAATTACGATGTTTATTTAATGATTATAATTTTGATATATTCTATAATAATTTTGTGAATAGCTTTTATTTTTGGTTTTTTGTAAATATATTGTTTTTTTACAAAAATTTTTAGGTGTGTTTTATTGCTTTGTTAATACGACTTTGCTCTACGTGTATGTATTTGCAAGGTGGCGTTTAGAGCAAACAGGTTTTTATTACCGTTAGAAAGTATCCCTTTATAGATGCAATCGGGAGATAAAAATGTTTCCTCAGAATCGTCTTTTTAAAACAAATATATGGTATAAAAATCAGAAAATCTTATCGAGTTGTTTTTTTAGAAAAATTACGTTAAAGTGCAACATCGAGTCAAAATGCATTTTTGGCACGTAGAGCACTTAAGCCCCCGGACGACGATATAGGAATCTATTTACTGAATACAAAGCAAGAAAACCATATTGGGAAGTTGGATGTAAAAATGTTTACTGAATAATTCACAGCATATAAGACCCTGAATAGGCTTTTTATTTAATGATTCCAGCCTTGCGTATGAAGAAAAAATGCCTTAATGTTAATATCTGTATGGTAAAAATATGTAAAATTTTGTATACTCTGCTTTCCGCAGTAGCTAAAATTTGTAAACAGATTCTGTAATATGATACACAAGAGTTGGTATACTTTAAGACTTCAAACTAAGGCTCAACTACACTCTTTAAGAGACATGTGGTTATAAGAGGCCTGTTTGGAAGCTGCTATATATCCATTTTTTTATATAATTGTTTTCATTTGTATTGCACTGTGCGAGATTGTATTCAATACTCCATAAACTCCAAATTAAGGTCCAAACCAAGCAAAGCATTTAAACTTAATTGTACCAAACGCCAAACATAGCTTTTTTATAATTATTTTATGGAATAAATTTTATGGAATACATTTTAAAATAAAAACTGCTTTAGCATGATTTAATATATTATAAATAAATGTACATAAGCCTTTTTTTTGTATGGGACTGTCCATTATGTGTTAAAAACAAAGAACGAAAATATTGTTTTACTCTCTTCATACAAATTGGCGTGTTCGTAGTGCATGCTGTTGATTTTCCACTTTAAGAAAGAATGTTTTTTTCCAAAACCAGATTAAATATATAACGGTTGTAGAATATTTGCATTTGCTTGTCTTATTTGACACATCAAATTTTTTAAAAATATTAGAAATGATATATATATTTTTTTAAATTATTTTTGTCCGAAATCTTGTGTATTGAGCGTTATGCTATTTTAGTACGCTTCATTACTCAGTTTAATTATTAAAATTGCATTAAAAACTTACACTAAAATAACAGCGTAGGTCTGTGCTTCTATATATTTAAAAATTGTGTGATCTCTGTTACATAGTATTATATTGTAAAACGTTTCATCAGTCAATTATCGTTTGTGTCTAAAAAAATGTATTGAGTGTTATCCATATTTTTGTAATATAATTTAAATTTTTTAGTGAATACCCAAGGAGGTTATGTTAATATACATCGATGATTATACATCTGAATTGTATTGAATTCAATATAAAGTGCGTGTTCGGAAAAAAATATTCGTTTAAAAATGTGTTGAGTGTTACGTAAAAATATGTTAAACATAATTTATCTATAAATTTTAGGAGTTAACAGCAGCTGAGGGGTAGACACGATATAAAGAATATTATCTGTTTAAAAATTCTGGTTTTCTTTTAAAAAGTTTTGCTTCTACACCTACAGTGCGGTAGGTGTTTATATTTTCGTAGAATATATTAAATATGCCGTATTTTGCTACATAAAATTATTTGAAATTGACATAACTTTTGACATTGTTGGTCGATTTTATTAAAATTAATCTTATTTGAAAGAAAAGTTAGCCTACTTTTTATGTATAAATGTTTGTAAAGAGTTATTTAAAACATGGAAAGTTTTTATTTCTCCATGTAAACTCAAGTCAAAATCGAAAAAGTGGTCATAACTTTCAATTTCGTCCAGCGATTTTTAAAATTTTTGGTTTTTAGAGTATATGTTTTTTAGAGCAGGAGTTCTCACCATTCCAGGACCCCTTGTAAATTTTTTTCGCGGAGCCTCTCTGAAGCCCAAGTTGCATTTTGTTTTTTAGGTTGAATTTAAAACTCCTAATTATGTTTATACTAAGGACCGGAAAAAGTTTTTTATTTTGTTTGTTCCTAAAATATTTATCATTAAAGTTCAAAGCAAAAAAAAAAAATATTTAAAAATATATATTAAATAAATATCGCTCAAGTTCAATATAATAAAGTTCTCAAAATAAAAAATTTCTGTTGAGAGAAAGCTTTAAAAAAAAGTTTCTTTTGTAGATTTTGTTCTAACGTTCAATTCACAAGAAAACATCTACAAATTTAAATTGCCGTGATCGAGGTTTATTACAATATCAAAGCTAAACAACAAGAACGGTCACTAGACATTACACTAGTAATCTCTTCATAACGTTTTAAAAATTTTCGACGATATGCGATTTTTTCGCATTCTTTCACATTTTTTTATTTTTAAAAGTTTTGACGATATCTAGTCAATTTTAGGGCTTGTTTCCGATTTGATAGTGATGTCAATAACAGTCAGTGCAGAGTCTGGGCACTTTATATTAAGCAGTGATGAGTAAAATATCGCACTAATATTTTGTTGTTTGTTTGTTTGTTTGACGATTTCAAAACATAAATACTTATGTATGTATGTACGTATATAATATAAAAATAAATAAAACATAAAAAGAAGTATGTAGATCGAAAATAAAAACTTTTATTGCTTTTAAAAACACTATTTTTTCGGCTCTTCAGGTGGACCCCTTGGGTGGTTGCTACGAACCGTTGCTTTAGAGTATATAGAGAATAGATGTATAGTACTTTCAAACCACATACTCATTTTTTGTGCTGTACTATTTTCGCAGAAATCATTCTCGGCACAACCGCGGAAGCAAATGTAACGCTCAATACACAACAATTTTTTTAATCAAAAAATTTAATTTTGTTTCAGGATCCATTGAATGAGACGAAAACAATAAGATGACTAATACCTTCTTATATTTCATTTAGTCACATTAGGGGGAAAAAGACACACACACAAAAAATGTACGTTTAGAATGAGAAGCACCCAAAAAATAAAAAGTGCAGTATTTTAAGGCGTGGCAAAAAAATGTTTTTTCTGTTTCAGAAACGTCATTCACATGTCTTTCGTTTTAGGAGGTGGCTGCTACAACTTTTTTTCGACCAACCCACCCTATAATACTACCAATATTGGAAAAACGATAAAAATTATAAAGTGCAAAAATGAACTAAAATCGCATGTTGCAAAAAGTAGCACAAAGTTAAACTTGGATGCGAATATAGACCTTCTGTTCTTTATTGTACATATAACATATCAGAATTATTGGGGATCTCTATAACTTTTATGCTTTTGTACTTTTAATAAGTAAACAATTTAGTGTGCAATTGTACCTTTTATAATAACATGAATCTTATCAAGAATAGCCTACAATTTCAAAAATAATTTTACACCGATCTATTATAAACAGTGCTATAATGTTTATAGAACTATACAACAATTTCGAACTTTTTACGGAGCTCTGCAAACCGATTCTGGTTGGAGACAAAAAAAATATACGTTTGTCGGCGTTTTGCAAGGTCATATCGGAATCTTGTTTAGAGGGTGTTAAAGTTTCCCCCATTTTGGCCTGATCATGCATAACCTGACCAGACATCCCGCATTTAAGAGCTCGATCCCGCCTAAAATTTGTATTCCGCTTTCTCCCGCTTTTTCGAGTTTTAAAATTTATAATTCTACTGTTTTAATTATTGCCAAAAATTTTGACTATTTTTCAACTGAATAAAAAGATATTTTTTCTTTTTTTCAGCCAATATAACTGATGGAGTTAAACCCCTTTAAAATTGCAAAAGTGCATTTTTAGACGTTGCTTCAAATATCAGTACTAGAAAATTGCTAATCCAAAGATATTTAGGGTCATATACATAACGGAAACATGGCATGAAGTTAACATTGCTGAGTTTTTCTACATACTATTTTGAAATTAGAAATAATCACGGAATATAGCCATGAGTCTCAGCTACAATCGACAGTGATTTATAAATTAAAATTTTATATCAAAACTTGTTAAACTCCAGTTCAATTTCGTTGCTAACTCCATTCTAAGTTTTCGTTATGCATACGGACGTTAATTATCTAGGATTAAATTAATTTAATTCAAGTTTTCAATTAAGTTATTTTTATTGAGAAAGTAATTTTCAAAGCATGTAATAACTGAAAAGACAAACTGCCTGGCTCACGATGTCGACAAGTCGAGTTCATTCTCATATTTATATTGAAAACAAATACAAATTTAATTTTTTTATTATTGTTCTCAATATAAATATGAGAACGAACTCGACTTGTCGACATCGTGAGGCAGGCAGAAAGTCTTTTCTGTATAGGCGTCGAACTGATATTTTTGAGATCAATCACTATCTCATCATACCTGTTCCCAGTGTGCGGGTGGTGAAGACAACTAGGCACCTAACATTAAAAATGTTTGATAGCTCCAAAAATGAAATTCAACGATCTTAACCCAGAATAAACAAAAAGTTCAGCAAAATAAAAGAGAGTAATTCAACCAAATTGATTCAAAATGAAATCTTGTAAAAACTGCAATCTTTTGTGACTGCAATCATTTTGAAATCATATTTTGAAATCATTGAATTTAATTGCAAGCAATTTGATTGCAATAAAATTTTTGTTGACATCATATGATTTCAATCAATTCTCCTGAAATCACAAATATAGTGAAAGGTTAACAAAATAGTATAAAAAATGCATTAAAACGTAGGATTGTTAGCCATTTCATGCAGTTTTTTTTTAATTATCAGAGTAAGCTTTATTTCTAAAAGAAAGAGTATCATTGAAAGAGAACGATGATTTTGATTCTGTTTTAATTTTGATTGCAATCGCAGGATTCGATTGCAATCAATTAATATAAAAATTAAATTAAAACCGAACTCAAGCCAAAAATATTTAAATTTCTTTGGATATAAGCCCATACATGACTTCAAATTGATATCATGATATCAAATTTACGATTGTGATTGCAATCAAAAACTAGTAATCATTAACATGAAATCATGTGATTGCAATTAAATTGATTGCATCTCTCACAGCTCTGGTTGTGGGTTAGCTCATCTATATGCCTTCAAAGAAATCGTCTAAAAATTCATGTTTTTAAATTTTAACGAACTTCCTAAGTACATATCGTTAGCTGGAATGCAAAATCGCGAATCTACTTTTTTAAGTTTTATAGGAGAGAGGAAAAATTAAATAAAATATGTATGTACTTCAAGATCCTGAAGTTAAGTTTTTTTTTTCGTTTGTAGTTTAGTTGATTTTTATGATAAAGTTTTGAAAATTTTCGATGTAATACGCAATAATTAAATAACAATGCGACTTTGAATTATTTATTAGTTATGTACGTGGTTTTGCATTTCAAGTAACGATATGGAACTGTATAGTTGCATATATATAAAAGAAATCATGTGTATACTCGTATCATCATAGAAATGGAGCGTTTTTATATCATCCCTCTTTTCACAAGATATTTTATAAGATCCTGCTTTTTTGGTCGTATTGGCTTCATAATCCCGCTTTTCAATCGTTCTTGTCCCGATTTTTCGAAAAACCTTCTGGTTACGTTAATCATGCAGCATATCGGTACATAAAACTATGTGATATTTACATCTGAGGTGTAGGGTATGTTTAACAACTTTGTAGAAAATAATAAGGCAAAGATTTTCTGGAATATTTTAACCCTCTATTTCTTCGTTGTATGGGTCTTTTTGTATATTTCTTAAAAAAGCGCAAAAACTCCCCTTCAACTGCGATTAGCGGAAAAAATCTTCTAAAAAACTGTTTCTTGTGGTCTTGTACATAAAAAAGCTGAACACATTTTACATATATCTCAAACGTAAGGTTTACAAGATTTTCTATGCCAAATAAGAATTGTGCATAAGTACGAAATTAACGCTTAACACATAGTAAGTTTTCAAGCATTTCTAGCATTCAAGTTAAGTCTGGAGCTTAGGTTGCTTAAAATAAATATAGTAAAATTTTATGGCAAATATTTTTGTAGAATATTTAAGTGTCCTATATCGTTGCCGAAGCGGAGTTTTTTGCCCATTTTTTGCGAAATGTACTGAAAGACACATAAAGCGAAGAGTCACATAAAAGTGCTGAACACATCGTATACTTTAAAGGTAAGACTTAGAAAATTTCCTATGCCGATTAGTAATTGTGAATAAGTATGAAGTTAACCCTTAAACATAGTTTAAGTTTTCAATTGTTTCTGGTGTAAAAGTTAAGTATGGTAGTGCTTGGTTGTCTTTGAAGGTGTATATTAAAATTTTATGGCCAACATTTTTGTAAAATATTTTTTTCGCCGCACTACTTCTTTCAAGGGGTGTTTTTTACGATTTGTTAGAAAAGAGCCAAAAATGACCGTTATGTTGGGGAGTCAGCGGGTTAATATGTTCGACAAAAATATTTGCTTTAATATTTTCTAGAAACTTGCTGAGCATACCTTATACCTCAGATGAAAAGAACACATAGTTTCATGTACCGATATGTTGCACGATCAGGCCAAAAGGGGAAAACTTTAACACCCCCCCCCCCCCCACCTAAATTGAAATTCCGATGTCTCTCCTCTACCAGAATCGGTTTACGGGTTAGGCCACACGGGCGTTTTTAAAACGCGCGTTTCTGCTTTTTTGTATTAAATTTGAAGTTTTATAAAATTTAGAACTTTCAAATTTAATATAAAAAAGCAGAAACGCGCGTTTTAAAAACGCCCGTGTGGCCTGGCCCTACAGAACCCCGTAATTTTTTTTCGTGTTGTACAGTATTATCTAAAAATCTATTTATAATGTGAAAACAAAAATAAACTCTTTAATGATAAACATAATTTTTTTAATATACATATCTTTTTTTTTACAAAATATATTTATTCGAGATATTCTCAAGAATTTATGTGCAAAAAAAAAATATAAAATTGATTTAGTCTGGTGGTATATATATAAAAAAGTTTGACTTAAGTAGAACAAAAAATCAGATATATGGGCATGAAGAAAAACTAAATTAGAAATTTTTGTTTTCATGCAAAAAATATTCGTGTGAATACCATAGTATACTGCAAATGACTTGTTTAAATTTTTATTATGATTTTGCTATCCATCTGCCCGGCACTCTGCTTTTTTTTTGAAAATGTCTTTTGACTCAAATTTACATCCCCCTCTATAGAGATAATAATATATTTTATATGTATGTTAGATAATACTTTTTTATTTTACTTCAGGGGCACTCTTTCACAAAAAATCGTTTACAAATAATGTTATTGTGATGAATCCTGTATTCAATTTCCAAAATGTTTCAAAGCATAAATAAAATTCATTGTGTATATTTTTCAAAAACTTATTTGTTTTTTGAAAAATATTGTCAAAATTACTTAAAAAATATTAATAACAAAATATAAATATAAAGAAATTACTTAAATATCTGTTAAGGACCATCATCATTCATATATTTTTTTAATCCAAACGCTTTTATCTTTTTTGTCTAAAATGCAGATTATTCGTAAAATTTTACAAAAATGTAATCACATTTTTCAACATCATTATCATTGGATTTGTTTTGTTTCTCTTATGCTGCTAGTTGTAATTGGTTTCTTACACTTTGAGTTCAAACAGTATAATAAAGATTTGATCTATTGGAAATATCTGATACAATTCGTATGGTGGGAACTGGACCAATTTGCCTTATTGCTTATTATGCTAGTGATTTTAGTGAAGATTATATTTGTGACCGGTATTATTATGACAAATTCTCGAGCTGTTAATTGGTATGATGAATTGTCGCAATTGGAGGTGAAGAAACGTTATGCGGATTTTCTGCTATTACGTTTGATTGCTGACATTGATCAAATAGAAGCGAAATATTTACGCAAAAATAAGACGAGTGAAATTATCATGTTGAAAAGTTTCATTTTGGCTCATGAATATATGCAGAAAAGTGTGGAAAATTTTCGCAAAGATGCCAGAAAATTATTGACTCCAAATGAAGTTGAAATAACTTTGCCAATTGAAGATGTTTATGGGGTGCTGGAAAGTGAAATGTATTCTGTGAAACGTTCGAGATTTTACAATATGGATATTGTAACTAATGAGAATGAACTAAAGAAATTAGTAAATCCTTAAGATGATTTCAATTTTACCACGTTTATTTACATTTTACTTTATTTACTATGAAACATTGTTTTGTAAGATTTTTAAGCAAAATTAAAGTTAAAGATAACTAAGTTGGAAATTTTTTTATTTTAGTTTTGTTAACACATTCCAAAGTTCTATGAAAAGTACACAAATTTGCTTTTAACATACAAAGTTTCTATACGAATTACTTTTTCGGATTCTGTAACACCACATGAAACTATGTATATAGCAATGTGTAACAGGACACTGCTTGATATAGTTCTAAACATTAACATTTTAACGTAATTTTTATGATTATGTGCTCACTAAAATGCTTATTTTATCTCTCACAAAAATTTTTCGTATATTTTCCGTAGTCTCTCTTTCAATCCTCTAACATCATTTAAAGCTCAATAAATTTTATACAAGTCTCTATTGCTTTCGAGGTCAAAAGATTTCAAAATGAACCTGAAATAAATGCAATTAATTTATTATGCTCTTGTGTTTTTTAAATTTGTCGAAATCATATTTCTGTTCAAGCCAAAGAGAAAGGCCAATATGTATAAATACAATAATAAACTCTACGTAGAATTTTTGGGATGTCATAAGCTGCAGCAAAAAATAAACAGAAAATACCAATAACGTTTTACATTGATATACGCTGTTACCGAAAGAATATAGTGTCAGAGGTGTCAAACATTTGACACGCGTAATAGGACTAATATTTCAAGTAATTACATTGTGCAATGAAATCAAAATCTCAAAATTCTAACGACCGATGCTGGTAGAGGACTTGAAAAAAAATATATATACGGCGTTTTCAGAGTTTACATCTCGGACTGATTTTAGGGAGAGTTAAATTCAGAGTGTGGAAGCAAACATAACTTTTCGCAAACGTTTCTTGCAATGACAACGATTGTAAACAAAACTATGGGCTTTTCACTAACATGCTAGCTTTAATATTCCGTTTCAATCGTATAATTGCAAACAAAACAAAAGCTGAAGTGTATTTTGTTCAATGGTTCATTGTATTTATCATGAATACACTAACACATTCTCTATTATGATGAGCAAATCAATCGGGACACTTTGCAAACTTAAAACTTTTCAATTTTGTTCTCATTCTTTTCATTTCTAGCAGCGAACATTTTAGTTAACATACATTTATGCCCCCCGTAGACGACATGTTTTTTACATCTGACTTGTCAAATTTTCTACTGTAAAACATCTACATATCGTGTGGTACCTTTAAAACATTGCTTCTGTAAAAATCATGTGCAAGTCATCTGACAAAATTTGAACTAGAGCGTGTTCTATTTTCATTTGACAAACCTTCTGACATCAGCTGTGTTTAGGTATTGCCAGAAATCTATGCCATGAGAAGGGCTGTTAGATTTTCCCCCCAAAAAATTTTTAAAAATTAAAAAGATCGCCAAAATCGTCATGAGTTTCTAAAAAATTCGTCAAAAAATCGTCACATTAAAAAAATTAATTTCTAGATATGAAGAACAATAGTATGTATTTTATAGGAAAGAAAATAAACTTTATCTAAAAGAGAGCACTTCTGTGGCTTTATCAAAAAGTATCAAAAATAATAATCAATAACCGATTTACATACTTGGAAAAGTGGAGAATATTTAAAAATCATGATATATGCCTAAGAAATGGTTTTTGATTCCAATGAATTATTATTTTCTTTCATTATTATATTACACTGCTTTACAACCAAAAGGTAAATGAATATTTTAAGGATAGTTTTAAGGATAGTGCTAAGCACGAGAAAAATGTGAGAAAATTTAATTTCAGCCATTGCACAGAGAAGTATTTGGCCCGAAAAGCTGGCCAAAATTATTAAACGTGTTTTTGTAATTAAAAGTTTAGAGTTTTTTGATAGTTTTAAGTGTTTAATTTGATATAAAAAATCTGGTGGCAGATTTTTTGTTTTATTAATAACTCAGGAGCCTGTAAGAGTACCACATGGAGATTTGGTGAGGACATAGTGGAGGGGTTAAGCATTCACATATATTGTTTTGGAACATTTTAAAAATACAATTTTTTTAGTTACATCATTATTAATCACGGAATATAAAAAAACAACTTCTATAATTGTGATAAGTTATTTCTTTTTATAGCCGTTGAAGCGCTATTATATAACCTTTAAAACAAGACATGAATCATTCGTCTAGCTTAGATATTAAAAAAGTTATAACCACGTATATGAAAGTAGTTTCAAGCAATGCATCATAATTTGGGAACCACTGGAAATATTCCCCCAATAAATTTAGTGAAATGTTAGTTGTGCAAGACTTAAGTACTATACCGAGTTTGGTTCGATTCCGAGGGGTTCGGTCCCAAAATCTTGATTTTTTTCGTTGGTTTTATATGGAATAAGTCTTATGCATAACTATGTCATTTGTCAATTGATATTCAAAACTCTTTTTTTGTTTGAAAGGTTTGCTTGCAGTTTGGTTCCATATATATATTTTTTAAACTGTAGGGAAATTCCCCCCCAAGCATAACTCTGTCATTTGTCCACCGATTTGCAAAAATTATTTTTGTTTGAAAGGTTGTGCTTGCATTTTGTCCTCACAATTTTTTTCTAAAATCGGTGGGGAAATTTGACCCGCCTCAACCACATCTCTGTCATTTGTAAACCGATTTTCAAAATTATTTTTTTTGAAAGGGTTTGCCTGCATATTGTACCCACAATAAAAAAAAAATCACCACCGTTGCTCTCCTCCCTCCCAACCCTTGGCATAACTCTGTCATTTGTGAACCGATTTTCAAATTTACTTTTTTTGTTTGAAAGTGTTTGCCTGAAGTTTGGTCCCATAAATTTTGTCCGACGAACGTCGTGGGCCAGGACAAGCATCGCCTGCTTCTGATATAAATATATAATGTCGTTATTCGGTAAAAAGTGAAGAAATAAAAATTTTTAGCTAAGTACATATTATTAAACAAAGACGTTATTTTAACAAACGATTAATGCACTAATAAACTTATTTAATAGATCTCATGAATTTTTATTTGCTTTTGTTCAAACAAATGGAGTGAACTGATTGATACATATTGTATTGTTTTGTATTGGGTGAGAATTCCCGGGAAATCGTAAAATAAGTCCCGCTTTCTTGGGAAAATAAAAAGTCCGGGAAACGAAACACTCTAGGTGTAACATATTTAATCAGTGTTATTTATATTTATGCAAATATTGAAGTTAAATTTAACTGAAATTTAATGCATATATTAACTTTGTATCAATTACTTCCTCAATTTATATTTATATATTGGCTTCAGCTTAATTTGGATTTGTTACGAAGTTGATAACACTGTGCTAGCCGCAAAATCTTACAAGTTGGGTGAACCAAATCGAGTACGCTGAATTTAATGGTGTTGGTCGTTTTTCAAAGTTAGCTCTCGTTTTGTCGATATTCACAATTTAAAATGTTCATATTAAATTATCATAAAAACGATTTTTTTATATTTCTGGCATGTGTTTCAGGTTAAAATTTAGCTAATTGGATAAAATTCATAATTTTTGAAGGATACTTTTGACTCTCCAGACCTATCGATCATTAGACAAATTGGGTACGATTTAAGGATATTTGAGATTTTTATTAGATTTTGTAAGACGAAAATCAAATTAAAATCAGTGTGACTGTCAAAAAATCTTAAAAAAATATTTCTCATTACATTTTGTTTCTGCACTATTACATTACAAAAAAACGTAACATAAATATTCCGCAATAAAGCTTTCGTTCTTCTTTTTCGTTATTTATGCCAACAAACAAATACACAACTGTTTTTGTTATTCCTTTGTTTGTTTGTTTGTGCGAAAAACAACCCTGAGAAAATGAAAAATGGGATTGTTTAGAAAATTTCCTAAAAATTACGAATACCATAAAACTGTCAAATTCCTTTACGTATTATTTGACAGATTATAAAAATTTTTTTTCACACTGTTGGATTTTTACCTAAGATATGAGATTTTGACAAATATTAATACTACATATAATAGTCTAAATAAAGAGCGCTTTATTGATAGCAAAAATTTTCTATAATGATTTATTTTAGTTTATTTATATAATTTCTTATTAATTAGCAACTTCTCGTACGATTTTTTGTTAACATCTGACACACACAGCCCTGCATTAAAATAAAATTATATGAGTTTCTAAAAACAATTATATTCGCGTACAAGGCATATTCATTACAGGTACCACCATAACTAAAACAAATACAACACCAAAAAAGACATGTATATTGTTGGTAGAAATACCCCAGAAATATGTCAAATACATTAACTGTAAGTCGCACACATTCATAAGCTCTCTCAAATTTACTAACCCATGCCCGTTGTTGATGGAAAACTCCCAGACATGTGTCAAAATCTATTGTCAGTGTGACGCACACATTCTCAAATTTACTAAAACAGCTGTTCGCGTCCAAGTTAAGAAGTTTACGCTACAAAAAAACACTTAACTAACACTTATTGGTACACAATATCAGTCAGAAACCAATATGGCCGTTTAGTCTATGTCCATACGAGTCAACTTTTGCTGCGCAACTTTTGAGTTTATGGGAGAGAGAGAGAGGTAAGAAGATTGGGAAGGGGTACACTGCTTCATGTACATGCAACTCTCTTTTGTTTTCTTCTTCGTATTATTAAGCAACAACGAATTCTATGTAAAAAAAAACAAAAGCTACGCAACAAGAACTTCATTATATGGACACGAATGCAACTTCAAAAGAAAATTTAAGAAAGTTGCAGCAGCAAAAGTTAACTCGAATGAACATGGACTTACTGTCACTCAACCATAACAATTTTTGTGGTTGACTGACAAAATTTGCGTCTACACTATCAAATAAGCCAACATTTTTGGGCAAAACTGTCACTCATGTTTGCAAGTCTGTACTCAACTTTACTGTCATAACACTGTGAGTGTAAAAAATTAATTTCGCTTTTTTCTATTTTCTTTAGAAAGGATATAGTTATCTTGCCGCTGTAAAAAGTACCCTTCCTATACGTTAACCGGTGTACTAAAGTACCTACATAAAATCTATTCAGTGGTTTTTGCGTGATGCGTGCTTATGCCTGTTTTACACTATCTCACAAGTCGTTCGACTTCTGTAGAAAATGCAACCCTGTACCTCGTTTCTGTATTTCTCGCATCGTAAAAGTTCTCACATGAAGTATGAAACAAAAAATTTCATCGTTTCTCGATTTGTGAGTAGAAACTGTTTCTGTATTTCAGTGCGCAAAGCTAGTTTATTTATTTGAATATTCCAATCATTCAAGTGTCCAACAGAGCAACAAGCCGATGGAAACGTTTTGGCGGCGGCGTTGAAATATTTTCATACAAAACTATATTATTTCTTAAACAAAAAACACTTTATTGAATGTGTTCTATAACTCGTATCTTTCCAACGATGATATGCCGTAACTTAAAATCATTGTAAAATACTTGTAGTCTTATTTTCAGCGCAAAATAAAACGTGTTCAGTTTTTGCATTCGGCGGAGCGCGATCGTAATAAAAAGAACAGTCGGCGACTAGACATCAGCCAAGAGATAATTTCTATTTTCTTCAATACCTATAAAAAACTAGTTTAAAAGAAAATAATTCAGTAAATTAACTTGCTTACATTATCCATGTATAGTTTCAAAATCTATAATTTAATATTTTTAATCTTAAAAATACTTCTCGCATCGTTTTTAAATGTGAGACATTTTGACGGCGTTAGTGAAAAACTTTTCACAAAATGATGTTACAGAAACACATTTTCTCACATCCTTCCAATAACTATTGGAAAATAACTTATATGACAGATAGTTCTCGCATTGTAAAGATACAGAAACACTTGTGTGAGAAAGCCCCATTTTTCTTTCATTTTACTTCGTTTTTGTTTCAATTCACACGTTTCATGTGAGATATTTTACGATGCGAGAATTACAGAAACGAGGCACTGATCTAATGAGTTTATGGAAAGTTTTAAAAAAGAAATAACAACACATTATATCGGGGTTGCATTTTCAGCAGCAGTCAAACAGCTTGTATGATAGTCTAAAAACAGCTTTAGACAGCCAGAGGGAAAGACAAAGAAAATTAATAAATTGTTTTATATTCTACATCGATTACTATATACGCTATAATAAAAATTTGAAAAAACATTCAAACTACAGACACAGTCTTTTAACGATTTTATTTTTTTACTCATGTATAAATCAGTGTAAAGAATTATTTTTAAAGATACGAAAAATAGAAATAGAAAAATTGTCACAACTCTTAATTTCGTCATACGATTATATATTATTTATTTTTAGAGGGAATACGTTTATAGTGCTTTCAAACCTTAAACTCACTTTTCGTCGAGCATTTTTTTCGTAAAAAAAAACAAAATAATATGGAGTTTGACATCTATCGTACACCAAGAGTGCCTGTTGTTTTTGTATTTTTTGTATTTGTTGCCACCGCGCTGCCACCTATTAAAATCAAATTTCCTTGCTAGGTACCCTTTACAGCTGCTTTAGGCTGAGGCCACACGGGCGTTTCTGCTTTTTGTATTAAATTTGAAAGGTCTAAATTTTTCAAAACTTCAAATTTAATATAAAAAGCAGAAACGCCGCGTTTTAAATACGCCCGTGTGGCCTCAGCCTTACACTATCTCACAAGCCGTTCGACTTCTGTAGAAAATGCAACCCTGATCTAATGAGTTTATGGAAAGTTTTAAAATAGCAACAACAACACATTATATCAGGGTAGCCTTTTGTGCAGAATTCGAACAGCTTGTATAATAGTCTAAAAACAGCTTTACCAGTATTAGTCGTTAGAACCTTGTAAAAAATGTTAATTTTGCTGTACAGTGTAATTGGTGATGGAAATAAAATAACAATAAAGATGATCATGGAACAAGTTTACTGTTCGCGTATATTTAGATACTTAAATATCAACTCTTTATCAAATTGTTTTAATTTGTAAGTTCAGTTCTAAATTCTCAATTATATAAAGCGGTTGCCAAATACGGCTCCTAATGATGAAGGTTCTTAATATGTTGACTAAGTGTTTGTATATTCTATTTTTGGCACTTGCTGTAAACTCCGAGAGGTAAAGTAGATCGAGTGATATTTATATCTTATATTTCTTAAATTGTATATAATAATTCTCATATATATTAGTTACTATTCAATAAATGCTCCCGGCGTGATTAAATCGAATCGTAAATATCCAGTTGTCGCAACTCTACATCAGGGCAGTGGCCCTTGCTCAATACGGATCAGCATTAAAGGGCCAAATTTTGACGAGTTCAAAGATGTTAACTTAGAGCCATTTGAATCAAAAATTATAGAATTTTTTCCTAAGAAACTACAAGAAGGAAAATTTTTCTTAAAAGCTGAAGGTCTAACCGGCTTGAATTTTAAAAATGAAACCATTATACATGAGATACTAGATGAAGGTCCAAAAATTTACATACAAACCGATAAATCTGTTTATAAACCTAAGGATTTAGTAAACTTTCGTGTTGTTGTATTAGATGAACATACCAGACCGTTGCATATTGCAGATCCCATACATGTAGAGATACTGGTGAGCTAAGCTTGAATTATATTTTAGTAAATATGTTTATGTTTATTGTTCAATTTACAAGCCAAAGGTACGTTTTCAGGTAAAGCTCGGTAATATGTGAGTAATCAAGAATTAATCTAACTGAACACAAAAATGTTTAAAAGTACGGGAACAACAAAAACCCAAATTTTTATCCCAAAAGTTAGCATGAAAGTTTTGTGAAACTAAAAAAAAGAAAGCAACATTCTGATTGATTTTAATAGCATTTTTCATTTTTGGATATTGGGATGTATTTTAGTTTGCATTTGGCAAAACTAGCAATTATTACATTTGTACGAGTATTTTTGTTGAAAAGATCATATTTTTCATTTGTTTTCGTTTATTTCAAACAGCTGACTTATTTACAATTTACACAATCTGTCCGAAGAAAAAAAAACCGGCTGTTTCTCATAAAAGTAAAAATAATATTTTTCTCTCAAATTCACTCTCATTTACACAATATTTCAGTACGGGAACAGTCTTCGGTAAATTGGGATCCCGTGTGATCTTGAGTACAGTATCGGACCTATTTTCTATAAATTTCAAAGCCCAGTGGCCCGTGACGAGCCTCGTCACGAGCCTGTTAATTAGTTGTATTGTCCGCTTATCGTTGTAGCAAGGCCGCATTTTCCTAGCTACCTTACACGTGCTCAACTTGCGCCACCTATCCTCAACTTTCTGCCGATAATATTTGAGAATGCAATTTCTAATAGTGCCAAACGGCATTGCTACCGACTCGGCAGTGGAGACGTCCATGGCAGATCGAGCCCTGCCCAGCTCATCCGCCTGTTCGTTGCCAAGGAAGTTGCTATGTGTGGGAACCTAGATGATGGTGACGTCAGTCTGACCACCTAATCTGGATAACACGTCTTTGCACTGGCTACCTAAAGTAGAAAAACTAAGTAAAGTGTGACTTTGGCTCGCACGCGAAAAGTTCCGTTCGAATACACATATGTATATCCCTTTTCGTTTTTGCCCCTTTTTTCATTGTGCAGTTTTTCGTTGTGCTTTTTTGTAAAATTTTATTTTATTCTTATTTATTTTAAGTATTTTTCGTTGTTTTTGGCGATTTTCTTGGTTTTGGCGCTTTTTTAATTTTCGTGATTTATTCGTTTTTCTTTGGCGATTTTTTGGTGTTGGCGTTTTTAACGTTTTTTTCACTTTTTACGATATTTTTAGTTTTAGCGATTTATTTTAGTTGTGGCAATTTTTCAGTTTTGGCACTTTTTAAGGTTTTGGGGACTTTTTTTTGATTTTTGGTAATTTTTTTAGTTTTAGCAATGTGTTTTTTTTGGTTAAGACATTTTTTCATTCTGGCAATTTAATTTTTTTACGAGTTTCGCTTTTGCAATTTTTTTTTTGTTTTTTTTCGTTTTTTAGTTTTGGCATCTCGTAGTGTTTTTTTCGTTTTGACGATTTTTTTTCGGTTTTTGGGTTTTTTTAGTTTTGTTGCGATCTTTTTAGTTTTGGTGATAATTTGCGTTTTAGCGATTTTTTTTTAGTTTTGGTGCTTTTTTCCTTTAAGCGCTTTTTTCATTTTTGCGATTTTTCGTTTTGACGTCTTTTGTAATAATACATTTTTTTATTTTAGCGTTTTTGAAAATTTCAAGAGTTTACCCTCTTACGGTTTCCAAGATACAGCATATTGTCTAAATTACGTAGTAAGATTACATTAGCTGATAGAACAACCTTTAATTTTTATCGTTTTGAATATCAGTGTTAATTGGATGTGTGATATAAAATACTACTTACGCATCTAGAATACACAAAGAATTGATCAAATAAATTCTGAAGTTCAAATTAAATTCTCTAGCGTCTACGATTAGTGAAAGATCATTCCTATCAACCAATTTGGATTCACAAAGCAAATACGTTCGAAATAATCATATTAATAAACAATTAGCTACCGGCTTGAGCTTTTCACATGTTTACATGTTCATATATACATAAGTATAAAATCAAACCAAAAAAGTTTGTCTTGAGTAGAACAAAAATCAGAGAAATGGGAATGAAGAAAAATAAACCGATGACAACGTTGGGAAAGTGCAGTTAATATCAGCTTGAGAGTGCTTTAATTCTCGCATTAAATTTTCACGAAAAAGTTGTATATATATAAGAATTAAAATCACACGTGAGCACTGACGATGAAAGTGTAGCGGCTTCCGAAAGTGGCGCTACTCTGTTCTGCTGTGTAGGTTGAAAAATTAAGCTGATGTTAATTTTTACGTCATCCCACCTCAAATTTAGTTTGTAAGCAAACCGGTCTCGGCTATGTGCCATTTTCAGTGTTCAATAGTGTTCAATAGTGTTCAATTCAATAGAACACTGAAGATGGCACATAGCCGAAACCGGTCTGTTAATTTTTCCCTTGTTCTTTGGAATTTTCACCCAAATGCTGAAAAACGCGCAATTGTTAAATCACTTACGAGTTTAAAATCGCAAGTCTCACTTTTGCATGTGCTTAGGCTCGCACGTTCTGCTTATTTTTCGAAATAATCTTCGAAAAAGGTTCTTTATATATCGTCGCCTTTCTTCTTAAACCACGTAAGCGCAAACAACTCGTTTTTCAGAAAACGAAAAAAAACTTAATAACTTTTTAAATATGTGTTTTATAAAAATTTTTTTTTTACAAAACATGGCTTTACGACTCTCTGAAGGGTGTAGCATCATTTAAAAAAAATTATTACTAACAAGTAACTGTATCCAAATTTGTCGCTTACGTGTTTTTGGCGCAAACAGCAATTCTCAAATTTTGTCGCTTACGAGGTTTTGTAAAATTAAAAAGACAGAAATTTCTGTGTGTAAATTAACATTTATTCTTATATTTTTCAAAGAAAATGTTTATTCTCTTAAAAAAAAGTAACGAAAGATGTTTTATAAAATGAATACAAAGAAACTTATTACATATTATTTATTTCACTCTTAAGCTGGCGTTAGAAATTCAAAATATTGTGACGCTGAAAAAATGTAACAAATAAACTGAAGATATAATATCAAAAAAAGAACATTCCATTGGTAAAAAGAAAGTTTTCTTACGGCACTTTAGGTTGTATTCACATATTACGTAACGCTATTTTCGGAAATTTTATACCCCACGCCTCGTAACGCTTTTTACAAAATTTTCAGTACAAAGTATCTAGTCCGTAACAAATCTTTAACCCCTCCCACCCCTGGAGCGGTACGTCATATCTGAATGGCCCCTTATACAATGAGGTAACGTGGACTTTAGCGACAAGTTTTGTATTTCGAACTTGGCGTTCAAGTCCACGTTAACTTTTAATCGTACATTATGAAAAGGGCCGATAACTAATTAAACTTAAAAACACACTTTAAAAATATTACTATTTATTATTAATAACGAATTGTTCAAAAAAATGGTCAACTATTTGCCGTCATTGCTTTTTTCAAACTTATCATATCTTCATATTTACCCTTTTAATGCCAATGGAGCTTTTGTAAAGTGAAGGAAACGTTAAATTGAGACCAACATAATTTTTGTTATGGGGAGACAAAAGAAATTTATTTTAAAAATTCAATTTGTAGAACATGCCATGTTCATTATATTGCGTAAAAAAATAATAGTTTAAATTCGATCAATTTCATGTTTTTCCGTACATTTTACTGTTGTATGGGAGCTACTCTAAGGAGTACAGATAGCGCTTTGAATCCTTTGAAAAAAATGTTGGTTATATCAACATAATTCAGGTCGGTCTTAGACCGTCTATGGGCACGCGTTAATCGCTTAGGGTGCGAAAACGAATTTCAGCTCAAAACGGCTTTTTGTACGGCAGCCATGTTTACATATCGAGATAAAGTTTTGGCATACAGAAAAAAGCTGCATTTTATTAAAATAATGGGGGTTCGAGGAACATTTGTGCTGTTTAGGATATATAGTTTTTGAGTTACTCGACGAGAAGTATCGTTTTTACCAAAGTTACTGACTTTGAGAGCCGGACGCCGCACCAAGAATGCTCCGATTGGCCTGACACTTTCCAGATTTTTTTTATCTCAAAAATAAAGAATTTGGTGGGTGAGACTTAAACATTTCCAGCTTTAAATATAAAAAGAATTCTATTTTGCATGCAAATGTCATTTTGTATGGCGCTTACGAGGTTTTCGAAATGGCTTTAATTTCTTTTTTTTTCATACAAAGTTGTCAAAGATAAGAATGCAATCGGATGGCAAATGTTATTTTCTACCATAAAAACCAAAAAAGTAAATTTCGAAAAAATGGCGCTTACGTGGTTTAAGAAGAAAGCCGACGATATGCTCTTTGTTTTTTGAAACCAAAGTATCCAACACAGAGTTTTTCAACTATTTTTAGTTTTGGCGTTACTTTTTTTCTTGATATTTTACGTTTTATGCATCTGGCAACAATATTGGTTGACAAATGTGATAAGTAGTTGTCTAGAATAACGACGCGAATTATAAAAACGCCATTTTTGAAATAAACAAATGGAACACAATAGTCGAAATAAAACAGCATACTTTTTAATTTAGTATTATGTATTAAAATTAATAAAAATTTTGTATTTTTTTTAAGTGATATTAAACAAAAACAGATTAAATTTTACTACAATCTTTTATTTTCGCTATTTGATGCTACATTTTTGTAATATGCACAAGTTCACTTAGAGTTCACTTTACTCTTTGTTTGAGAGTTGAAACAGACAAAATTTTTTGTGATTGCGATTTCCAACACACCAATTTAGTGACTTCGAGTCGAATTCGTATTTATTTTGCGAAAAGCGGTTTCCAGCACATGGGCGATTAATCATGCCCAATTCTTTCTGAATATAACGTTACGAACCTTAGTCTAATAATCAATTTAGATTCACAAAGCAAATACGTTCGAAATAATCATATTAATAAATATGGGAAATGTTCAATCGAAAAGCTATTTATGATATAAGGAAAAAGCATTATATTTTGAGCACAGTATGAAAGTATATCATTAGAAAAACAAAATCTCGAAGGGGTTTGGTAAAGCTGGTTCGAAAAAATTAAATTTATAATTTCTTTTATAATTTTTTTACTGTGAGCTCATATTAAAAAATATGTAGTTTGGAAAATCCAAAAGTTCACGCCTCATAATCTCAATTGGACCGTGATATTAAATAGGCTTCTATTCCTAATTATACTGAAGCGTAAAAAAAGGGACTCGATAAGTGAAGTCTTTCGGTCGCTATCGCGACCACATACAGGATCCGTATATATTGACAAACGGACGTCCAAGACAGAACTTTTTTAAACAGTTTTTTAATTAGTTTAAAAATGACATTAAAAATGTCATGAGTGTTAAAAATAGTATTTTTTCTTAATATGTGTGGTCACAAGCCTTAACCGCCTAAGTCTGTTTTCCAAGGTTTTCAGGAGAGCAGTTTAAAGTTTAAGACCCTCGCTGCAAATCAGGAGTTGCTTTTTTGTTGTTTGTTTTTTTTACAGATTCCAAGGAAGCGTATTATTTTAATCATCTCTTTAAAAAAATAGTTCTTTAGCGTTGCAGTCAAGAGATAATAGCGAAAAAGACACTTAGGCTCTTATGGCTTATTGAGTACAAAAAATTCAAAATGCTAAAGTTGAGTTAGGCTTCTGTGCCACAAGAAACAACCAACTTTTAGTGCACCTAAGTCAACTTAAGTCTATATTTTATGCCAACATTTGTATAATTTTATATCTCATGTTGAGTTAAGTTTTTATTCCTTACTGATAATTCATAATTTGTCGACTTATGTTATATTTTCACTTTGGATTCCTTGAACATAAAAAATTTTTCTAAGATATTTAATTTAAGAAACACCTTTTATTTAATTTAAAAATAAAAGTTTTACAAGGATTTTTTTTGTCGTAAAAGGTATGTGTCATCAGTATATATTTTACAAATCAGCAATATCTAATTACGTAACATACTCGTTCTTAAATGAAGATTAAATTAAAAAAAAATCTAAAAATACCAATAAACTAACTTTTATCCACTTACTTTTTTTCGTAGGACGTTCTTCCCGAAGCTTTTGTAATTCTATCTTCTTCAATGCTCTGTCAGACATTTTGTATATAATTTTTTACAAGAATTGCGAAAAATTAAAACTTTTAAATCAATCACCAAGATGTAGAACTCTCCTTAATGGTCTATCTCGACTTAATGACTAATTTTTTAAAAATTTTCAATATTCATAGTTTGAAATAAATACTAAAGTCTACACAGAAAAAAATAGACAAGAATTATATTCAATAAAACCATGTTATTAAAAAAAAATATGAATTTCAATAACATTTATCTTTAACATAATAAAATATTTCGTTGTAAGTATTTCTCTTCCATGCCGGTTATTTCTTTTCTTTTTATACATAAGTACTTAAAACAAGTTGTATCCCATAAAAAAATAAATGGGATATGGCTCAGCTAGAGAGTGTATGCCTTACGTCCGGAAAGCCCGGGTTCGTATTCCAGCCATGTCAACATTTTTTTTATTTTATATATATATTTTTATTTTGAAATAATGTTGTTATCAATATAGGGGAATTCTTTATCACAGGAAATTTGAAAAAAAAATTATTGAATACCGGGATTTTTGTTATCAAAAACGAAACTTATTTTTTTCTGTGTACTTAAACAACAATTTTTTTAAATTCAAATTTGGAATAAGAATTTAACTTGAAATAATATTTTCGTAAAGTGATTTTTTTGTTTGGAAAAAGAAGTCAACTCATTTTATGCCTATCAAAAATCGATATTGTACTTCGGAATAACAAAGTAACTCATCTTAGGAAAATAAAATGTTTACTTTCTATTGCGGAATAACGACATAAGTTTGATTTAGGCAATAATAAAAACTGTATGTTTCTAATTATCATATCTGAAATTGATTTAGGCCATTATTCCAAAGTAAGAATATAGAATTATGAAGCACTTAATTTGAGTTAGGAAATTAAAGTCGGTGAATTGTGAGTTAAGCTGTTAATCCAAAACAATAATATAACAAAATTACTTAAGCTATTAGGTCTTTTATGGATAGATGTTATATCAAAATAGATACAATTACGAAAAATTTATAGCAAGTAGATTCATACATGCCGAACACGATAGCACAAATAACTCAGTTTCGTGCTAACTCGACTTAGGCGGTTAAGGCTTGCAGATAAGTGTGTGTATATATTTTTTACAGGTGCAATATATGATAATAGTACAGCCATTTTAAGTTTGAAAAATCAGTAGTTTCGCGTGAAGTGATAGTAGTACCCACCTCAACTCTTCGCTTATGACGCATGCAGTTGAATCGTTTATTTCAAAAACCAGTCAAGCAACAAAAAATCAAAAATTGAGTTATTGGGCGATTACTATTCTGTAAAGGTAAATACATCGTTTAATGCAAAAACAAATCATATATTGTCTTTATCTGATGGTGAAGCAAAGCCGAGAAATCCTTGTTTAGTGCAGAAAGAAGTCAAGTGACGGCGTTTGACTGGTTTGTGCTCAAAACGGCGGGCTTTTTGTCGTCGCGCTTGGTCAATAATTTGGCAACTGTGTCTGGAATTCAGAGTTGTGTCTGAATTCCAGGCTGGATTCCACAACTGTGTCTGTCTTGCATTTTTCAGTAGTCGTTTGCTGTATTTCTGAGTTTTGTTAATGCTCAATGTGTTGATTACATTGTATTAATAATCATGTCTAGTTCTGATGAAGAACCTGCTTCGAAGCGAAGAGAGTTGTCAATAAAGAGACCTAGAAACGTAATATTGTTCGAAATGCTAGGGTCAAATGACAAGGTTATGTTTTGCACTCTGGTCAGCAAGTAGCGGAAAAAGCCAAACCTAGCCTAGACAGTTTAGTCTGTAAGTGTAATGCTAAATGCTCAAAGCAAACTAATCGTCAAATAACACTAGTTCACAAATTATCAACTTTTTGCGATCACCTCAAAAATGAAATGTTTTCTAATAGTCCATTGAAATGTTATAATTTAAGGACCGAGTATTACATTTTTTAGAGGACGAAATTTTATTTTTGGGACATGTGTGGGGGGTCAATAAAAGCTTAACCTCAAGTTTGTGGGGTCGCCACCCTTGTCCCTCGGCCGCCATCTTGGAAAAAGGGATGAAAACACTTTTTTCGCGATATCTCGGAAACTATGAGTCTTACAAAAAATTTGTTAAATAATAATTTGTAGTAAATTGTTTTGCCTACAAATATATTTATATGCCTTTTTGCCCTAAATTAAAAATTAAAGAAGGACAACATAAAAATCACACTGTTGTTAGATTCTTAATGAATTTGTGTGATAATGGAAGATTTGATAGTAGGTCCTTAATAAAATTAAAACATTTCGTACGAAATTTACGATAGCGATGGTTGTTTGTTTCAGAAACCAGTCAAGTGCAATCTTTATATCATTATTTAAATATATGTCAATATAAATAAAAAAAGTTTTATGGCTATCAAACAGTTGCAGAAATTGATAACTTTCATAGGAAAAAATATCAGTTTTGAAAAAATTATTTTAAGATTGCTAGGAAGTTTTCTTTGATTTACTCAAAATCAAAAATTGTTCACTTGGCTGGTTTTGAAATAAACGATTCAAATAAGTTTAGTAATTTTTAACGACTTAAGGGAATAAGATATTTGCAAATTTTTGTTTTGTGTATTAACTTAGACTTTTATCAGCAATTTAATGGTGTACTTAAAATTAAAATCAGATGGTTAGTAAAAATTTTAAAGCCAAAAAACCAGAATAGGCGAGGCAAAAAACCAAAAATTTTAATTTCGAAGTGAAATATCTCTTAAAGTATAAAATATATACAAAAGCAATTGTAGCACATTTTTTCTTTGCCTTATCTAGCAAAATCTAATGCGCTTAAAATTTTACTAATCGGTCAGTATTTAATAGGGTATGCAATCGGTTAACCGTTAATCGGTTAACTGGTTAACTAACTTCTACGCGATTAACTGATTGATTAATATAAATTTGGCTTTTTCGATTAACGATTAAACTGGTTAATTTCAGTCGATTGACCGTTTAACATATGTAATAAAATTTTTAAATTTTTGTAGTATTATAGCATATTTTTTGTATGTTTAATTATTTGTTTAGTTTTTATTCAAATCCGTTTAGTACTTTACATATTTATTGCCACTTTTTAGGGTTCCGATACACCAAAAGTGTAAAGGAACTCTATTGTTTTCGCTACGCTGTCCGTCCGTCTGTCCGGCTGTCTGTCACAGGCTGTTTTCTCGGGAACCTGAAATTTTCACAGGATATGTAGAGCTTTTGCCGCTACAACAACAAATATATGACAGTTAAAAAGTAAAGGGTGTTCTAAAGCGAGCAACGAAAAATGTTGAAATACTGATGTAATATGCAGACACTTATATATAGACACTTTAAATTTTCAAAGTACGTGTTAATTGGTGTAGTCTGTAGAATAGACTACACCAATTAACACCGATATTTAAAACAATAAAAATTAAAGGGTTTTCTATCAGTCAATGGAATTTTACTATGTAATTTATACAATCTGCTCTATCTTCGGAACCGTAAGAGCTACGGACCTGAAATTTTCACAGAATACGTAAAACATCGGCCGCTACAACAACAAATATATGACAGTTAAAAATCAAAGGGTGTTCTAAAGCGAGCAACGCAACATGTTGAAATACTGATGTAATATGCAGACACTTATATATATACACTTTAAGTTTTCAAAGTAAGTGCTAATTGGTGTAGTCTGTAGAATAGACTACACCAATTAACACCGATATTTAAAACAATAAAATTTAAAGACAATATTAAAGACAAAATTGAGACAATATGCTGTATCTTGGAAACCGTAAGACGTAAAATCTTGAAATTTTAAAACACGCTAAAACTAAAAAAATCCAAAATTAAAAAAATTTAATACGAAAAAAGGCAAAAATCAAAAAAAAGGGCTTAAAGGAAAAAAGCGCCAAAATTAAAAAAATCGCTAAGACGCAATATAACACCAAAATTAAAAAGATCGCAAAAAAAACTAAAAAAAACGTCAAAAATCTAAAAAGTTTTCAAAACGAAAAATCGCTAAAAGTAAATAAATCATCAAAAAATGAAAAAATCGCAAAAAATTAAAAAAAATCAAAAAAACGAAACAAAAAACGCAAAAAACAAAAAAAGCGCCAAAACTAAAAAAACGCCAAAAACCAAAAAAATCGCCAAAACGAAAAAAAGTGTCAAACAAAAAAAAAATCGCTAAAACTAAAAAACCACAAAAAACGTAAAAAATCCCCAAAAACGAAAAAAGCGACAAAACTGAAAAAATCGCCACAACTAAAATAAATCGCTAAAACTAAAAATATCGTCAGAAAGTGAAAACGTTAAATAAATGCCATGACCAAAAAATCGCCAAAACTAAACAAATCGGCAAAAAACAAAACAAAAATGCAAAAAACGAAAAATCGCCAGAAAAAAATTTAAAAAAAATCACGAAAAGCGCCAAAACAAAAAAAAATCCAAAAAACAATGAATAATACTTAAAAAATAAAAAACTAAAATTAAACAAGAAAGCACAACTAAAAAACTGCCAAAATGACAAACGGGGCAAAAACAAAAAGGGATATACATATGTGTATTCGTACGGAACCCTTCGTGTACGAGCCAAAGTCGCACTTTACTTAATTTTTCTTTAATATACGCCAATGTACGTATAAAACGAACAAACAAGTATATTCCATAGTCGTTAAATTTGCGGATATCAAGGGAAAAAGTCGCCTGATGCATTTTTAGCCGAAAATTTTGGTATGAAAAAATTTTAAATAAAATACACTTCAAATTCATTTCAAATTTTATGAATATGGTGGTAGATATTTTAATTTAATTTTAAATAACAACCTTAAACTTGTTTTTTTTAATTTTGTATTTTTTCAACTCAAAAGGGCTTTTGCCTAAAAACGAAGAAAGTACAAATTTTATTTTTTTTATAAACATATTTTGAGTGTATAATGAAAAAATTTAATTGTGCTGATTTGTAAAAAAAGAAACACAAAATAGTCTATTTCAGAAAGTGGAATCCAAAAAAAATTTTTTTTCTTATTATTATTAACTCATAGTAATAAAATTGTAAGAGAAATGACAAAATTCAAGTAGCCATAACTTTTTTCCGATCCAACTTGGCCAAACCCCTTGACAATTTTGTGTTTGTAAGTGGCTACTTTCATGTTGTGCTCAAATCATTGAGGCTACATTCGATGACCCGAAATTTATTGCATAGTGTTATTTAATGAATTATCCTGTTCTATTCTCCATGCAAAATAAAAATGGTGGGAATTGTGAAAGTTTTGCTGTTACAATTTAATATTTATAACAAAATTAATTGTTATTATTTTTATTTCGCATTGAATACAGAACAGAATACTGAACATTATTAAGTATTTTCTCTTGCTAAATTTTCTCAAAACGAAACATTTGCATAGTGAAAAAAAACTATGTATTTGAAATGATCAGTTTATGATCTAATTTATGTAGAAATATTTTTTTCTTTTGTTTTCATTATTAAAATAGTTATATAAAACGCGAAAAAAATTTCATTTGTTTTATTTTTGTTCACAAAAATGTGCCAAAAACCGAGTAAATTAAAATATTTTCCGATTAACTCGAATAATTTTTAGCAGAAAAGCGTATTCGAATAACTCGAACGAAATAAAGGTGTTACTCGATTGTTCGATTAATTTAAAAACCTCAATTTCGATCAATTGATTAATCGAACAATGTAAAGAGAAGTCGAATAAAATGACTACCCTAGTACATGCCCAAAATGAAAAAAAGATTGCGCGTAATACATCCTTAAAGGTATGTTAAATAAGAAAATTAACATTTCGAACTAATTTGTTTTTAATTTTTAAAATTATGAAAACACTTTTTTGGAAAAAAAAATAAAAATTTCTAGTTAAATTTCAAAGTTTTGCGTTAGGCTTTTTTACTACTTAACGGATTGAGATATTTCACAATTTTGTTCTATGTGTTTACTTAGAATTTTATGAGCATTTTAATGGTGTGATTCAAATTAAAATCAGTCTAGTAAAATCTAACTCGCTTGAAATTTTACAATTTCGTACCCGAGGTAGCCAACTTTCATCCCCTGTAGCTCCGACCCTTGTTCATATACAGACTTCACAAGACATGATGCTAAAAGCGTTGCTCCAGCTCTAGCACCGTGCTAACTTTTAGGAAAATCCCGTCAGTACTTTAGAAGTTTCATACTTATTACCACTTTTTGTTTTAATTTACACCACTGCACAGAGATAGATTTCGGCCAAAGCCTAAAAATATAGTATTCAATAGAACACTGAAGATGGCATATAGCCGAAACCGGTCTGTTTACAAACCAAATTTGACGTGGGATGACGGAAAATCGTTCCAATTACTAAAAATATATATTTTTTTGATTTTTAAAACTATATTGATGCTACGAGTATATTAGAGCTAACACTTCAAAACAGGCAATTACAAATTTTAATCAGTGTTGCAATTTTGACGCTTTTCTGGTATTTTATGACGCTTTTTTTATCTTGTTAGCCTTTTATTTTTTCCGATTACCCTGTTTTAAAAAAGGGTATTTATTGATGCTTTTTCCATTGTTTGTGTTGCTTTTGGTGCTTTTTGTGATTTCTGTCTTTTTTTTGAATTTAAGTATTTTTTTACTCAAATGCTGAGGTCGAAGGAACATTTAGCTTAATGAATTTTTAGAAATCGACTTTCTTTAAACTCATCTAATACATTATTGCATATTAAATAAGGCATGAAACAAGAAAAAGATTGTTGTTGCAATTCCAAGTTGCCTTTAAGTGTTTGACTAAAAAAGAATTCAAATCAAACTTATAAAAGATGTGAGCACATATTTCATTAAGACCGCTGATAACGATTAATTTGAAAATGAAATTATTTTTCATCCAAAGTTATTTAATTAGTTTGGCTTAAGTTCATTTTTAATTTAATCTTTCGATCAAATTATTTGTTATTTAAGAAAGAAATTCTAAAGCATGTAAATATTGAACGTTGAAAGAAAAAATTGGATGTACGGAAGGTTGAACTGACAGCTGTGTCGAGAATACCAAGTCTACTCATTAGAGTAAGAAATTAAGGAATTAGAAATGGCTGAGTAACAAGCATAACAATATAAGGAGCGTTATTCGTGGGCGTGGCCAAAATTTAAGAACGGTAATACACTTTAACTAAATAAGTTGGGTACTGAAACTTATGACTTTACAACAAGAAATAAAAAAGTTATAGGGTTTTGGGCGAAATCTTCCACTATGTACTGTGCAGCGGATATAAAATTGCCATTATAAAGCTGCTACTAAAAACGAAGGGTGTTATAAGTTTGTAGTGTGTATCTGTCTGTTCCGCCATGGAACCTAAACTTCTGGACCGATTTTGATTTAGTTTTTGTGTTTGAAAGGTGACTTGATCGAGAGTATTCTTAGCTATGCTTGAAGAAAATCGGTTTACCCCTTTAGAAGTTATCACAAATTTTCTAGCTGTATCCTCTTGCATTTGTCCGGATGTGGCACCGTAGCTCCAAAACGGTTGTATCGATTTTAATTTAGTTTATTTTATTTGAAAGGTGACTTACTTCTATATTTAAAAAAAATAAACATCGGTCCTGCCGTTTTGATATTATCATCCATTTTCTTCGAGAGTTTTTAAAATTTTTAATTTAATGTTATTTTAGTAAAAATTATTGGAATTAAAGAGTTCAAAATTGATATAAATCCTTAAATTTGTTACTGATACAATCACTGTTTATTATATTTTTTAGGATTCCGAAAAGAACCGTGTTAAGCATTTCAAAAACATATCTCTTAAACATGGTACATTTACTGATAAGTTTCAATTGTCCCAATATCCTCGTACAGGATACTGGGCAATTAACGTTGTAATAGATGGAACTTATGATTACTCCATGTCTAAAGCGATCAAAATATCCAACTATGATCGGCCCAAATTTAATGTTTATCTAAGAACTCCCACAAATGTTTTGTTAGAAGATGGTAAGATTAGAGTGCTAATCTACGGCAAGTATACATTTGACAAGTACGTGGAAGGATACGCAACAATTCAGTTGTGGAGTTATGACAAATATGGAAAAGAAAACCTTTTGCAATTCCAAAGTATTGACTTACAAAACATTGATTTTGTCGATTTTAACCTGACGACTATTAAGGATATTGACAAATACGATAAAATAACTATCAAAGCGACCTTAATTGAAAAATACACCATAAGAGCTGTAACAGAAGAACAAGAAGTAATATTAAAACGTCAACGTTATAACTTATTAATAAAAAACGATGACATAGAATTTGAAAATAACAAACCGTATAGTATAAAAGTTTATGCGGAACATTGGACTGGAGCGCCCGTTTTGGACCATAAAACTCCCGTAAAAATGCAACATGGCGATAAAATGTATGAATCATATTTAGATACAACTGGGGCAGCTACATTTGAGTTTGATTATGATGCAAATACCAATTATAAGTTTAAATTTAAAGATTCCAAGAAAGAATTGGCAAATATTTACGCACATGGGAATTTGATGCTTAACAATCGGGAATACTATTGTCGACTGAAGTTGTTGGATAAAAGGTAAGTTTATGAGAAATGATGGTATGTATTTATTAGAGATATAACCGATACCGATACCGATATATTGGCTATATTGATAGTTTTTCAAATAATTTTTCATATTTCGTACGTTGTATTTTAAATAAGTGAGTTTTCGTGAATAAAATCAAATTTGTCTACAAACTATTATTCCAAGTAGAAATAAATACAAAATTTCAAAACTGCAATTTAGGCGGATCTGCGTACTAGACTTAATTTTGTAAAAAAAAAAAAATTAGGGGATTCACAATGTGTATGTTAAAATTTGGAAATAGCAATATAGTTACACATTAAAATTTCATTGTGAGCAACAACACAAAGCACGGCATATTACAAAAAAAAATTCCCCCCCCCAGAATTACTGAAATATTTAATAAAAATTATTAAAAACTTCTCTATGTTTGGAAAGACAAACATATTAGTATTCAAATCGTAAATGTATCCCGTTTACTTACAGAAATCATTACAATTTTTATAAAAAATTTAGTTTCCAATAATTGCCAAATATGTGTTTATTACGAAAAACCCTAAACAGAAACGTACGAGTGTGTTTATTTTATTCTGATGATATATATTTTTGTATTTTCTCTAACAAAATATAAAAAGTAGTACATACAACATTTTAAAAACCATTCGATATTGGGTCCATTTGTGTATAAAATTAGTCCAATAGCCCATCAGCAACATGATTTTTAAAAGTTTTAGACCTTCAAACAACTTTCATATCGATGGTCATAAATTGACAACACTTAACTGGTTTTTACAACTTTTCAGTAGAAGAAATTACGTTATAAATATGCTGAAAGTGTTACTAGCATAAAAATTAAATAGCTGAAAATTATTTAGTAGATACTCTTAACTAATTTCTGTTATTTTATTTTGAGAATGGGGACGTTTTCTGCATTTTGTGAAAAATAATAAAAATTCAGTTAAAAGTTGTCAATGTATGACCATCGATATGATATCCAAAAGGTTATAACGACCCTTAGCCGCAAGAAAATCGGAATCCACAATTTTTAAATTTTATACTATATGCATATATCTTTTATTTTAAAACGTAATATTTCATAATATTGAGTAAATAAAAATGCTTTAGGTTTTATTGAATTACTTTTAAGATAACGTATGCTTGTTTGGATACGACTTTGTGCTTCATGAAACATATTTTCCATAATGAAGTTAGTGAAGGCTAATTTCGCGACAAGTCAAAATTTTCGCGACGAGTGTTATCACTTTCAATTATACAGTTATGCAAAGAATTTTATTTTTTGGTGTGAAGATAATTAGTAGAAAAATTTTACACACACATTACGAATTCCCTAAATGAGAAATCTTGGATGCAAAATTAACAAACAAAAAACTACAAACAACAAATTTTGATATTTTTTTTCGTTTGCTTGTGTACACTGTATCAGTCTTTTTTAAGATTGCTAACGTATTATGCGCTTTTATATAAAAGTTCTACATTGAAAGCAATTAATTTCACTTTATTAATTCCGCCGATTTCAGACTTAAGCTTGGAGAGCCTGTTCTTATTGAGGTCAGTTCTATTATCAACATACCATACTTGATGTACACAGTAATGGGTCATGCTAGTCTCATACGTACAGAGTACATAAAAGTTCCGCATAATCAAAAATCATATACCATCAATATAACACCCTCAATTGAAATGATACCCCGCTCCTTTATTTATGTGTATTACGTCCACAAGGGAAATTTACGTTACGAAGAAATGACTTTAGAATTTCCTGCTGAGTTTGAGAACCAGGTATAGACATATCAAATTTTTAGTCCAGCCCTACATCAGTAAAGTAATTTTTAATTTCAGATTTCACTTTCCGCACCCAAACAAGTGAAACCGGGTTCAGAAGTCACTCTAACGATAAATGCAGAACCCATGTCTTATGTTTCCATAATGGCTGTGGATTTAAGTGTATACTTATTGGACCACAAGTACGATTTATACAAGTATAAAATACTAGGTGATCTGCAGGAAGAAAAATCGTATTCTTCTATAGGATCACCAGACTATCCCGGAATAATATCTGGCTTAATTACATTGACTAATGCTCATTATCGATTTAGAGAACTATACCGTAAGTAGAACTTTTAGAAAGAATTAAAATTTTATTAAAGACGTTTTTGTTTAATGACAGCTCCTCCTACAGAACACGAACGATCTCTTACGGCGACTGGCTTTAGTTTTCGCCAAAAATTTCCCGAAACTTGGATATTTGGTAACTATTTAATGTAAGTAAATGTTTGGATTATTTTTATATGTATGTACTTAAGTATATCAGAGGTCCTATTCGAATGGCTTACAGCCGGCTGGCAGACACTGCCGCCCTTATTTTCATTGATCAAGCCGCCGTCGACGGATCGACTGGAATCGGCTTATTTTCGGTAGGCGAATTTACAAAATTAGCCGCTTGAGCCGATCCTAACCACTCAAATTTTGTTTGATTCTGAAAAAAATTTTCTTATAAATATTTCAATCAAATTATGCAATTTTGAAACAAGTTTATTTTGAGATATGCAAAAATCGCTAAAACGCTTACAGCTGAAACGCTAAACTGCTCCCAGATTCGAATGTCTTAAGCTCTAACAATTGCACGTTGATGATTTTTGCCCTAAATTTGAGGATTTGTAGAAATTTTAAGTTTACAATATTTTTTAATACCTTTACTGCCCGTTTCACAATGTATCATTAAGCGTTAACGTGGACTTTAACGAGAAGTTTTATATGCCGAACTTGCTGTGAAATTCTACGTTAACTTTTAATCGTACATTGTGAAAAGGGCCGTTACACAGCAATATTTAGCAAAATTTATACTGAGCAGAAGTAAAAAAAGCGGCAGGTTTTTTCTTTTTGCTTGAAGCGGAGTAGTAGGTTTTAGGTAATGTCTAAAATAAATATCTGCAATTTAAATTCTGTATTTATTTGTTATTAAAATATATTTTTAAGATGGCGCAATTTCAAACTTTGCAAGAATTCGATGTTTTGCAGAAATATATGAAAAATATTTGAAAAATGACAGCAGGGGGTCAATTCCTGTTCTGTGAAACGGTGAAATGAAAAGATTTTTTCACATTTTCATAGTAGTTTTGATTTTCGTTTAATGAAACAATGAAAAGTAATGTCAATATTTTTTCATATGAAAAATATTGGAACGAAACAAAAGTTTTTCTCAAATACTCTTCACTGCGATTCTTGTTTTGTATAGCAGTGAAAATAACTATCAAAAACTTTTCATATGAAAATTTATGTTACACAGAAAATTTATAAGTGAAAAATAAGCTTTTGGCAAATTTACAAGCAAATAAATTTTTGTTTTTTATAGTTCATGTATTTATTAACTAAGACGATTTTCACCTTCCAAATGATAAATAATGATGTAAATATAAAATACACAAGAAGGATTTTATTAATTTATCATTTGGAATTATTTTTCCACACACGGACAGACACATGTACACAATTCACACTGCAAATGCTATAATTCACTATATATTCTTTTAAATTTTAATCGTTTTATTTTAAATAATTCAAAACTATCAATAAAACATATTTTTTATCATAAAAACCATAACATATTAATAGTATACACAAATATCGCTATCCCATTACTTTGTAAATATATCATTTTGATTTTGACACTTGATAACATAGTACCAGCGTTGTCAACTTGGTGTTTTTCGTACAGTTTTTAGTGATTTTTCAACATTTCGACGCGAAAAATTTTCAAGTTAGTGCTCAGTGCTTTTTTATTTAATTTTTGGTGGTTTTTATTTGGGAAGGTTGCAATAAACACAAAATTGACAAACACGTTCATTTATCTAAAAAATTATTGTTTTCAAGTGTAAAATTCGTGACTATTTTTTAGAATATCTCGCAAACTATAAGAAATGTGAAAATTTTGTTAAAAGCTTTATTTTAGATAATAATATTATCTACAACTCCACTAAACAAGTTTTTGTTGTAAATTGTACAATTAAAATTTTTTAGCTATTATGAAAAAAGACAGCGTGCATCATGCTTAACGCGACCAATTTATTATCAATAAATATTTTTGATCAAAAGCAGTTCTGTTTTTTCACTTAATGTCTTGTAACTTTGTTCTATTTTCTCGGTTCTTAAGCATTTTATGTATCATGTGTACGGCACCAAATTAGTTTCAACTTTGGGCTTTGAAGGCTATTTCTGGGTTCTCGTTTCATTTTAATGCACAGATAAAATTATCACCAAAAAATTTTCAAACAACAGTTTGTCTAAAAAGAAATTAATTTTTAGTAAATATTCTTTACTGAATCAATGAATTTTTTGTTTGTCTTTTATTTGAGACAGAAATACCAAAAACAACAAGAAAATGCCGTTTTCTGTGTCATGAAAAAAACAAACGCCATGACGACACACACAAATAAAAGCAACAACAATGATTGCAAAAGGAACGCTTTTGTACCAAGTTTGTTTCCTAACGATTTTAGAGTGAATAAATTCGTTGCTGTCATTGCCTTAATTCTCATTATTTTTTAGAGTCTTTAGATAAACATTCAGACTTGAACACATTTAGCAAAGAAAAATTTCATAAATGCTTAATAGATGATGATGATGATCTAGACAAAAATTTTGTTTGATATATTACAAAAAATCCAGTAAATATTTTTGTTCGATTAAGTAAACTATTATGTTTAATATTTGTTAGTATTTTTAAACTAATTGTTTTATAAGTTCAGACAAAAATAATGTTTGATATTTAAAAAAAAAATCAAGTAAAGCTTTTTGTTTGATTTAGTAAATTGCTTTGTTTACAATTTGTAAATATTTTTAAACAAATGGTTTTATAGATTTAAACAATTTGTTCACTTAAAAAAACACTTCTTTTCAATGAAATTGTAGAGATATTTTTGTATATATTTACAAATTTGTTTGTAGATCCGTTTTTAGAAAAAAATATTTACATATCATTTTAACTTTTTTAACCTTAACTGAAAATAAAATTTAGTTTTTTCTGTGTGGAGAAAAATTTAAATTGGAGGTGTCAGTGTTAGTCGAACTCTATGGTTTTTAAGTCTTTCAATTTGTTTTTGAATAATCAATAATTTTCAATACTACCTGCCTTACTTGACTTCACCATCCGCACACTGTGAAAGGTATAATCGTGGTTAATCTTGAAATATCATGGTGTTCAGTTTGACCATTATACAGTCAAGAATTTGTCGTTGTCTTTTCAATTATTACATGCATTTAAAATTCCTTTCTCAATAAAAAAAATTTAATTGAAGAATTAAATGGAACGAACTTAAAACTGAATAATTGAGTATCTTGGGAGTAGAAATTTTTAAGTATTGAGTTTTTGAAGCAATGTCTAAAAACAAACTTTTTTAAATTTTAAGTTGATTCAACACAAGAACGATTTGTTTTGCTCAGTTAAAACATTTTCGATATTTTTGGGAATAATTAAATAAACAGAACTATAAATTTTAAAACTCGAAAAAGCGGGATAAAGCGGGATACAAATTTTAGGCGGGATCGACCTCTCAAAAGCGGGATAATCCCGCCTAAAGCGGGATGTCTTGTCAGGTTAATGATGCTGTATTATGAATTAGATTTTGTGTGCTTATTATATAAAATTCGCTAATAAATACGAAAAAAACACTTCAGCTTTCAAAGTTACTTCCACATGCGTCACAAAACTTTGTGCTCAGTTATTTCGCAACAAGTAGCTGCTAAAAAAGTATGTTTTATGCAATTAGAAAGTACAAGTAAGTCCCACTAAGCACTATGTATAAGTTGAAGGTATCTCTTCTGAAAGAATAAACAAGTTTTATATTTTAATCTGGGGCCAAATCACTGCATTCGTTTTCTAGTAGGCTTTCGCATCGAATACAATTTCGTCGATAGCTAACGTATTAAAATTTTTAAAAAGTGTGTTGTGTTTATTTAAGCTAGTTCAACAACCAAGTCGATTTGACGACTGTAATAAGGCTTATTGGTAATGTTCTATGCTTTTTTGTAAAACTTACAAATAAAAGAAAATATTATTTTCGATCGCTCTGGTGCTAACGAGTGCAATTTAAGCAGCATATACTCGATTATCGTATGCCGTAATCCCAAAAAGAAAATTTTCGAACAATTTTACTCGATCACGTATGCGGTAATTCGGCCCCTGAATGTAGCGTTCGTCACGTAGGATTTGCCCATATGTATATTTTTATCCGCTGAATTCAGAAATGACCATACAACTTTTTGATAAGCTCTAGTGTCAAATATATACTTTTATATTTTCATATATTACAACAAAATAGGCTTATATCGACTGAATATTTATATTTTGCTTGTGCAAAACCGAATATATTTGTTTATTCTTCCACAAGGCTGCAAAAAAGTATGTTCAGCATTAGAATTTTACACTTGAAAAACAATTTTTTTAGATAAATAAACTTATTTCAGAATTTTATGTTTAATGCAACCTTCCCAAATAAAAAGCACTAAAAATTAAATAAAAAAAGCATCGAGCACTAACTTGAAAATTTTTTGCGTATAAAATCCTTCTTGTGTATTTTATATTTAAATCATTAATTATCATTTGGAAGGTCAAAATCATCCCTTAGTTAATAAATAATCGAATTATAAAAAAAAACATATATTTCCTTGTGCTCGTACTATTCTCCAAAAGTTTATTTTTCACTTATAAATTTTCTGTGTAAAATAAATTTTCATATGAAAAGTTTTTGACAGTTATTTTCACTGCTACACAAAACAAGAATCGCAGTGATGTGTAATTGTGAAAAACTTTTGTTTCGTTCCAATGTTTTTCATATGAAAAAATATTGAGATTACTGTTCATTGTTTCATTAAACGAGAATCCAAACTACTATGAAAATCTGAAAAATCTTTTCATTTCACCGTTTCACAGAACATGAATTGACCCCCAGATTTCTTAGCAATAACACAGTGAAAAAATAAACGCACTTAACAGCATGGGTTCGATTCTACTACCAAAACATAATAAAATCCTATACTAAGTTTGGGGATTTTGGTGACCATTTTTTATGGGCTTCTAAAGATTCTAAAGATCAGTGTGCCCCTCAAAAAAATGTATCATCAGTTTTTGTCCAACAGCTGTAAGAGGAGTCATTAACATTTTATGAAAAATATAGGAAACAATTATTTTTTCATTTTTTTCAGCATAAATTACAGACATTCCTAATTTTTCACTAAAAATATTACAACTTAAACTACGAATAGTAACACAACAAACGCAACAATAACAAAGAATAAAAAAAATGCATTGAAAGTATCGTGCTACTAGTGAACAAAGAAAATGTGTAAGATACATAGCGGTCATTATGCGCTATTTAGGGCTGAGATTGTATTAATATGTTCACAAAAATTGTTCAGCTTTACCATAGTTACAATTTAGCCAAATCTTGTCAGTGAAAAGTGATCAATCACTGTAAGTTATTCCAGAAAAAAAATGCTGCTTCGTCCGAAGCAGGTTTATAAGCGAGAGAAACTAGTTTTGGTGTTTCTACTGATTCGAAAAGCGCTTCGAACATGCATGTTTTTTTCGCAATGTCCCACTGTGGAGCTCAAAGTATCGAAAATGCTCTAAAAGCATGTCTCATTTTACCATCGTTAACCCTAGAATGGTAAACATATTTTTTAGCCCCTTAATGGTAAACTTCGCCTGGGAGGCGACTTTTATAAAAAACACACATCTCACCTTAAAAAAATAAAAATTTATGAAAACAAAAACAGAATTATATTATCACATGTTATTGGTTGCAAAAATAAAGAAAAAACAATTCTTTTTTAAATATCTAGAACATACTATAGGCATATTTGTAGATACCATATTTTAATTAGTGATATAAAAAGATGTTTTACAAAAAAATAAAAAAAATTCAAAAGTCTCCGCTCGAGATAAACAACTTTTGTATCTTATAGACCTTAGATCTAATTAGCATACATATTAAAATATAATATTAAGCTGATGACAATAAAGAAATTTCCAGAGCAAAATAAACTTTATAGTTTTTTACCTATTTTTTACATCACATTGCGAAAAGTTTGGTGATATGTGCTCTAAGCAGTAAGTTTTCTAGCATTTTACGCCGACAAATATGCTTATACGCTTCAATTTGAGAGCACATAAATCGCATTTTGATGTTGTGCTTTTTTTTGCTTGGTTAGTCTGTATCATCGTTAGTAGCATGATCAATCGCGTCAAGCTCATTTCCATCTGGCGATATCTAGTCCAGCCAGTTTAGTAGCTGCGCCTTAGAAGTAATCATCTCAAAAAACCATTAAAATTATACGCAAACTCAAACTTTTAGCTAAAAAATTGAATAATTACACAACGAATATGTACAAAAATATTACGTTTAATGGTAAACTTCGTCTCACAGGCGACACACGTACGTATATATAAGCAACGCGACGTAGCAACACAAAATGGGTCTGCGAGCAGGTTCGTATCATGCTTAACTGAGTTGACACGAGCACACGCTTTGATACGAGGAAGCGATCAAGATATATCGCAAAAAGAAAAATTTTCTTCGCCTCACAGGCGATGTTTACCATTCAAGGGTTAAACTACAGACAAAACAAATCGTGTTTTATTATAAATTTCTCTCTTCCATGCAATAGGTGGGACATGCAGAAAGAGAGCGTACTTTAAATGGGTTTTGCGTTTTTAAATGTGTTATGCATTAAACACATTCACCAAAGCAGGATACCGAGTCGGTATTACCGACTACAAAATATTAAAAATAGAATACATTTGTGTATACGAAAATAATTATTTTCACGGCTACACGACTACACGATTACAGGTTGTTGTCCATGCTTACTTTTGTCGCGTAGTCAAATTAGACTAATTTCTATTTTTGTTGGCTACAAAACAAAAACAGTGTTGACAATATAGCAAAATATGTAAAGCAAATGAGTGCTTAGAAATACTTTTTATTATAAAATAAAAATGAAAATTACAAAATTTAAATGTTACAATATATGTTTTGAGTTTTTAAATAATTAAATTTATATTGTTATACACATGACAAAATAAAGAATTGTATTCCTATAATATTGAGCTAAGTTCATGTGCATGTCTGAAATCACGTATGTTTTTTGGCTTAAGTCACATTTATGTAATTTTCCACGATCATACTCGAAGTTAGTTTCTATTTTTGTGGGCTACGATGAACAAATTAGTGCTGCTACGAGTATAATGAGAAATATGCAATAATTAGGAGCTTAATAAAAATATTCTGAAACAAGTCAAGAATATTTTGTTCGCAATGGTTTAATTGATATAAAAATGTTGTATACCAGTGCAAAGATATTTCAGAACTCTTTGTAATGACACCTATATCGTTTATATCTGTTCTATATTGTAGGAATTATCATCAATAAGATATTAAAGTTTTGAACCCCGTAACTTCGGAAAAAAGTGTGGGTGCAGAAAAAAAATTATACTAAAATGTTTACGTTAAAAAGTGCTATTACAGCATATTTTTATTTTTAACAGTGTTGGTATTCTTGACTTGTTTCAGAATATTTTTATTAAGCTCCTAATTATTTCATTGTAGCCCACAAAAATAGAAATTAACTTCGAATATGATCGTGGAAAAGTAAATAAATGTGACTTAAGCCGAAAAACATACATGATTCCAGACATGCACATGAACTTAACTCAATATTATAGAAAATAATGTGTATAACAATATAAATTTAATTATATAAAAGCTCAATACATTTATATTGTAACATTTAAATTTTGTAATTTTCATTTAATAAAAATATTCTGAAACAAGTCAAGAATATTTTGTTCGCAATGGGTAAATTGATTTAAAAATGTTGTAGACCAGTGCAAAGATATTTCAGAACTCTTTGTAATGACACCTATATCGTTTATATCTATTCTATATTGTAGGAATTATGATTAATAAAAAATTAAATTTTTGAACGCCGTAACTATGGAAACAAGAGTGGTCGTAAAAACAAAATTATACTAAAATTTTTACTTTAAAAAGTGCTATAACCTCATAACTTAATTTTTTTATTTTTAACAATTATTTTAAAACAAAATGGAGTTTAAAATATTTTCTTTACGAATTTTCACGTAAAAGCGCCGTTATCTTAAAAACTAACCGATATAACGGTACTTAACCGTGTACTTATGTATGCGTAAGTTATGGCACTATAAAAATGAGATTTTAAAAATAAGTTAACTCATAAAAACAATTTTAAAGTACCATAACTTACGTATTTCATTGGTGACGGATTTCAAAAATACACTAAATAAAAGCACGGAATGTGATCTATAAAAGTGGATACATGGTTATGTATCGTTGTATCGACTAGTTTTTAAGATAACGGTGAAAAGTCTGATATCAAAATTTTAAAGTTGCATTTCACACGCGATGGGTTAATAGATTTCAGAAATGTATACACCACTAGGAAGGTATTTTCCAGAACTTTACCGTGATGCCTATATCACTTATATCTGTTCTTAATTATAGAAGTTATGAGTAATAAAAAATTAAAGTGTTGAACCCCGTAACTCCAGAGCCAAGAGAGATCTTCCAGAAAAATCCTTTAAAACTTTCAAGTTAAAAAAGGCGACTACGTCATGATTTTTGCCGACAAAACGTGACCAACAGACAAGCTAACATTACATATTCTTTAATATCAAAATTTGTTTAAATATGGGTTCGCTTTTATTAAAAATAATATAAAAATAGCATTCACCAAGTTGAATCACACTAACTCTGGGCAAAAGTAGTGGTTACGTTTTTTGGGTATATATTCTATTCTATTTGATTTAACAAAGAGAACATCAAAAATGTTTGTATTAAAAGTGCAATAACAATAACGAGATATTAAGGAAAAAAATTTATTTGCTCTTACATTTTGCGACATCTAAGTATATTTTGAATAAGTGATTTTATTTTATACACGTGAAACATTTCAAAGTGAATCCACTGAAATAAGTACTTCTACAACAAAATGTCAGCTGGTAAGACGACTCTGCCGCTTTCAAAATAATTAAGTAGCTGGCTACACGGCGACAAAAGAAACCAACGTCGTGTAGCCTGCTGTGGTGAATGTGTTTAATGCATTAGTGTTTATTTGAAACAATGCGTGCGACAATTCGTTAGAGCCTATATTGTTGAAAGCATAGAATATAGAACAGAATACTCACTTTTGGCAGCTAAAAATGGCTGTTGTCATGCAGTTTTACATGCAAAATGTTCTTACTAAAATAATATGAAAGAGATAGTCATATTAGAAACCACATTAGAAAATAAGATTTGCTTTATGGTTCATACGATCTTCGTAATGTTGTTGTAAAGTGACGGGTCTAGTTAGTATTCTATGGTTGAAAGCTACAATGCTACTGAATATGATTTTGTTTATTTTGGAGTTCGAGTTGAAGAAATGTAAAATGCTGACTAATGCTATAAACACATTCGCCACAGCAGGCTACACGACTACACGACTACAATTATGTTGGCAGCAATCGTCGTCGGGTAGTCAGCTACTTAATTATTTTGAACGCGCCAGGTACATCGTAACCAGCTGACATGTTGTTATTGCAGCATATATTTCAGTGGTGCCACTTTCAAAAGTTTTACTTGTATAAAAAACCCCTAATTCAAAAAGTTCTTACATCTCGCAAAATGTAAAAACAAATCAATTTATTTCTTTAAAACCTATTGATTGTTATGGCACTTTTGATACCTAAATTTTTTTATGTTTTTTTCTGTTTAATAAAATAGGATATTGACTTAAGTCAATTATACCAACATCGTTGAAAAATTAAAAAAAAAACTTATGAGGCAGTAGCTTTTTTTAACATTATAATTTTAGTGTAATTTTTTTTGTCTCTTTTGGCTCCGGAGTTACGCGGTTTATATGGATATCACTTTACACTTCTCTAAAATACCTTTCTACTGGTATAAAAATTTTTTAAAACAATTAACCCATTCCGAGTGAAATGCAATTTAAGAATTTGTTTATCTGACTTTTGACGCAGAAACTCCGTTATCTTAAAAACTGGTCGATACAACGGTACATATGCATAGTTCATATATACTATACATATGTATAGTTTTATAGAGAACTTTCCATGCTTTTATTGGTGTATAGTTGAAAGCTGTCACCTATGAAATACGTAAGCTATGGTACTTTAAAGATGAGTTTAAGAGTTAAATGAGCTAATTTATTTTCAAAGTGCCATAACTAATGAATTTCATCGATGATAGTTTTCAAGTATACATCAAATGATAGTTTGGAATGCTTTATATTAAACTAAATACATATATAAGAACGATTGTATCGGCAAGTTTTTAAGATAAAAGTGCTTTTACGTGAGAAGTCACATAAAAAATGTTTTAAATTCCATTTTGCTCGCAATGGGTTAATGGATTTCAAAATTGTATATACCAGTAGAAAGGTAATTTAGAGCATTTTGAAATGATAACTATTACTACATTTATACGCGGACTATTCGCAAATAAAAATATTTGAAAATTTATACGGCATAGCAAAATACAAAAACTTGGTAGCACTTTTATAGAAGACGTTTGTATTTTTACAAAAAAAAAAAAAAAAAAATAAATAAATAAATAAATAAAATAGTTGAAATGTATAAAAGAACAAATAATTATTTGTTTTAAATGTCATTATTTTCTTTTATCAATATTTTTCTATTTAATGCTTTTTATTAACAAAGCGGGGCAGCCAGCACCAAACATTTTATTTGCAAATAGTGCGTTAATCGTGAATAGTTTTCGTGAGTTAATAAGTCTCAATAAAACAATTATATGACAACAATTTACAGTTTTATTTGCAAATAACCCGTGCGTATAAACGTAGTATATATCGATTAAATCCATTCTATATTGTAGGACTTATGATCAATAATATATTAAAGTTTTGAACCCTGTAACTCCGGATTCAGGAGAGAGCGCCGAAATAAATTACACTAAAATTTGTAGGTTAAAACGGGCTATTACCCTGTGATCATTTTCATATACACACATGTATTCTATTTTTGACAGGTTGTAGTCGGTAGCCTGCTGTGGCGAATGTGTTTAATGCATAACTTCATAATCTAAACATTATGAACACTGAGAAATCTCTGCCTTTTTTTTGAGCATCCCCCGAAACGCTTCAAAAGATCGCATGGGAAAGGCATGAAAGGTTTTTACTGCTTCCAGAAACATGATATCTGTTTTTCTGGGAATGCTGGAAAGTTTGAAAAAATTTTTATATATTTAAAGAAACAAAAAATTGTACGAAATTATAATTTTTTGGCATAAAACGCTAACTAGTTTGTTCAACGGACTCTTAGCTACATTATTGCCAAATATAGTTAAGTAGTATCACTAAGTCTGAATTAGTTGTTGGACAACAGCTGAAGAAATAAATTTCTGTTTCAATATTTTTTAACTAACTTGGAGGTTACACGTTCAAGTTTTGTTTTAATTTTTGTTTCAAGTTTCAATACATTCACACTTTTTTACTAACACACTCACATAATTGGAAATTGACTACCAACTTGATTTCAATTTTGCTTTCAAGATTTGTTTCAATTTTTCGTTCAATTTAAACAGCTGATCTCTATTATTGTAAGTAAATTACAGAAAGACTCGGCTATAACGAACTTTCTGCAAAGAGCAAAAAAAACCGCTCTATGACAAGTTCGTAATAAGCGTAGTTCGATACAAACGAGGACTCGTTAACTACGAATTCGCTATTACGAATTATTTTTGTATGAAAATGGCAACCGAAACGTCGGCACTTTAGACTTAGATCGTTACAACCGAGAATTCGTTATAACCGGGTTTTACTGTTTCGTTGTTGATTCCTTGACGACGGCATCTTGAAAACAAAATTGACTATCAAGTTGCTAACAGCCTACGTCATAGCGTCAATTTAAAGTAGTTTTAACAAGCAATATGTTTGATCAACTTGAAAGCAATTTCTTGAACGTGTAACTGCAGAGTAAGAGTACATACATATGTATGTGTCAATTAACGCCCTTGCCACTTTTTCTGACCTTTTTTTAATCTACCCTTTTGTAGCATTTTTAACTATGTGTTAAAAAAATTTGATATTTATACCAAAAATTGTATTGCCAGAGATTGAATGCTTTAAGATTCTTAGAACCAATATTTATAAAGTCAAGAAAAAATATTAATTATTTATAAATTATTTCCGAAATTAATGATATAATTAGTGGACCAGAGGCTTTCGCAAACGAATTTAAGGGCGCCATGAAATAAGTGCCCACGATATAAGTCACCAAAATGAAAATGAAATAAGTCCCAAAAAAAATTTACAGAAAGCAAGAACAACGTTTTTTGGGAACTTATTTCCTTTTTTTTTGCAACTTATTTCATTTTAGTATTGGGTTTTTTTTTCGTATGAAATAACTCCCTAAAAGTCATTAATATCCATAAATAAATCTTGGGGAGTTATTTCCTTTTCATTTTATTTTTATGAATTTTGGGTGATTAATAGAGACTTTCTACATAGCCGGCCTTTGGCCGGGCTTAAGGGTTTTCTCCTCTGTGTAAGACGAATAGCGTCTTCGCTGAATAAAGATGTTTTATGTAGACGGCCTTCGGTCGGGCTTAAGAACTTTCTCCTCTATGTATGTCGAAATGCGGCGTTTCTGAGTGGAGTTTTTTGCATAGCTAACCTTTAGGAAAAAGCTCACATGGTCATCTTAAAAGAAACTCTGTCTAGGCAGAACTTATTAATTGAGCGATCCTGCTGTTCAAGAAACGGGGAGGAGAAACCCCTCAAGCTCGTCCTAAGGCCAGCTAAGTAGAAAACATTTAGTCAGCGAAACCGAAATTTGACATACACAGAGGTGAAACCCCTTACGCTCGACCGAAGGCCAGCTATACAGAAAACCTACACTCAGTGAGGCCACTATTTGACATGCCCAGAGGAGAAATTGTTTAAGCCTTGGGCGTTATTTCCAGGCATTGCATTAAAAAAAGTAACCAAATTTGATTTTTTTTCTGAAATTTTTGTCAGCGGTGTAGCTGATATCGGCGGACAGTTTTCAATCAAAAAGTATTTTTCAAGAAATTAATGCATTGCAGTTATTGAATATATGCCGTCGATATGTTGTCACATGTTTTGAAAACACAGTATTTACCAACAGAACATATGGCGGCTCTTTATGAGTGCGATGGTTTCTGTTTATTAAAAGTTTTCATTAAATTTATATTCTTTCAGTAAAGACAAAGAGACAAAATTGACTCTACAAATACCCGATACAATAACCACTTGGCGCATAACGGCTTTTTCTAATAACGCTCTAACTGGATTTGGAATAGTTAACAATCCTACGGATATCACTACGATAAAAACCTTTTTCATATCTCTTAATCTACCATACGCTGTGAAGCGTGGTGAATTTATAAATATACCGGTAACAATAATGAATTATTCCAATCAGACCTTAAACACTGAAGTGATATTGCTAAATGAGAACAAATACTTCAATTTCGTGGAGTCAGATCGACCAGGTATGAAAACGCCAAATGATGTACCGCCACATATAAAACACATAAGCATTGAGGCATACAAAGGAAAAACTATAACATTTTTGATAATACCAATCAAGGCAGGCGAAATAAATATAAAAGTAACAGCCACTAGTTCCTTATATTCAGATGCTGTATTGCAAAAACTTAAGGTTGAACCAGAAGGTGTGGCGAAACAACAAAATCAGGCCTTGTATTTAAGTATACCAGAAGGAGAGAAAATATCTTCCAACTTAAAAATCACATATCCAATAGATAGTGTACCCGATTCCCAGTATATAACCTTCTCTGTAGGTGGTCATTATTTAGTGCCAACAGTGGAACATTTTGAAAGTCTTACACAAATGCATGCTGTCACTGGAGAAGAGAATATGATCAATTTTGCACCCGGTGTCTTAATACTGCAATACCTGAAGCTCAATGGAAAACTATTGCAAGAAAAGGCTTTTGTTGAGAGTCTGAAGTCATCGATCGAAGATGCCTACCAGCAACAAATGTCTTTTCGTCATAATAATGGTGGCTATAGTGTTTTTGGCATGTACGATGAAGAGCCCAGTACTTGGCTCACCGCCTACGTGGTGCGTTATCTTATCAAAGCATCACAATTCATGGACATTGAAACGAGCATAATTGAAAAGGATTTAAAATATTTGGCCAGTCAGCAAAAATCAAATGGAGAGTTTTTGTTTACGGATGATTTGCTAAATCCAAATCATAAAAATGAATATGGGCTAACAGCGTTCATATTGTTGGCTTTTTTGGAAAATCAAGTAAGTATATGAGTAATTCTGAGTAAATTCAACAAATAGGTGTGCCGCATGGCTTTTAATTTTAATAAAAAACATCGAGGACAATATTGTAGGTACTAGAAACACATAACCGCCATCTTTTTTATTTATTATTGTGTAGCTTCTGATTAGTGGCCAACCAAAGTAAAAAATGTTACCAATTTTATAAATTTTTATAATTGCTCTAGCTTTTTAAGTAGAAAAGATATTGAAACGATTCATGCTTTGTTTTATAGGGCAGTAATGATTATTTAATATTGCTATGCAAAACTGAACTATGATAATTAAAGGGCCGAAAAGTGGCCACTTGAAAATTGCACAGTTTTTTCTCATTTTATCGATTTTCAACTGAACCCTGTTTAACATCAAGCATTGATTTTTTGGCAGTGAAGATGGAACCCTTATGATACCATGACATAAGTTTCATTGTGCTAAAATATTATCTTCTGCAAAAATAAAGGTGCGAAAATTTATAAGTTTTACAAAATGCTCAACTTTGAACTTCAAAAAAAGCCATGTGGGGATACAGATAAAAATATGATATTTTCAGAAATTATAGGCCAGTACTTCATCATTATGTGCACATAGTGCCATTTTGATATTTTCATTCTATTACGAGATATGATTTTTTAAAAGTGCAATTTTTATCAAAAATAATGGGCTCAAAAACCGATGTGGGGATACATATAAAAATCTGAAATTTTTAGAATATATAGCCTGTACTTTGTTCATTATGTGCACTAAGTGACAATCTGTTATTTTATTCTCTTATTGATTATTGGCTGTTAAGTGATCATTCAATTATGAGCTTTCCCGACTAGAAATTTTCCCAATACTCATATTGGGGCCCGATTGGGAATTCAAGTGGCACACTCAAAAGGGTTATCCCATTTGTGATTTGATCAAGAACTTGTTGGGATATGCTATCTACAAGCTAGTGACTTAACATAAGTTTTTCCCAAGTGGGAAACTAGTGGCGGGTTTCTCATCAAATCCAATGTCCCACGTTTTCACATCATGCCTTGATTTTTGCATCTTTTTCGATTGACATTGACAGTATCGTTGAGTACATAGAATTTTTGGATTATAATTCCATTGACTGGAACGGTTTCTTCGGTTTTTTGTCTGACTTTGACTTTTCTGCGTCTAATTTTTGCAGTGTTGATGAACAATGCTCTACACTTAACATCATTTTTGAACAGCTTTTGCTTTTTGTACCTATAAGGAGGAAGAAAATTAAATATGAAGTCGATGCGTGGATGAAGTCTGATGAAGTGACCGCTGCTCGCATTTTAAGGGATTTGGCTTTTTCCGCTTTTTCCCTGGATCCCTCCGCAAATATCAAAATCGCCTGAAAGCTGTAATTCGTAGAGAAAAAAAAGCGATTTTTTTCTAATTTGCTTAGTGGGCTTGAGTCTGCGGGTATGTGAAGAGTTTTAAGGAGTACTGGTTGTGTTCCTGATCGTGATTATATGTTTGAACATAACGCTGACTCAATTACCGACTTTTTTGTTTGTAGTAGCAATTGTAGTAATTATGACTCATTTGATTTTGGGGAGTTTGTTGATACTGATTCGAGATTTTATTTCCGATGTGTAACTGAACCAGAAGTTTTTCAATCCTTGCGTATGGTTAAGTCTAATGCACTTGGTGTTGATAATATATCCATTAAATTTATTAAACTCATTTACCCTTACTTACCTAGACATTTTCTTTCCTTTATTAATAATAGTTTTACTACTTCTGTTTTTGCCACGGCTTGGAAGACAGCACGTGTCGTAGCTATCCCTAAGTCGAAGGTGGTTCATGGACCTGAAGATCTTAGACCTATTCCTATCCTTCTTGCCCTGTCCAAGGTTGTGGAACATCTGCTGAAGTTACAATTAGCCGATAAGGTTCTTGCTTCTCGCCCTGGATACAATACAACTTCCTTAATTCTATGTATGACTGATATTATTAGGGATGGCCTTAACGTTGATGAGCTTTCTGTGGTAGTTTCTCTTGACATTTCTAAATCCTTTAATTCTATTGACCATTGTAAAATGGTTATTAAACTTAGAAACGAATTTAATTTTTCTATATCGGCTTGTAAACTTATCTGGTCTTACTTGAATGGTAGGTCCGAATTTGTTAGTGCAACTAACTCAAATATCAAATCACTTGGTGCAGGTGTTCCTCAGGGATCAGTTTTGGGCCTCCTATTGTTTATTATGTATATGAACAGTCTTAGTGATTGTGTCAACCCCCATATATGTAGAGCTTTTATATATGCAGATGATGTTTTCTTACTATTTAAGTGTGAACGTAATTTCTCTGATGTGCTTGAAATCAATATTAATTTTGGTTTAGACAACGTTCTGCCATGGACACTTTCTAATTTTCTTCGTTTAAATCAGAGTTCGAAAATAAACCGAACGTTATTTTGTGTACTGTATACACAAGCAGAAACGATATCTCTTTTTTTAGTTTTTGTGTATATTTACACAACCCGAACACAACACATAACGATTTTTTAATTCAAGTAACAAACATTATGTAGCGTTTTGTTTTTTTTTGTCAAAAAACAGTACAATTGTAGTGGTTGCGTACTACATTCATTATATTTTAGCGGTTTATAGTGTTCTTTTTTCATCATATACAATTACGCACTCAAGTATACATGCACGAGAGCCAAACAAATACTAATGCTAAATACACAAAATATACATTAAGAATAATGATCTATGCCGAACACAACGAAGTGTACTGTTTTTCAACGAACAACAGAACACTATTAAATGTTCTTATCTTTATATTGAGTTTGTTAAAAACAGTATTTGTGTTGGGTACAAGATCACTAACAGAAATACCGTACTTCTTTTTTAATGTATTTCCTACACAACCACTATTTGCGTTTGTGTATTACAATATTCTACCGTACAGAACATTAAAGTAAATTATATAAGGTAAATTTTCGAACACTGGTTTAAATATTGCTAAAAGAAAAGCTATCGGTTTTAGTAGATCTTCACTTTTTGATTTCGATTTTGATATAAGCTTAGATGGAATCGCTATCGAATTTGTTGACAACCTTTTGGGGCTAGGTGTTATTGTAGATAATAGGCTTATTCCACATTTTAACTCTTTGCACGGCAAGATCTTTGGAAACTTTCGTAGGCTATTCTCGAAAAATTTGAGTGGCTCAATCATTATTAATGATAGTGCATTTTGCATACAATATTGGCTTTCGTGACCATGTCTCTGACTGCTCGTTTCAGAACTTTCTTGAGCTTAGGAATCTGCCTCTTTTCTATGGTGTCATTAGGAACGGCAATCCTATCACCCTTTGTATTAGGTTTGCTTTCTCCCGGTCAGTAAGAAACACACAGATTATTATTCCTCGAATAGCTTGCTATGTTTTTGAAAAATCATTTTCGATTCGTGTTGCCCGATCTTTTAACCGTTTGCCTATCAACTTAAAAAATTTTTTCTTTGTCGGCTTATGCATATCGTCGAAAAGTACTAGAATTTCTTTCGAATCTGTCAAACTTGCCGACCACTACTTAGATGGACCTTGGTTGTTATTGTCATCAGTATTAAATTTTTTTTTAATTATTATGTTTAAGGCTGGAGAGCCTTGAAACTAATCCTTATATTTGTGTACATACATATTCATATTTAGGTATTTACTAAGCGAATGAGACTGAATTTTCTTTCTTTTTATCTACTTTAGTTGTATTACTTATTTGTTTTTTTATATTTATATAGCACTGTATAGTACTATTGTAGTCTATTATTGCTACCCTTATGTAATATATCGTCGGCCTTTTAGGCTTTCTTATTACTGAATTTAATAAAGAAATAATAAATGCCAAAGGATGACAGCTCAATTCTTGACATTTCATCATTTGACAGCCTATTTACTTCCTCAAACCTCAAATTTGCCCACCCTGTATTACACCCCGTCCTCACGAGACATAATTTTGTAAAAATATCTGAAAAATGTTAGTGCTATTTATGCATATCGGCTTTGACTTCTGTTAAGACAAATCAATGGCTCGTGAAGACGCTATGTTACGTAGGTCGTATTTTGCTACAAAAAAAATTATTTGAAAGTGACATAACTTTTAACCTTGTTGGTCGATTTTATTAAAGTAAGTCTTACTTGAAAGAAGATTTAGCCTAGTTTTTGCTTATGTATAAATATTTGTAAATAATTATTTTAAAACATATACATTTTTTATTTTTCCATGTGTACCCAAGTTAAAATTGAAAAAGTGCTCGTAGCTTTTAATTCCGTTCTGAGATTATTATAATTTCTTGTATTTCCCCGACAAGCTAATCGCAGACAAGCTAATCGCTTCGAGGGTTGTGTTTATTTATAAAAAAAAGAACACATTCGAAGGCGAGTGTAACGCTCAATACACAAAAATTTTAAAAAATCGAAAATATGTATGTGACGCGCAAAATAGAAAGGGACCTAAGGGTAAAAACCGGTTTTGTTCAGGAGAGCCATTTTAAAGATTTAAATACGTGTATCTTTGGTGTACCATTCCTGAGAGTATTGGCATTTGAAAGCGACGTCAGGAACGTGTTGGTCAACCTTGAAAACGCGCGTAGATCGTCCCTACCTCTTGTTTTGTGTAGTTGGTTTTTACTGTTTTCTACCTAGCGCGCTGTTTCCATGAGTTTGATATCAATTTTGCTCGCGTTTTTTCGAATCCAGGTTTATTTTCTGAAATTATTAATTGTGAATTATAATAAATACTCATTTATAATTCTTTTAAATCGTGAATATCACTCTGTTAGTACGAAAATTTTTTCACATAACCTTATTATGTTATTCGCGAAAATAATTTAGAACTGGACGAATTCGAAGAAGTAGATTTACTTTATCGCTTCCCTGATTTCATAAAACGTGCATATATCTGGGAGGGAACACTTTTGGGGCATGGGATCGGTCTCATTCGATGCTCAGATGTTGTCCACATCAAAAAAAAGTGAAAATTAATTTTTTTTTACCCTTAGGTCCCTTTCTCTATGCGCTGTCACATATATAAATATAAAATATAATTTTATTTTAGAAACCATTGAATGAGGTGAAAACTATAATAAAAATCCTAATTTTTCATACATATATTAGATACATTGGCAAACAAAAAAAAAAAGCAAAAAAAAATATTACAAAATGTACGTTTGTAAATCAGCTCACACAGTTTTCATTTTAAAATTTATGCGTTTATTTTAAGAAATATTTTGCTATACTTTCAACGGACACGAAAAAAGCATTTGAAATAAGAATCACCCACATTCTACAGCCATTTTTTAGTCAGAAAATGAACTATAAGCACGCCAAGCGGCAGACACCTCTAGTATAAGATAAAATTACTATAAAGTTTGGACAAAATTAAAAATAGGAGCACTTTTTAAAGACAAGACAATCTATTCCAATCGCTATATTGCACATAAAATCAAACCAGTTTTAATTTGCAACATTTAAGAGCACTAGCCCCAGCAAATTAAATATATTAAGCACATTTTTAAATACATATGTAAATAAAATTATTGTCGATAAGCAAATAATATGGATGTGATTTCAGAAATACGCCGACATGCATTGGAAGATCATAGAAAATGGTGTAGAGTTCTTAAATTCAAATTTAAATAACGTTAACGATATAAATTCATTAAGTCTAATGGCAGCTGTTATAAAACGAAGCAAGTGTCCTAACGCCGGCATTCTTATTAACCGACTAAAATCGCTTTGCAAAGAAATTAATGGACTTAGATGGTGGTCAGAAAATGATCAGAATCCAGCCAATGACGTAGAGATAACAGCAAACGCTGCATTAGCTTTGCTGGATACACCGGGAGATCATACTTCAATTCTTAAATGGCTAATCGAACAACGAAATGCTAATGGTGGTTTTAAATCTGGCTATGACACAGTAGCAGGAATGGAAGCCTTAGTAAAATTTGCAGAAAAATATACAGATTTTAAAAATATCAACTTAAAGATTTCTTATAGCGCCAAGGACGAGCTAGGAAATAAAGTGGCTACTGATGAGTTCTATGTGGACTCGAATAATGCGTTAAATTTTCAAAAACACGAGGTAATTTCAGTGAAATAGTTCTTTTTTTTATCCCTAAATTGGTTTTAAATACAATATCGTCTCTTTATAGTTACCAACAACAACGCGCCATGTAATATTCGAAATAGAGGGCAGCGGCGCATCTTTAGTACAACTCACCCAGCAATACAACATTAATAATGAGCAAGAGTTTCGCCATTTTAATATTCAAACCAGGACGATTGTAATAAATGAAAAACAATATATTTTGGGGGTCTGTTTCAGTTATGTGCCTGAAGTAGATACTTCCAACGGGACCACTAATATGATAATAATGGAAGTTAACTTACCCTCTGGTGTCCGTTCTGCGTCAGAAAGTGAATATTTAATGCAAAATCATGTAAAAAAAGTTCAAACAAAAAATGATGAGACGGTCGTTATTTTTTGTTTAGATAAACTAAAGGCATATAATCCATATTGCTTAGAGATTCCAGTGGCCAAAGTGGATGAGATTTGGTTGGCAAGGCCGGCAGCTATTGTTATGTATGACTATTACAATTTAAGCCGTTCCAACACAGAATTTTACATGTTATAAGCAATTAATATATAAGGAGGCTCATCTCAAAACTTGACTATTCCACTTTTTATGTTTTTGCACAATTTGAGAAAAACAATTTATTTAGGAATGCAACTATGTATTTAACCCGAAATTTTGTTGCATTATTATAGGCGACAAGATTAGTCGTTGCTTTGTAATGGATTCAAAAATTTTGCAATAATTTATTTTGAATAAATCTAAAATTTGAAATAAGATAATCTAGCTTTGACGTGGCGGCTTATTGAAATAATCAAGTTTTGTTATGAGCTCTAGATAGAGTATGCAAAAACCGGCACCAAAAACCGCTTAACCGGTTTTTTGTCTTTCGGAAAATAAACCGGTTTTTTTCAAGGAAAATAATTTTCTAGATTTTGATGAAAAAAAAATTATTTTTTAATACTTTTATTTAAAAAAGATACCCCAAATAAATAGTATTTCTAATTTTTTCTAATTTTATTTTACCTAATGTTTATTCTACCTCCAGTTTAATTAAAAATATGAAAAAACTATTGAAATTTCGTCATCCTGTCCAATATATTATTTTTGAAATATTATGTAAAAAACATGTTTAGAACTTTTTAAATTTATCAAACTAAATCCATATTAAGAAAAAAATTTGCATTACATATTTGAAGTTATTTCTCTAAAAGCTATTAAAATCTGATAAAATTTTATTTTTTGAAGCATAAACAAAAACTTTAATTACTATTAATTACGCACTCAAATTTACCGCCTTATTTATTCAGTGCCGATAGTTTACCGACTCGTCCCATCTTACATATCGAAAACTTTATTGCGTGCTCTACTGTATGAACAATTAGTAAAAAATGAAAATGTTTTAAATATCGCTCCAGTAGTTTAAATCCTAATAGATTTTCAATGAATATTACAAACACCTTTTACTGAAATAACGAAATTTTAACTCATTAGTAGCATCTCAAACATTTGTCTTTCATACAAGCTTCGTCCTGAGCTCTTGAATATAACAACAACAAAATAGAATCATTCAAATCGGTCGTACCATTTTCAGTCAAATTGCTAATTGTATACAGGTGTAGAAAAATAAAACAGATTCATATCGAATATAAAATATTTGTTGGGTTTTGTATAAGTTTGTGGGATTTTATTGAATGTTTATTTTGCCCAAGTTTTTTGGAACAGTAAACATTCATGTTTAGCTAAGTGCCTTTAGAGTTTTAATAATTGAGTTATGAATTTTTAGTCGAACTGTATGGTTGTTATCCAAAGTTATTAAATTAGTTTGGCTTAAGTTCATTTTTAATTTTAATAAGGTGTGACTCGCCACAAGATGGCGACAGTGTGTTAATTGAGCTTACAAATATTAGTTGAATAGATTGTTGCCACTGTTAGTGGTAGTGTGGGTAAAGGACTCTGATGAGTAGACTTGGTGGTCACGAAACAGCTGTCAGTTCAACCTTCCGTACAGCCAAATTTTTCTTTGAATGTTCATAGCTTTTTATTTTAACACGCATGTGTTTGAACTTGTTTTTAAATTCTATTATATTTTTGTGCGATTTTTAAATATTCCAATAGAAAATTTTAATAGAAAAAAATGCGATTTTTTTCTTATTAAATATTTACGAGTTTTAGTTTTTAAAAAATAAAAAAAAATATTTTAATTTATGAATATAGTAATAGAATACGAATTATAGTTTTTTTTGGTGAATAGTATTTTCAATTAAAAACCGGACTGGTTACATTTCATTTGATTCAATTGAGTCTTAAAAAAAACAGAAATTGTGTATATGTAGTAAAATTGTTCATAGAAATACTGCTCAAAATAATAGCTACAAGTAATATATTTTATTGTATAAGAACGGAAATTCTTTTTCAAAATTCTGTAAACTAAAATTTAGAAGCACACAATACTGCCTCATAAAACAATGATATTTTATTTCGTTGTTTATTTAAAAATAACAAGCTGAAAATTATTGGACGTTTATTTGAAACCCTTTGTAGTCAGTCGCCACTGTTTTGAACAACTTTTACCAGTCATTTCGTCAAGCATTTAGTACCAAAGTATACATAAAAACAGTTCCAAACCATGATGAGAACACGAACACGTCTCAAACCCATTTTAATGGTCGTAATAGGATTTTCAGCAAGATAATGATGCAGATGATCTCGTAATGGCCTTAGATCAAGAATTCAGTGGGCAAATTAAGGCATTCGATATCGATCGAAATTTACATATAAATTGTATTGAAATTTCGATCGATATCGAATACCGTAATTTGTCACCAGAAATCACAGGCTACCGAGAAAGCATCAAAAAAAGCTTAAACATGTATTGCTTCGGTCTCTATTTAATGTATTTGAAGGCACTACAATATTTAAAATGTATCAATTATTTTGGGGACATAGCGAACAAATACATTTTTATCTAAAAAGGAAAAAAATATTTGTTTTGTTTCTATAATTTTAAACGTTTTTGTATTTTCTCATATATTTTAATTTAACACAATTTTTATATTTACCTACAAAAATTGTTCCAGCAAATTGTAGTAAATTTGTAGTAAAAGAGAAACTATTTTTCTCTTAAATTCGTTACTACTTTTATAGTCCAGTCAAATAGGCAGAACAAAGGGGGGCAACTGTGGAATGAAAGATAATAAGCTAAAAATTTGTATACACCTTCGTTTTGGTGTCCTAAAAGTTGTCTCAAAAGTCTCATAAAGTCTCGTGTCTGCGTCGTAAGTTATTCAAGGTCAAAGGTCACGAAAATTAGTTTTTCGCAATTATCTCGGTTGCTATAGCTCCAATGATGTTAACAGTTATAATAAAAATTGTAGAGCATAAAATTTGCGACAAATTTTGTGTCAAACATTTTTTCATACGCCCAATCGTTTCTGAGATAGAGGGCAGAGAGCCCGCAGCGTTGTATCTTGTATAAGGTTTATAAACTTTATACAAGGTATTATTCGCTAAGATTCACGGTTGACTTTGATTTCATGAGACTTTTGAGACAACTTTTAGAACACCAAAACGACGATGTATACGAATTTTCAGCTTATTATCTCTCATTCCGCAGTGAAGCCCTTATTTGACTGGACTATTTACTGTTTTTATGTGTACTCGAACATTTTTGGAGTAAAAGTAGTTAAATGTGGTAAATGTAGTAACTTGTAGTAGGTAATCGAACACAGCTTTTGTAATAATTTTGATGATATGTGGACGAATTAGAATAAAACATTTTTAGAATTTTTGTTTTTTGGTTTTTTATAAAATTTCTTTTTTTTTGCTGTAAAACTATTAAATAACACTTAGCTCTTGTATAGGCATGTAATAGGAAAATCCCCTAGAAATAATGTGTATATAAATTTACGCTTCCTCAATTTCCCCCTATATATTTTAGCCCTCTAAGTAATATAAAATCCCATAAATCTAGGAGGAAGCCCCTAAATTAGCAACTCTGATACATACGTATGTATGTAGGCAAATACATATCGTACCCTAAATCAAAAACGGCCACAACTCAAAATCTCAAATATTCGGGATAGGCAAAAAATAGTTTTTACAAAAATGTTTACAATTTTAAAATCACATATTAAATTAAATTAAACAAATTAAAATTAAAATTAGATTAAACAATTTTAGGCTAAAAAATGTTTATTATAAATGTGTATTTATTCATAAACAATACAATAGTAAACATTGCGAGCTTTACAGAATTTTAGATTTCAATACTGGCAACACCACCATACATATCTTGTACTTATTTTCTTCATATTATTTTCATATGAAGTTGATACTTCATTTTTATTCAATTGTACTGTAATATTAAATAAACATGAAATATAGTTATTTCAAAAGGAAAAATGTTCTTTGAAGGTCATTGTAAAATCGTGTTGCAACACCTTTGAAGCAAAATCACTACCGAAAAATGTTAAATTAACCTTGTTTTCGATGATTTTAATATGAAATTTTTTCTGTGTGTAAGTGTGATGCTATATAGGCGAAGAGTGGTTCCATTTACATTTGTGAGCAGTCCAGTTCCGCGCAAGGACTTCCCTTCCAATAGAACCGTAATAATTATTTTTTGCTATCAGTTGATAGCGGATCGAATATAAAGTTTAAATTATAAAAATGTTCAAGAAACTTATATTTAAAATACAATCATTAACTTACTTTTAGTTTTAGTGAAGAGCGCAAACCTTTCTCTATTTATGTTATTATACGTCCTGGAAGTGCCTACAATTTTATATAGCGGTATATCTCGAAAACTAAACCCGCTAAAGAAAATTTTAGCGAAATTTATAAATTAGTTGGATTTTTTGTTATTTTAATGGTTATGGACTTTTTAGATATTTTGCTGTGCATTTTGTTAATTATACGATTTTGATAAAAGTCTGTAAGGCAAAAGCTATTGGAAACTTCACAGACATTAACTCTTCAGAAGAAAATTTTTCATGATGTCATCTTTTAGACTTGTTCCTTATAAGTGTAATCTAATAACTTTTTAGCCGTAAGTCAGCAGGGGTAGGCGTGGTCCCAAGGGCGTGAAATTTTTGGAGAGTCATTTTTGAATAACTCTTTGAGGGGCGAGACTTGAACATTTTTATAAAAAAATTTTCCCATACAAATAACGAGCAGGTTTATGAAATAAAAACTATTTCGATATACTTACATTGAGTTATGACTGTTTTTAATTTAGAGTCCGATATGTATTCAATATGAACCAGTCAATATGATTCTAATTAATATTCCATTTTAATAAAATTTAATTTGATTTTACGTATTTGGAAATTAATCATCTAATAAAAGTTGCAAAGAGAAATGTGTTTGTTAGAGCAAGTTGTAAAATATATTTATTTAGTTATTAATTCTCTGATAAAGCAAACGGTTTGAAAATAGTGTCAAGTTTTAAAATCTTTACGTTATGAAACTGTATTGGCCAAGTCAATGTTTTTTAGTGCTGGCTATGACACTGGCAGTAACATGCGAAAGGTGTCGTATATTACAATTAAAATTTATTTAAAATTTCAAGCAAAATAACACGAATAATGTTTTCATAGTTACTATTCAATAAATGCGCCCGGAACGATAAAATCAAACCGTAAATATTCAGTGGTTATAAGTCTACATGAGGCCAGTGGTCCCTGTTCTATACGCGTTGGCATTGAAGGCCCCAATTTCAAGGATTTTCAGGAAGTTAACTTGCAACCATTTGAGTCCCAAATTATAGAGTTCATGCCTAAACAGTTACAAAATGGGACGTTTTTACTGAAAGCTGAGGGCATAAGCGGTTTAAGGTTTCAAAACGAAACGCTCTTACATGCAATAATAGATGATGGTCCAAAAATTTATATACAAAGCGATAAGGCTGTTTATAAGCCTGAGGATTTAGTGAGATTTCGTTTTCTTGTATTAGATGAACATACGAGACCGTTGAATATTGATGATCCCATACGTGTAGAGATATTGGTGCGTTAATTTCGAATTAACTTCATTCATATTCATATATATCTAATATGTAAGTATGTATGTACATTAGGGTTCTTCAAGAAATACATATTTTTTATATTTTCAAGTGCTATCATCCTCAAAGTTTCTAGGAGGTGTAAAAAATGCTCTCCCACAAGATCAGCTTCATATTTAGATTCTACGCGATGCTCAGCGACTTTCAGTTTTTCCAAACAAATTACGTGTAAAAAACTTTATTCGTATTTTTCAAATAAAATTAGGGATTTTTTCATTTTGATGGGCATATTCTTATAGGAAATTAAGTTTTTCAGAAAAACCTCTTGGATGATTTTTTGTAAACGAGTAAATAGTTATCAGAGTTTGAATACTATGAATAAAGTGGGCATAATTTATGAAGCACATATTTGCTTTCAATACTCTAATTGCTAGTATTCAATGTCTGATAACTTTTTAAAATTTAAGGTTACGAAAAAATCCTTTAACCCATTAAGGCCCTGCGTTGCGTTTTCGCAACGTTCACTTAAACCTCCCCTCAGGCATTTTGTGTTTACCTGATATTGTAATAAAGCACAGTGAAATAAAATTTAACTTAATATCTAATCGACCTGTTTTTGGATTTGTATCATACATAGTTTGTTTTTATAAAAAAATTTTATTTAAAATTTAATTTTTCCTGTTTTTTGGGTACTTTTGGAAATTGTTAAAAAAATAAACTAATATATAATGTACCTATCTCAAACTTTTGACGGTGGTAGCTAACATACGAACATTACTATTTCTACTGAAAAATATAATCATCTGAGTCATTCGCCACTATTTTTATGATTGGATTTATAAGTGATGCGAAAACGCAACACTGGGCCTAAACGAATACAAATTACATAAAATTATCAAATGCAAACATATTTATACAATCACTTGCTATTTAAAACAGCATAATAAAAACATGTGTGTATGCATGTTAATTGTCGGACAGGATTCACAGAGGGCGATTTTTGATACCCAACTTTTAATTCAGCTAGGAGAAAGACAGATAAAAAGTGTGTTGCTTTCTCTGTCTTTCTCGCGTTTATATGTGCTCAGTGGGACAGCCTGAAGCTGATAAACGGGTGATTGTACCGCGTATGGGAAAGTGCAGATGAATAAGGTCTTGCAAGAACTCCACAATGGTCCTAGTGGCTGTCATCTTGGAGTGACAAAGACACTTGAAAAACTAAAACAGCGTTTTTACTGGGTTGGATGTCAGTAAGCCGTAGCCGACTGGGAAACAAACTGCCCACAGTGCATCGCAGCAAAAGGTCCAGTAAGAAAAAGTCGAGGATAGCTGCAACAATGCAATTCGAGTGCACGATTTCAGCGAATAGTAATGGATGTAGCAGGTCCTTCTTTCCCGTCAGCGAGGCTGGAAATCGTTATGTTCTAGTGGTAATGGACTATTTTAGTAAATGGCGATAAGTATATACCACAGTCTGATGGCATGGTAGAGAAATTTAATCGTACTCAAGAGGAGTAAGCGTGCATCAAAAGGACTGGGATGAGCATATTCCCAAATTTTTATTGGCATATAGCTGAGCATTACTTGACATCACGAACATCCGCTAAAATAATTTTCGGAACGGAATTAAAATTGCCAGGTGATTTGAAATTTGGCGTTAAGCCTGCACCAACAAGTGATGACGGTACCAGCACTTCCCAAGAGAAAGAAAATTTAATTGAGCTGCATGAATTCGTACGCAATGGAATTAAATATAAAATGTATATCTTTTTTACTTTTTTTCTAAGGACATGAATAAAATATTTTATATTAAAATTTTTACAAATGCGTTTGATTTTTATATCGTTAAGGCCCAACGTTGCGTTTTCGCAACGGCGATTATCTAGGCTCACACTGATCCGATTTGCCTAAAAATGGTTTTTTTTTCTTATTTAGGTATAAACAATCAAATTTGAAAATTTTCATGATTATAGCTCAATGGGATCGTGGCTCGGGCCTTAATGGGTTAACCTGTTTTTTGTGGAAAATTTTATTTCCTACAACAATATACCTATCAAAATTGTAAAAAAAAATGTTGTAGTTTTTTTTGTATGGAAAACTCAAGTGGTTCAGCGCCGCGTAGAATCAAAATATGGAGCTGATCTTGTGGGAGAGCTTTTTTATACCTGCTAGAAGCTTTTGAGATGGTTGCAAAAAAAATTTTTTTTTGATGAACCCTAATGTACATATTTATACTACATACACTATATACATACACTATTATACTATATACATACACTATTATACTATTTATATACTATTTATACTCGCGTGCATAGACAATTGAGAGAATACCCACCACTGATCTAAAGTGAAGTACAAGATTTTATCTAAAACTGTCTTGAAAAAAATTTTCACTATATTTTTTATTTTTTTAATATTTAAGTTAAAGGTGCAACGTTTCAAGCTTGCACGATTTATAACTAAATTTACACGATGAAATATTTCATGAAATTTTCCTTATTAAACTTTTTCATTTGCTTATTGCAATCCCGGAAAAGAAAATCTGGTAAATAACTTTGATAAAGACCATCTGAAATATTATTTCCTACCTTTTTTTAATCCAAATTGTTTTCTTGTACATTCTAATAGCAAATAAAAAAAATTCCATGCTACAAATTTCATGAAATATTTCATCGTGTAAATTAAGTCTTATTGGTTAACGGCCTTAATCATAATATATATTTTTGGTTTATTCAAAACTGATTTCTTTCTACAAACAATTTCTTCCATAAAACTTTTATTAACCAAAAATGTTTTTTTTTTTGGATAACTCAGTAATTAATTTATGAGACTTTATTATATGAGCTGTTAGCTTTGAAAAAAAATTAGTTAATGGTAATTTTAAAAAGCTACAAACTTCAAATATAACAGCTCATATAGACAATTAGCCGGTTCACAACGCACAGTGGTGTAAATTAGAAAAAAGTGGTAATAAGTATGGAACTTCTAAACTACTGAAGGGATTTGTACAAAAACTTAAATATTTTCAGAACAGAAGTCAGTCTAAGTAAACACGCGGAACAAAGCTTTGAAATATATTGATACGTTAAGTCGTAATAATTGTCTAAATTCAAAACTTTAAAATTTAACTAAAAAAATCACCAATTTTGCAAAAAAGTGCTTTCATAATTTTTAAAATTGTAAAAAAATTTTTTTGGAATATTAATTTTATTTTTTTACACTGTGAAAGGCCAGGCATCAAAGATTTATTTAGCGGACATTTTTATTCATTTTGGACATGTATCCTGCACTTGGCACTGGTCGAAAATCGTAAATTTTTTTATAATTTTTGAGCTTAGGTGCCTGTAAAATAGTTTGCACAGGGTACCTCAAAAATCGATCAACAAAGTTTTATTAGACAGTTAGCATTGTTCATTCTTTAAATGAAGACAACCTGGCTATAAGTATAGCTGCTAGGGCAAAAGTATTTAAAAAAAACTCAAATTTCAAGAAGAAAATTTAAATGTTATAAAAAAATTACTAGAAATTTTTATAATTTCTGAAATTTCTACTGTAAGCTGTAAATGCATTATTTAAGTATGTGTTAAAAAATAATTGATTTACATTTTACCGACCCCGAGATATGGAAGTCGTAGCATAAGTAGCAAATAAGACAAAAATAGCAGAAAAAGCATGATTTCAAGCAGACACAAAATATATAAAAAGCGAAAAACAAAAGTATTTCGAGATTTGTAAACATTTTTCGTAATTTACTCTGGTCATATAAACATGCCACTTTTTTCTTTTATATTTTGTGTGTGCAAACCATGCCTTTTCTGCTACTCTTGAAAAAATAGTTTTCTCATTTTTAATAAAAATCTCTTAATTGATATTTTTTAGAGATTGACAATTATAGAAAAAATAAAAAAATACACTATTTAATATTTTTTAATCAATTTGAGGCATTTTTAAATGATCATGTAAGAAACATTTTGCTATCCCTCTTTATATGTTTAATATTTATTTCAGATTTTATTTTAATCCCTTTCTCATTATTAATAAAACTCGTTATCTCTGAAAAGAATATACTTTTTTGCTTTTTATTGAATTTAAACAAATATTCAGCTAGAGTATTCTGCTGTCTATAATAGAACGGATAGCAAATAATTTAGTGTGTTACTATCTTCTTATGAGTTTGTCTTTATATTATTTATGTTAATTAAATCAATAAAAAGCTTTATTACTTAGATTTTTTTAATTTTCGTAGTAGGTCACACCCGCGGTCACACCCGTCTCATTTTAACAATTGTTTTTTTATAAGAAAAATAGTTTTTTGACAACCAGTAAATACATAATACAATTATAAACACTTTGAGGAGATATCTCTACCAAAATTATTGTATACCTTATAGTCAAAATTTTAAAGAATTTATACTGAAAGTAATAATTCTTTAAAATTAAGATTTGTAAGGTCACACCCGTAGCAGCTGTCTGACAACCATTCTGAGCAGAAATCGTTCTATCAGTGTCTAACCGTTATTCAACGGCTTTAAGCTTAATGTCCTTGCGAGCCGCAACCTTTTTTTAATTAAAAAATTTAATATTTTTCATTTATAACAAAAAATGTGTGCAAAATGGTCACACCCGGCTATATGGAATTACTCAGTTAAATAATTCATTTAGAGCTCAGAGTAAAAATTTCAGAAAAAATAATTAAATTTTTAGTTAATTTTTTTATAATATAAAAATTTTCTTTTAAGATTTTAGTTTTTTTTTACTAATTTTGCCCTAGCAGCTACATTTTATAGCCAGGATGTCGTCATTTGAAGCAAGAATAATGCTAGCTATCTACCTAATTAAATCTTGCTCTTGAATTTTTAAGACACCCTGTGCCATATTTTTTACATGCACCTAAAATCAAAAATTATTTTAAAAATGGGTGATTTTCGACCACTGCTTCGAAGCAACGGGTTTCACAGTATACAAAAATTAAATTATAATTTTAACAAAATTTTTTTCCAATTTTAAAAATTATGAAAGTACTTTTTTAAGCCCCAACCAAAGAATGGGGTGTTATAAGTTTATAGTGTGTGTTTGAGTATGTGTGTCTGTACGACTTCACGTACAGACCAAACAGCTGGACCGATTTTGACTTAGTTTTTTCTGTTTGAAAGGTGACTTGATCGAGCGTGTTATTAGCTACATATGTTTGAAGAAAATCGGTCCACCCGTTTAGAAGATATCACACCTTTTTTAGATGTATATTTCTGAATCTGTGTGTCTTTGACGCCGTAGCTCCCAAACGGCTAGAGCGATTTTAATTTAGTAAATTTTGCTTGATAGCTGACTTTATCCAAAATGTTCTAAACTATATTTAATTTAATGTTATTTGGAAATGTTGACGATGTTTTAGTTAAATTTTAAAGTTTTCGCATAGACATTTTTTACGACTTAACGGCTCAAGATATTGCAAAATTTTTTTTGTGTGTTTACTTGGAGTTTTATCAGCAATTCAATGTTAAATGATATATGTTAAATTAGATGCTTAATAAAAAAGGAACAAGCAAAATACCAAAAAAAAAAAAATTCGGGGCATAAAATTTAAGATTTTAGTTTCGAAGTGAAATATCTCTTAAACTATAAAAGATACAACACATTTTTTCTTTATTTTGTGTAGCAAAATCCAACGCGCTTAAAGTTTTACAAATCGGTCGATGTTTCCGAAAGTTACAAGCCGCACAATGTTTTTTATACCCGAGGTAGCCAATTTTCGCTAATTGTAGCTCCGCCCCTGGTGCAGCTAAAGACTAAAGCCTAGCTCCTTCCCTGCAACCATTTTATTTGTTATAAAAATCCATTCAGCAGTTCAGAAGTTCCATACTAATTACCATTTTTTTTATTTACACCACTGTGCACCGTAATCATCACTTAAAAATGCATAAGATCAGCTATTTTGATTTAAACAACAAAGTCACTGTTCCGTTGTGTCATGTTTTGGATTCAAATGTAAGACAAGCATACTCCATTTAAAACATTTGTGTGATAATTGAAATATATACATACATATTTCGGTTAAAAATTTAGGCAACAAATATTATAGAAGAAATCTTCTAAGTCGTCTCTATGCCACTCTCACTCAATATACAATTTTTTTATTGATGTTTCATACTTTTTAGGACCCACAAGATAATCGTGTTAAGCAATTCAAAAATATTTCTCTCACACATGACATTTTCACTGGTAAATTCCAATTGTCCAAATATCCCCTGATAGGAATATGGAAAATTAAAGTTGTAATAGATGGACATTATAATTACTCAATTTTCAAAACCATCAAGATAGACCAGTACACACTGCCTAAATTTAGTGTTCATCTAAAGACTCCCTCAAATATTGTATTGAACGATGGATATATTAAAGTAGGAATCTACGGCAAGTATACATTCGAAAAGTACGTGGAAGGCAATGCAACAATTGAATTGTGGAATGATGATAGATACTCGCTTTTACAAACACAACAAGTTGACATACAAAACCTGGAATTTGTCGATTTTAATCTTAAGACCATAGAGGGCATTGGATATATATCACATTTAGCCATAAAGGCGAGCTTAACTGAAAAGTATACGGGTATAACTGAAAGGCAACAAAAATATATTAATTTGCGCAAACAGCGCTATGATCTAATAATACCATATGATGAAATAGAATTTGAAAATAACGAACCGATTTATATAAAAGTTTATGTGAAACATTGGACAGGAGCACCTGTTTTGGAGCACAAAACGCCAGTAAAAATGGAAAATGGCAATGAAACGTGTGAATCATTTTTAGATTCAGCAGGAGTAGCAACATTTAAGTTTGATTACAATGAAAATGCCGATCATAAATTTCAGTTTAAAGATTCCATAGCTTTTGCATTTCCCAGAATTTACAGAGGCGGGAATTTAATGTCGAGCAATCGGGAATACTATTGTCGCCTAAGGCTGGTGCACACGAACAATTTTGTATTGTAAGTTTTACAGTACATATGTGTATAATTTTTCTAATTTTACAATGAATTTCAGTCTTAAACTTGGAAAGCCCGTACACATTGAGGTGAGCTCTATTGAGAATATTCCGTACTTGATGTATATAATCATGGGTCATGCTAGTCTTATAAAACATGAATACATAAAAGTACCACCCAATCGGAAAACTTATACCATCAGTATAACACCCTCAATTAAAATGATACCGCAGTCTTATATCTATGTATACTATGTTCACAAAGGCTATTTACGCTATGAAGAAATGATCTTAAGTTTTCCTTATGAATTCGAAAATCAGGTATCACTAAACGTATAAATATTGATTTAAACATATTTTTTATATGACAATTCAGATCTCAATTTCAGCCCCCAATGAAGTGAAACCGGGTGAACAAGTTACAGTCACTGTAAATGCCCAACCTGAATCGTATGTTGGCATATTGGCTGTTGATTTGGGTGTGCATTTCTTGAACGATACATACGATTTAAATAGAGATAAAATACTGGATGACTTGATGAAAGAAAAATCATATTCTTATGTAGCAGCGTTTTTGTATCCCGGCATAATATCTGGTTTGGTAACAATTACCAATAGTCTTCTAATGTTAAGCAATGTACCTGGTGCTAGTCCAGCTGGCGGATGTAATATATTATTTTCTTAAAAATAAAAGTTTTGTTAATAAACTATATATTTATTGCTATTTGCAGTTGGTGGTGGAGCTTTCGCCCCATTTGATCCATCATCTATTCCACCATCTAGACAAAACTTTCCGGAAACATGGATTTTTGATAATTATTTAATGTGAGTAATCATATGTTGACAATTGAAAAATATTTTTTTTAATTTTTTAGTTTAGCGCCTTCGCAATCATTTAGTTTACAAGATCCTTAAAGTCAATGATAAAACTTGTAATGTACATATGCTTTTAATCATGTAATAAGATTCGTATTCTTGTGTATTATTCACGCCTGTTCTATATTTCATGTAAAATGAATATATTCGGAATTATCAAATCATTCAAACATGTCTTGTATTCTATGCGGAATAAATATGTTCGGAATTATCAAATGTTTTTTACTGCGTATCGAATACAGAACATCCCTGATTGTTGTTATACATTAATATTATAACAACAATGCACTATAGCAGAATTTCCAAATTTTATAGCAAAAAGTAAATTTTTGGACAGTAACAGCACCTGAATAGATTTAAAAATATTTTTATAGGGTTTAAATCCCAATATATTACACCCTGTCTCCATTTTCAATTTTTTTTGTAGTGGAGGAGTTAATAATAAAGAAAAATTAACATGAACCTAACTCCAAATTTAGTTAACTCAAAATTTAGTTAAGTCTGATTTTAATGCTAACTTTAAGAATATGACATTTAAAAGTCATATTTTATATTAGATGAAAATAGTATAGCTTCAACTGAGCTCAGACGAAAAATTAAAAATTGTATATTAGACACGATACAGTACTATAAAACTACCGTTTATAGTCACATTATCGATATATTCCATTTTATCTATACTTATTGCTTTTATTACCAAATGTCATAGAAAATATTCACGTTATAGTCCAATTAGCGATATAAGCACATTTGGCATATATGCCGTCTATCTTCGGTTCACAAAGATAGAAACTCATGCATACAATTTGCGTTATAGTCACAATCGAAAAATTTACTAAATTGTTTAGTTATTGAAGCCACAAGCAATTTACCAAATTAATATGAAAGCATTGAATCGTTTAGTATTCCTGTCACCAACTCTCCACTAGAAGAAAATATTACTTTTAGTCTTTTGTACCAGGGATGCAATACCTTGTTATTAACTTTTGTATGCTAATTTGGTTATAATGCCTCCGAATGGCATATATGAAAATTAGGCTTATAGTCACATTAGCGAATACTTCACAATTGGCGTGCATTTAAAGGTTGTGACTATAAGCGAAAAGTACTGTATATCTCTTTTACATATTGAAATCAGACGAAAACTCAGACACTGTAATTGCAGCTTTAGTATAAACTCATTAACATAAAAACTACACCGGCACATAAAAACAAAAAAGTTGGCTGTACTCTCTGGATTAATGAAAAATTTCTAATAAAATTGTTTCAATGGATTTACGAAGTAGTGTTATTTTAAAAACTTCTAGTATCTCATAATTTTAAAAGATATATACATTGGGGTAGAGCGATTTTTTTCATATGGTCAAACGCAAACGGCCCTAACTAACAAAAAATTTAAATTGATTTTTTTATAAATTCAGCAAATAAATTTCATTTAAAATAAAATTATGACAATGTCAAATAAATTTCAGAAAAAATTCAGATCTATTTAATCAAAATATATTACCACAAAAAAAATCAGGGTTATTGAGAAAATAAAATAGCAAAAAGAGCTGATTATTTACATTATTTTTCTATTCCCTATTTAATTTTCATTTACTTTCCTATAGCAGCAATAGCTGTACACATCCTCTGACAATTTCAATTGTATAGCTATTATGGTTCACAAGATACATCCCAATGTCAAAATTACACTACTTCCTTTGGGACATCCTTTAAATATTAAGTTTTATTTAATTTTTGATATTTATTATTAAAGCGACCACAGTAAAACATACCATGTGAAAATTTCAAGTGTAAAAATTATACTACATTCTATATGACACCCTTTAATTTTCAACTTTATTTTATTCAAAAATTAAAAAATTAATTTCTTTATCTAAAAAATGTTTTTCAAGTGTAAAATTCTTTGCTAATGCAATTATTTCCTGAACACGTTTTTTGTAGTCTTGCAGAAGAATGAAAAAATTGATTCGAGCAATCAATGGTGATTCATCTTTTGTCTTTTTTGTCGAACCCCATTAAAACTAATTGTCGAACCCCATTAAAACAAATTTTTGTGCGTATTTCGTTTGCTTGACACTTCAGATTTCAAAATCTTTCCATTTTAACAAAATTTGACATACATAAACATATGTATATTCTGCTCTTACGTGACGTAAGAACTAGACCGATACTTTTTATAGTTTCTCTTTATAGCCGTCTAAAATTGGGCATCTCGGCCATTTTTTGGGAAATGTTCCCATGTTCGTCATCTTCAAGATTGAATAACCTTAGAGCGCGTCATCGGATAATAATAAATTTTATCTCATTCGAAAGGTTTAAGTTTCCTCCTAATAAGTATTGATTAAAAATGACTTAGCTTCCCGCTAGAAAGTCCTCTAAAATGCCAAAGTATCCTGAAAAAGGTATTTTTAATTTTCTTTATTTTTTAACCGACATAAAAAAAGAAGGTTATGAATTCATGTGTATTTTTTATGTTTGTATAGGCATAACTCTGTCATTTGTGAACCGATTTCCAAAGTTCTTTTCTTGTTTGAAAGGGTTTGCTTGCTGTTTGGTTCGACATTTTTTTCCAAAATCGGTGAGGAATTTCGCTCCCCCAATCAAAACTCTGCAATTTTTAAACAGATTTTTTTTAAGGATTTGCCTGCAGTTTTGTTGCATAATTTTTTTCTAGAAATTGATGGGAAAGTTTTCTCCACCAAGCATAATTCTGTCATATCTGAACCGATTTTCAAATTCTTTTTTCGAAAATCTGTAGAGCATTGTCCTCTCTCCCGAAAATATTGATTATAGCATAATCCTCCATTTATGAACTATTTTTCAAAATTTTTTTGGTTTCAAATGAATTGATTGCATTTTGATCCCATAGCAGTGGGAATCTGGCGGCCAAAGTGGTAGCCCAATATATTGATTATCACATAACTCCGACATTTCTTGACAGATTCTCAAAATATTTTATTTGGAGGGACATGAAAGGTTGGGTGCTATGAAAAATTGCAGGCGGACACCCCATATGTAGACAAGCACACAATTTGATCTAACACAAAATCGCGTTGGTTTTGTAATCTGGTACATAAGATCTTTGCATTAAAGTCGGGGTTTTTTTTACATATGTAATTATATTTATTACAGAGTTAACTACAACTGACAGATCTTTATTGTACAAAGCCTTTAAGTAGGAATGAAAACAGATTCAAAAGTTACAGTTTTTTCTTTATGATAAACCGCTCATTTGTATGGAAAACCTGTAGGAATAACTATGATGATCATATATAATGAATTAATATCGGATATGATATATTAAGCTCTAAAAAATAGAAAACTACAAAAAAGTCTAAAAAATTGTTGCTTTTAGTGGATTTAGTTTTTCTTAACGATTAGTTTTAAATCGGCTCGATTTACAGAATAGGCAGGTATATAACAACTTTTTTAAGTAAAACTAAAAAAAATTAAAATTTAGTATTTTTTTTCGAGCATTACTCGTTTTTTCACTTGTTTCAGTGCTTTTTGAAATCTTAAAGTTGACAACGCTGCTTGACAATCGAAAGAACCAGTTCAAGCGATAGAGTAGCTTCTAGCTTTTATCTTGAATCGTCAAAGCAATTAGTTGCGCCGCACCAAAAGAAACAGTGAGTTAATTTACCATCATTATGCCTTGCCCGTGATTGTACTGGTGTCTCTGACAGAGGCGCTGCCATTATAGCTTCTTCTGTGTTAAAAAATGTTGTCACTATTTCATCGAACGATCCAAGTTCTGTTATTGATCGTTCAAAGTTGCGCCGTGAAAGAACAAGTCAGAGCAGCCTTACAGGATGCAAGTTGCAAAGAAATCCTACGCGGTATGCGTTTTGATGGCAAAAAGGATAAAAGTTTGATTAGTATTCAGAAGAATGATACATTTTACCGAAAAAGAGTACTAGCAAACCATTTCGACTATTACGGGCATGCAACTTGTGAGTTGGGAAATGCTAAAGGTATTAAAAATGCTATACTAACTCACTTGAAATTGAAATCGGTGAAACTCAGTGAAATAGTTGTTGTTAGTTGCGATAGAACAGGTTTCAAAGCTGGTATTATTCGTTTGCTCGACGAACAACTTAATAATCCATTATAGTGGTTTATCTGCCAGTTGCATTCCACTGAACTGTACATTTGTTGTTACATTTGGACGGAAAAACTACAGGGCCTAAATGCTTTTCAGGTGAAATTGGATCTCAATTAAAAAAATTTGAAACAATGCCAATAGTCGAATTCACCGTCATTCCTACAATACTACCAAAAATTGCAAGCAGTGATTTGGGGAGTGACTTACAATATTATGACCGCTGTCTTCACTTGCGATTTTTCTTCATATTTAGCTAATATTGAACCTCGATCTCTCAATCATTCTAGATGGCTCATATATATGCTACTAAGCCGGACTCCGAAGAAAAATTAGTGATATTAGATGAGAGCTTATGGTCCGATATGGTTTACAATAAAATGTAATCCCTCGTGTATAAACAGAGCTAAGCACCTGTTGCAAACAATTAGTCTGTCTCACTATTTGAACTCCGATTTGAAGAAAATCATTGACAAGGTAATTCAACGAGGTGAATATTTCGGTCTCGCAGAAAACCTTTTTTTATTGCTATGCTAGGGAGATGAAAGATAAATCATACGAGATCTGGTACATTGATAATTTTTAGAAGCAAGAATTGAGAAAGCTCCAGTACCTCGATCGTTGAAAGTACCTTTATTTAATCATTGAATTAAATTTTGATGATGAAGATTATACCAACATTATGACGTGTACAGAACAATATAAGTTCCTTTTATGATAACAAAAATCCCTGTATTCAATAATTTTTTTTTAATTTTCCTGTGATAAAGAATTGTGATATTTTGTTAACAAAATTATTTAAAAAGAAAAATACAAAAAAAAAATTTGACATTACTGGGATACGAACCTGGTCTTCCCGGACGTAAAGCATGCTGTCTACAACTGAACCATATCACAGATATTTTTTAATGAGATAAAGTTTGTTTTAAGTACTTATGTATGAAAAGAAAAGAAATAAACGGCATGGGAATTAATGACAAATGTTATTGATAATCGTGTATTATTTCAATAACATGCTTTTGTAGAACAATATTCCTTTCTATTTTTTCTGTGTGGCGAGACTGTGAGATAACTCAGAAGTCATTGGCAAAAGCCACATGCCAAAAATTAAAGAGATTTCATGACACACTCAAGCCGTAGAGCGCTGTTTCAAAGTGGTGACTGCTGCTTTATGTTTGTGGAAAAAGTAAACGAGATGGCTTCATTAGGGCCATACTACTACTGCGTAAGCAAATGCCCACTTCTGATAGAAAAAAAATATTTCATTACTGTATTTCTGAATAATTATCTAGGTTACCATAATTACTTTTATCTTGTTTCTTTAAATCGATATGAAAAAATGTAACATCTTTAATAAATAAAAAATAAATAAACACAAAAAAAAACACCCTTTAAGTTTTGTATTCCTAAGATATTTTTATTAATCTCATTTTATAGTTTCTAACGTATCAGATAGTTTGATGTCAATATGAAAATTAGGTAACTTTTCCTAATTTTTAAGTGTATTGGGGAACCTTTTTCGTACGTTTAATTAAATCAGCCAAAGGCAACTTTCGATCGCTATGGCGTTGAAAAGAAAAACAATATACCTACTACTACTATATACCTTCTTCTTTTTCAGAAATGAAACTGAGACCAAATTAACTCTACAAATACCCGACGCCATAACCACTTGGCGTATAACAGCTTTTTCCATTAACGCTGCAACAGGCTTTGGAATAATAAACAGGCCCACTAACATCATCACATCGCAAACTTTTTTCATATCCCTTAGTCTACCTTATGCTGTGAAGCGTGGTGAAATTGTAACTATACCGATAACAATATTCAATTATTCCAATCAAACTTTAGAAACGGAAGTAATTTTGTATAATGCAGAACAAGAGTTTTATTTCATGGAGTTAAATAGACATGTACAAAAGTCAAGCGATGAACATCATCAGATACAGCAAATAAGCATAGCAGCGGACAAAGGAAAACTCGTAAAATTTCTAATATTTCCAATTAAAGCAGGCGAAATAAATGTGAAGGTTACAGCTACTAGTTCCTTGTATTCAGATGCTGTATGGCAAAAACTTAAAGTTGAACCAGAAGGTGTGCCCAAACAACAAAATCAAGCCTTGTATTTAAGTATACCAGAAGGAGAAAAAATATCCTCCACCTTCAAAATCACAGATCCCATAAATAATGTACCCGAGTCCGAATATATAACCTTCTCTGTAGGTGGCCATTATTTAGTGCCAACAGTGGAAAATTTTGAAGAACTCACAGAAATGCCTACTGGCACTGGAGAACAAAATATGATAAATTTTGCACCCAGCGTCTTAATACTGCAATATCTCAAGGTTAATGGAAAACTATCGAAAGAAAAAGCTTTAGTTGATAGTCTAAAATTAGCGATTGAAGTCGGCTACCAGCAACAATTGTCTTTTCGTCACAACAATGGTGGATACAGTCTTTTTGGTATGGAAACTGATGAAGAGTCCAGTACTTGGTTGACCGCCTACGTAGTCCGGTATTTTATTAAAGCTTCACAATTTGTCGACATTGAAGCGAACATAATTGAAAGTGATTTGGAATATTTGGCCAGTAAGCAAAAATTGAATGGAGAGTTTTTGTTTACGGGTTATTTGTTAAGCTCGAAGCATAAAAATCAATATGGACTAACAGCCTTTATATTGATGGCCTTTATGGAAGATCCAGTAAGTATTTAAGAAAAATGTATTTGATATTTTTTTGTAATTAAATACTTTAAGGGGTATTATTACAACTCAGCAGTAAAGTAGAAGTTAGTTGGTTACACGCGCGTCAAAGTGACTTCTAACAATTTTTCTTTATTATAACTTGATTGTAAAATCAGAGTTATCGATCGTATCGTTATACAAAAGCATTTACCGACTATTGTGATGGTTTAAAGAGTCGAGAGGTAACGTCATTCATATGTATTTATTAGACAAATACAGAGCCCTATTTCTCGAAGCTACAACCCCGTCAGCAAAATACTTCGACGTCTGTCAGAAACGTCGATAAAAAAGTTCTAATGGTATACAAATTCTGTCTGACTTCTGACTCAAAAGTATATATATCAGAATTCGTGTCAAGTGTGAAAAGTGCTTACATCGACAAAATTAATAATTATACATACTCGTTATCCAACTTTTTGCAAGACTATTCATAGCATAATGCTTTGATTGTTATATTAACTACCCTGTAAACTTGATAAATGTACAAAAATATGTTAAACATTTTTTCTCACTTATTGCTCAGAAAGATATTTTTACACGAGTTACTCTCACATTAGTTACAGAAACCAGGCACTAGTTACTGCACAAAACCCTTTAAATGAGGAAAAATAATCACTTTTTAAATAAGTTAAAGTTTCTAATTTTTACCTTTAAAATAATCATTAAAACATTTTAGAAATACTCCAACATGTATCGTAAGACCATAGAAAATGGTTTAGAGTTCTTAAATTCAAATTTATATAACGTTAACAATATCAATTCATTAAGTCTAATGGCAGCTGTTATAAAACGAGGAAAGCGTTATAGCGCCGACGTTCTTATTAATCAATTAAAAGCGCATGGCAAACAAAATAATGGACTTAGATGGTTTTCGGAAAATGATCAGAATCCAGCCAATGCCGTAGAGACAACTGCAAATGCTGCTCTAACTTTGCTGGATACACCGGGCGATCACACTTCCATTCTCAAATGGCTGATCGAACAACGAAATGCTAATGGCGGTTTTATATCTTGCTACGATACAGTAGCTGGTATGGAAGCCCTAGTAAAATTTTCGGAGAGATATACAGATATCAAAAATGTAAATTTAAAGATATCATATACTGCCAAGGATGGGCTAGGAAATGAAGTGGCCAATAATGAGTTCTATGTGGACTCGAATAATGTATTAAGTTTTCAAAAACATGAGGTATTTTTAATTAAATAGTTGTTCTGATAAATAAAATAGATTTGATATATAATATCTTTTTTTCTAGTTACCAACAACCACGCGTCATGTAACGTTCGAAATGGTGGGCAGCGGTGCTTCGTTAGTACAACTCACCCAGCAATACAACGTTAATAATGTGCAAGAGTTTCGCCATTTCAATTTAGAAACCCAATCGATTCTAAGAAATGAAAAAGAATACATTTTAGAGCTATGCTTTACTTATATCTCAGAAGGTGATACTATCAGCGCGACCACTAACAGGATAATAATCGAAGTTAACCTACCCTCTGGTTTCCGTTCTAGAGCAGAAAAAAATATGTCGTTAAGAGAACATCATCTCGTAGAAAGCGTTGAAACAAAAAATTCCGAATCAATAATTATTTTGTATTTAGATCCATTAAAATCAAATATGAAATATTGCCTAGAGATACCATTGGACAAAGAGGACGAAATTTTGTTGCCAAAACCAGCAGCCATTTTAATGTATGACTATTATAATTTAAGTCGTTCAAATACAAAATTTTATACTTTGTAAGCAATTAATACAAGAAGTTGTAACTGAAAATTGTAAAAGAGATGATTTTCAAAGATGGATAAATCAAAAAAAAAATAAAAATAAAAAAAATAAATAAATATATGACCCTGTTCTATAAACCGAATCCGAGTAAATTTCTCGTTTTACAAAAATAAAAAATTCCCCCATTGATGTATTTTAAATCGTATATAGTAAATTAATTTCAGATATGATATTTTAAGCTCTAAATATATGAAACTGCAAAAAAAATTTTAAAAAAGTTTGCTATTAGTGTATTTAATTTCTCTAAATCGAGCGTTTTCAAATCGACTCTTTTATGTCTTTGTATCTATTTTTTAACCGACTTCAAAAAAGAAGGAGGTTATCAATTCGTGTGTATGTTCTTTTTTTTTACTTTTTTTTATGTTTGTACACGCATAACTCTGTCATTTGTGAACCGATTTTTAAAATTCTTTGTTTGTTGGAAAGGGTTTGCCTGCAGTTTGGTCCCATAATTATTTTTCCAAAATCGGATGGGGGAAATTTGCTCCCCCCATGCATAACTCTGTCATTTGAAAACCGATTTTCAAAATTCTTGTTTTATTTGAAAGGGTTTGACAAAAACTGGTCCCAAAATTTTTTGTCGAAAATCGGAGGCGGAAATTTTCTAACCCCCCCATGAATAAATCTGTCATTTGTGAACCGATTTTCAAAATTCTTTTTTGTTTGAAAGTGTTTGCTGGCAGTTTGGCTCAATAATTCTTCTTGAAAATGGGAGGGGGAAAATTTCTCCCCCTCCGTTCCCCACCAATCCATAACTATGTCATTTGTGAACCGATTTTCAAAATTTTTGTTTTGTTTGAAAGGGTTTGACAAAAATTAGTCCCAAAATTTTTTTGTCGCAAATAGGAGGAGGAAATTTGCTCCCCCTAATACATAACTCTGTTATACTTTAACCGATTTTCAAAACTCTTTTGTGTTTGAAAGGTTTTGCTAGCAGTTTGGCCAAATAATTCTTTTCGAAAATGGGAGGGGAAAATTTGCTCCCCCTTCCGCCCCCCCCCCTTCGAAACCCATAACTATGTAATTTGTAAACCGATTTTCAAAATCCTTGTGTTGTTTGCAAGGGTTTGCTAGTAGTTTGGCCCCACAATTCTTTTCGAAAATGGGAGGGGAAACTTACTCCCCCTATGCATAACTTTATCATTTGTGAACCGATTTTCAAAATTGTTTTTTTGTTTGAAATGGTTTGACTACAGTTTTATTCCATAGTTTTTTTATTTTTTTTGAAAAACTGTTGGGAAATTGGCTGCAAACCCCTCTTGCAGGTTAGTACCATAATGTTTCCCCCTTCCCCAGAAATATTGATTATCGCATAGCTCCTCCATTTTTTGGTCGACTTCCAAAATTCTTTTTTGCTTGGAATGGTTTGCTTAGAGTTTGGTCGCATAATTTTTCTACGATACCGATTTTCAAAATTGTTTATATAAAAGGCCATCATTTCTCTTTATACTAAAGTCGGTTTTTTTTTGCCAGAATTATTGTATCTATTTTGGTTAATTAGCGTTGTTTAACCCTTTTGTGAGTGACAAAATAAACGCCTTTAACGGAGTGACGAAGGTACCCGGATGCCCGTAAAACAAATGTGTATTATACACTTTTTCTGTAATTTTTGTCCAAAAAATCACTTAAGATTCTGTTGTCTTGTAGGATTATCTCAAACAATTTTAATAATTAGTGTTCATAGGTGTGCCGTATATGCTACGTTGATAAAACTACAGGGTGTAATAAAAGAAGTACAATTAAAAGAAAAAAATATATACTTGTTTTTCATAAGTTAATATTCTTTTGTGATTTATAATATTTAGCCCGAAAAATTTTGTTTCAGTAATTCATTTATTGTTTTTGAGACGAAACATTGTAGAAAAAGTGATGCTAGTAAAAAAAATCAATAGTATTGCTTAACTTTCTTATATTAATTGCAGTAAATGTTTTTGGATACCCGGATACCCACCCCCAAAGAGGCCAAATGAACTAAGACAATTTAATTACAAAAGGAACAAAAATTAAGAAGTTCTGTATAAGTGTTGGCTTTTTAGACCAAAAGCCTTTGTAGCTAGTGGCTGATTTTGTGATGCTGTCATGCACATACAAGTTATGACTCTGAAATATTTGCGACAATACTATGCTCTCTGCAACAATTCAATCGTTTATCTCAGAAGCCCGACAACTGACCGGTTAAACCATTCAATTAATGGTAGTGTTGATTAATTAGGCTTCTATATACAAAAAAATGTGTACTTCTTATGGACACTTTATTGTCATTCATAATAAGTTCAACATTTAACCATTTATGCAATGTTAAAGTTTTATTGTTATATAAAAATATAATAATATCTACGATACCAATAAAATATAATTATTAAGCAATCTATTTTAAGCTGGTGCGTTTGTAATAAAATTATGAGCATAAAATAAACAAGTGATATTTATTGCAAAAGCACATTGTGTCGTGGGACACCAGGTAGAAACAAAGTTTCTTACGTTTTATTTACTTTAAAAAATAAATAACGAACAAAACTACTCAGGCAGAAAAATACAATCGGTGCAACGTTAGTAAAGCATTTCCTAAGGTGTTAGAAACGTTGACAAAATATTACAAGTTCTACTTTTGAAGTGTTGTGCCAACACACAAATGATAACCTCATGCTGGGGTCGCCCGATTGTTTTTATATAGTTGGCAGTGTTTAGTACAACATTTTCCTATTACTTCGACCTCCAAAATTACAGTGTTGTCCCAAAGTACCAACAACTAAATCTATATAAATAAAAGAGTAACGTTATTGAGTGACTGACTGACTGATTCATCATCGCCCAGCCCAAACCACTAAAGCTAGAAAGTTGAAATTTCGTATGTGTGCTCTCCTCAGGATGTATAGATCCACTAAGACGGGGTTTTGAGAAATTCAAACGCTAAGGGGGTAAAATCGCGTAAATACCGTAACCTTATATCTCCGGATCTAACTAAGGTAGACATAAAATTTCAAAAACAGCACAATAAGATCAAAAAATAAGCGGAAGGGTGTTTGGTACTTTTTTGAATTTTTACATTTAGGGGTCGAAAAAGGGTAAAAATATAATTTTGGTACTTTTTTGTTAACCGTTTATCTCCTAAAGCAATGAAGATAGAAATTAAATTTAAAATACATTATTCTATCCTCACGAAGCCCTCAAACATGTTTTGGTACTTTTTTGTAATTTGAATATATAATGGGTAAAATTGGTAGCCCTTTTTGGTACTTTTTTCCGTACAACTATTTTTTATGCACATTGATACACATACTGAATGCATATGTTTGTATATATTCTCTAAGAGCAAATTTTTGAAAACTTAAATTCTAACGGGATTAAGAGGGGTAAAATCGGGTAAACTGGGTGTTCTTATATCTCCGAATCTAAGTAAGGTAGACATAAAATTCCAAAAGCGTCATAATAAAAAAACGAGTGGATAGTTATACTTTTGTACTTTTTTTAAATTTGTACATTAGGGGCCGAAAAATAATAAAAATATGTTATTTTGGTACATTTTTTGTTAGCCGTTTATATTTTAAGGTACTTTTTCGAAAACCTACTTTCTGAAAATGTAGTTTTAAGAAATAGTACATTTTGAAAAATGTTTTTTTGAAAGGGTACTTTTTGAAAATGGTACTCTTTTAAAGATGGTTACTTTTTGAAAAGTTACTTTTTGGAAAAGTTCTTTTTAGGGCTCTGTACACCAAAAGTGTAAATTAATCTTATTGTTTTCGATACGCTATCTGTCTGTCTTTCTGTCTGTCACAGTCTGTTTTCTCGAGAGCCGTAAGAACTACGGGCTAAATATTTAAGGGTGTTCTAAAGCGAGCAAAGAAACATGTTGAAATACTAATGTAATATACAGACACTTTTATATAGACTCTCGGAATTTTTAAAGTTATTGTTAATTGGTGTAGTCTGTAGAATATTTAACACAACAAAAATTAAAGAGTGTTCTGAAAGTTAATGTAATTTTGACTATGTAGTTTAAACAGTTTGCTGCATCTTGGAAACCGTAAGAGGCAAACTCTTGAAATTTTAAAAAACTCTAAAACTAAAAATTTCCAGAATTAAAAAAGTCAAAACGAAAAATCGATAAAACGCAAAAATTCGCCAAAACTAAAAAGATCGCAAACAAAACTAACCAATTTTATGGTTATTTTTAAATGAGTTTTCCTATATCTGCACAGCAATGGGGTAGCGAAGCACGCCGGGTATAGCTAGTATAATATATTCTGTTAGCTTATAGTCTTATTACAAACCCTAAAAAATAACCGTTTTTAACAAGAAATTACTGTACGCAAAGCTTTTTAATTAAAGCAATAGCAGTATTCATAAGCAATTTATTTGAATTTGAAATGTGTTTTAAGAAAAATCTCAATGGAAATTTTGATCATATCAAACATAAATAGTTTTTTTATGAATACTGCAGTAAAACAAATTTTAATAAAATAGGTATACAATATATTCAGTCAATTCAAAATATATTGATTTAATACGCGTAAACTACATATGAAAACCGTCCAATCATGTATTTGAAAGGCCGAGCTTATTTTTTAAAGTTTATTGAACTCTAAAAACATTTTTAATGATTGAAAGTCCTTAAAAACATCCCAGCAAAAACTTGGTACTGAGTTGTCATTACCAAACAACATACTTTTCAACCACAAACTACATACCGTCTGAATTACTTTACAGTAGTTGAACAATTACCTACTAATAATTAAACAAGCAACTATTCTCTTATTGGCAAAATATATTTTTTTTAACTGTGTTCATGTTTGTGAAAACTGGTTTTAAGCTCGTAACAAATTAGTTGTTTAGTAGCCTCACACAGAAAAAAAGGAATGTAAAATCCACATGCAGCAATTTTTATTGCAAATCATATTAAATTTACAAGAAATAATTTGTCGTTTGAGTGTGTTAGTGTTTACTTGCTTTTTTCATTGCTACAATTCACTGATCTGCTTAGTTGTGTGACTTGTTGTTGTTTATTCTTACATGTGTCGTCTATGTATACGACAAAAAATGAATTACCAGCGAATATTTACTGCTGCTGGTTTAATATTACCATTGTTTCACATTAATTTTAAACGGAAAATAATTAATCTGACCTTAAATCACCGTTAAAACAATTTTGTTATAAACGTTAAGTTTCATTTTCAATCGACATGACTATAACTTTAATTTCAAATAAATTTTATGTTAAATAATCATTTAAATCATGTTGAATTAAAATGAAATGCATTTTACAAACGATGGTATTTATTTAGTGTATAAGTAAAGAGAAGTTTGAAGCTGTTGTGGCTGCAGTGGTTAGCGCGTGGACTATCATGTAGGTGGCACGAGTTCAAATCTTGGCTGGGACAGTCAGCTACAACGAAAAGTTTTCTGATGGCTATCACATCACGTAAGTAAAATAATTAATAAAATAGCTACATTAAAGTCATGTTGTTTCAGCTTGATACAACTTTAATTCAACATGATTCTTCGTGTTGTTCCAATATCAAATTCACGTTGTTTCAACTTGAAATAACTTTGATTTACCATGATTCTTCGTGTTGTTCCGATATCAAATTCCCGTTGTTTCAACTTGAAATAACTTTTATTCAACATGATTCTTCGTGTGTTTCCAATATCAAATTCACGTTGTTTCAATTCGAAATTACTTTGATTCAATATGATTTTTCGTATTATTTCAGTATCAACTTCATTTTGATTTAACTGTACTGTAATATTAAATCAACATGAAATATAGTTAATTCAAAAGGAAAAATTTTCTTTCAAGATTATTGTAAATCATGTTGATTTAACATGAAACACCTATGAAGCAAAATCACTACCGAAAAATGTTAAGTTAACCTGGTTTTCGACGATTTTACATGGAAATTTTTCTGTGTGCTTGTGAATAAAACACAATGACTGAAAACGGCATGAGTTCAGTGCTTAGCAGAGGCATTTAATTTTTATTGTGTTTTATTGTGTATTCAATGCCTTTTAAATATTGAAATTTATAACTGGTTATTTGTAATCAATTCTGGTAAGTACTTGCTTCCAATGGCATTGCCATGTTAAAATAATTGGTTAATATGCTAAAATAGAAGTAGTGAAAGGTAAAATACCTTTTTTAGGATTCTACTCATTACTTTGCCATCAAAATTTTTCCTGGATGCTTTACACATTCAAATGTTGCAATTCACCGGATCATGCTCAGATGTACAAGTTTATTGGGCTTTAAATTTCAAAACTATTGAAAATCTGAACTATCATGAATAGGGTTTTCAGTTTTAATTTTTGACTAAGCAGGAAAAGCTTTTAAAAAGACAAAAAAACAGCGATATTTTTGAAACTTTCGCGGTACATATAAATTATTATTAAAATATATATTTTCTTGAAGAAATAAAGGACCAAAAAATTATTTTCAAGTGTTTGCTTAATTGTTGCAGTACCGTCGGCGAAGTAAATGAACTAATGAAATTGCTACACAACTTAAACAAGTAAATGCCTCTACTTGACACCAGAGGGGCTTTCAACACTGCTCTACAAAAAACGCCCAATAGCAGGGTTGTAAATGAATCTATCCCTCTCCCACTTCACCACCTGTTCCCTCTACACTATCCCTCTCCCAAAGAAGGTAACACATTAATTAATTAACTTCTAGGCATTAATTGCCTGATTGTGTTATTTCTCTTTAAAAAAAAAATGGTGTTTATATTAATTCCAATTAACTAAATTTGAATCTGAAAATCATACCAAAAGTATAAAAACAATTAGTTTTTATGATAATTATGGCGGATAGCACAGAGTTATCAACTTCGTAATAAATCCAAATTAAGCTGAACCCAACATTGGAATTTAATTAAGGAAGTAATTAATACAAAGTTAATTTATGCATTGAATTTTAGTTAAATTTAACTTGAATATTTGCATAAAAATAAATAGCACTGATTAAGTACGTTACACCTGCATGCAGCAAACTTTTGTGCAGAAATCGTTATTTAAGATTATAGAGGCTTTTGGATTTTTGAGTTCTTAACTATAAGATAAATAATAAGTTCAGGCCAATTGTAACTTATAATGAAAAAAAAATCTAAGTAACATACGCACTAGGGATGGGCAATAATATCGGTATGTACACTAGCTTGTCCGGAAAAAGTTACATTTTGGTTTTCCCTAACGCAAGACCCCTCAAAATTTGCTTAATTGATCACAGATTACGAAAATAGCTTTAAAAATAAAAAAGTGTATTCTTAAGGGTGCTACCAATATTTAAGGTTTGGATTTCCGTGGTGATATATAACAATGTGATATATAACTAAAGGCTCATTTAGCCGACCGCAATGTTGATGTAGTTGCATATGCTGATCGTTTCTGTCACATTGAAAAGCTATAAGACAGAAACGATCAGTACATGCAACTACATCAACGTTACGGTCGGCTACGGCCCCTATTATGATTCACAACTAAATTGATAGTTGAGTCGAAGTTGTCCCATTCTTATTATGGAATACAACTTCGTCAAAGCAGCTGTCTCAGTTTTTTATCAGTTGTGGTTTGGTTTTTATTTTGACTATTGTGTTACTTTTAAATAATTTTAAAATGGTACTTTTAGGCGCCAATCTATCTCATTTGACAATCCATATTGCTGCCATACCCATAAAATATAAAATCTCAAGAAAAAATAGTAAGGCGAAAACTAAAAATATTTAAAATATTTGTGATGGCTACTATGGTTTCAAAATACAGAGAGTATAGGTAAGAACATTTTTTCGAACATTTTTTCGAAGACAACTGAAATTAGTTGTCAATTATAATACAAAAAAATGGTTGAGTTGGGTCGTGTCATTGACAACTCAACCTAGTTGAGTTGTGAATCATAATAGGGGACTAAATCAGCCTTAAATCATATATAATACAGAGAAACAGGGTGCAGATAGTTGATCGTATAGTAATATGTTGGACTCCTCAGAGATAAAAAATATATCGTCGGCTTAGAGTGTAAACCTGTTATATACATTTTTTATGTTATATGACATTTTGATACCGTTCGAAAGAGACGCCGCATCGACTAAGAAAAAAAATTCTTAAATTTTAGATTTTAAGTGTCGAAAATGTTTAATGCGTAAAATTGCTGAGTCCAATCAATTAAAATATCGCCACTACTTTGTGTATTGTGTATCTGACGGCGGCTTGTTATTCTGTTACAAAAATTTTGTTTTTGTGTTTAATTCTACTGTTTTAATATTAATGACAGATATTTTGTAAAGGTAGACTAGGTAAGTTAAGTTAATTTGGGTGACCACAGACCTGGCATAGAACGAATTTTATCCTTAGCGATCCCAACAGATTACAAGAACCCTGTCTGTATGGCATCCTAGTTCGCGGTGACCGTTTCGAGCGACTCACACTCAGAGTTAACAATTCTCAGCAGGCTACATTTTCGCAATCTCGATACAAGTTCAAAACTCCGGAATGTGTGAGCACCATCTTGTGCGGCTTAGAGCCAGGCAGTGGTGCTGTACAAGCTCTATCGTCTCATTTACTCTAGGCTCCTTACAGTTCCTGCAGTTATCATTAAGTGTTTATACTATTTTGACAGCATACGAACCCTTGCAGCAGTTCGCCGTTAATACCCCACTAGAAGTCTACATTCGCTTTATGATATGAGCTCTACATGATTGTAGAAGTTTTGCAAGTTCTCCATTCACGCCAAACTTTCTCCTCTTCGTCTTTTATCCTAAAGTCTATAATCCCTTTCAGATGTTGAATTGGTATTCGAACCCAAAACATTTTTTCAACTGGTAAATGAACCCCCTTTTGGTCACTGTATCGCCTATTTCGTTATCATGTTCACGGACCACACAAAATATGTACTTGTCTAGCAACACATAATGTATTTAGGGCATCCTTGTACGTAAGCACAATCGACGAGTAGTTGGCAGTTTGCAACAATTGCCTTAATTTCGGCTTGATTGCCAATATACATTTTTTTCTCGTGTTTGCGGCTTGAGAGGTGAGAGTTAGTTCTGCATTTATAAGATTCCTGGTGCCTACTAATTAAATTCAGGCAGATATTTTTTAAAACCTTTTTTAATTAGCAATGCTAGTTTATTTGTTAGTGGTAAATCTCGCAACAGACTTTGCATACACATTGGTTTTCCTTGACAATACGTCATTATGATCAGAAAAGTTGGCAGGGGCACATGCGTTCAAAGTAAATTTTCTTTGCAGTCACTTATATATGGCCGATTCTTGTAAAACGTTGTACACATATTAAGCCACCGTCACAATAAAGAATTGTGATGGAAAAGGTGGCAATGCCAAATATTTTTTATGCTATTTATACTTAACCGATTATTATGAAACTTTGCACACAAATAAAAATAACACTGTGATTAGAATAACAATTAGAGTAACAATACAACATTGTGATTAGAAAAGTGGGCAGTGCCGCGCCCATACGAAGTTAGAGCATTTAAATAAAAGGTTATTTTAAAAACATTCTCTCATGTAAAATTTGTTTGAATTGAGTTAGCAGCTTTACACTCTAAGGCGACGATATCAAGTAGTGTGTTGCATGAAAATAACTAAGATTGTAGAAAAAGTCCCAAAGCTTTCATGCTGTTAATTTGGCCTAATCAAATGTAGCTGTCTTATTTGTTTTTAATAAGCTACTGAAATTATTTTTAAAATTTTTAAATTTAAAAAAATATTTAAATTAATACCATCATTAATAAGCTTAGAAATATTCTGCTTCTACATTCGTTCGCAATTGTTTATTTGTAAATCTTAAAGAAAAAAATCAAAACAAGTTAAACAATTTTTGTTCACAGTTTTTGATTCTAATAAATGCCATCTTTAATAAATGTATTAAGTTATTAATATAGTAAATAATAAATTACCTAACGACTAGAGTTTTACTTTCAGGACTTGCCGGGAAGCAAATACCGGAATCGACTTGCTGACTGGGGGTTATTATCACCCAGCCCATACGAATAAAGCTAGAGACTTAAAAATTTTTCAAGTGGGCTCCCCTCCCGATGTAAAGGTACATTGAGATGGGATTTTCGGAAATCCAAATTTTAAGGGGTTAAAAAGGGCTAAAAAGGGAAAAATTCGGTAAAATTAAATCTCCGGATCTTAAGTTAGACCTAAATTTCAAAAAACATCATATTAAGATCAATAAATAAGTGGACAGGAGTTTATTATTTTTGTGAAATTTTTTACCTTTTGTAACGAAAAAGCATAAAAAGTATAATTTAGGTACTTCTTGGTAAATATCAAATTTAAACTATCATCTCCTCTCCTTGAGAAGTGTTCAAACAAGTTTTGGAACTTTTTGGAAATTCAAATATAAATATGCCCACAAGGAATAACGACTAAACTCGATTTTGGCAAGTAGTCAAAAGATAATTTTAAAATTGCACTCTAAAATCAGGAATTTTAGATTAAACTAATTTTTGTATGCTCGATGTTAACAATTTTATATTAATTTATAATGAAACAACAGTTAACTTAAGGGAAATAAACAAAACTATAATGATAAACACATGCCATGCCATATCTGGAAAATCGTCGTAGAGCAAAATCATATATTTAATGTACGTTAAGCTGATAAAAAATTTCGCTTTTTGAATCAAAAACTGTCGTTATAAACGGTGGAGACGGGTACTCCCAATAAAAAGAAATTTGTAATTACCACATATCTATAGAACCTGCATAGCGAGATTTTTTAAATTTTATGAAGATTACGTTGAGAGTATTTGGTTCTGTTCACAAAGAGCCTGGTTGTATAGAAATGGGGGAACGGATACCCCATACAAATAATTACGTACTAATTTTGCACAGCAATGGGGTAGCGAAGCACAACGGGTGTTGCCAGTTTTTTTATAAATAATTGAATAATAGTATTGAGTGGGCGTAGCACTGCCCACTTTTCTAATCATAAATCCCAATTGGACTGTAGCTCAATGTATGTGCAAAGTTTCATTCGGTAAGTAGAAGTAGTTACAAAATAATATTTACTTTGAATGGGCGGGGATCTGCCCACTTTTCAGATCATAATATTGCATTTTCACCGGAGCTTAATATGTGTGCCAAATATAAATTATATGAAAAATAGCAACACTCATAAAAAATAGCATTTACTTCGAATAGGCGTCGCACTGTACACTTTTCTAGTCATAATACATGTTGTATTGTCATAGGAAGAGAATATTTTTACTAAATTTGATTAGAATCGATAAAGAACTTTGATGTACAATAGTTTTGGCCAAAGAAAGTGGTCATCTGAGCATTAAAGTGGTCGTGCATCGATTCAATTTCGTCGAATAGGAATAAAATAAGCGAACTTCTTGCTATGATAGCCTTTTTAAAATCCTTACAAATGGTCCGAATTTCCATTACTTCCGAATCGCAAATTCTGCTTTTTATTGAGCGACAATTCCCGAAAATTTATCAATTTGTCCCGCTTTACCCAAAAATAAAAACTTTCAGGAAACCAAAAACTCTTTACACGATGTTCGTAAGTCTAATGATTTCGTCATTACAATGCAATTAGTGTTATTCCCATAGAATGGCATTAATTCAACATAGAAAATAAAAAAACAATAAAGATGTTCATGAAAAAACTTTTCTGCTCCCATGCATTGATTCAGAGACTTGAAGCAACTGGTTTTATTAATAAATTGTTTTAGCAAATTCAGTTTCTAAAGTTCATTTCAATAAAACACTTGCAAGATACGAACATTTATGAAAAAAGTTCTATAACATGAACAGTAACTGTTTGATTAAGTGCCTCTTGGTGCTAGTTTTGGCCGTTGCGGTAGTGTCCGAAAGGTGTTATAGTAAATTATGTATTGAATTTTTAAAATGTTATATTAAAAAAAATATTCTTATAATTTTACCAGTTACTATTCAATAAATGCTCCCGGTGTGCTAATATCAAATCGTAAATATTCAGTTGTCGCTACTCTGCATGAGGCCAGTGGTCCTTGCTCAATACGTATCAGCATTGAAGGCCCCAATTTTAACGAGTTCAAAGATGTTAACTTACAACCATTTGAATCACAAGTTGTAGAATTTTGGCCCAAAAAACTACAAGAAGGAGACTTTTTCTTGAAAGCTGAGGGTTTAACTGGGTTAAAATTTAAAAATAAAAGCCGTATACATGAGAGGATAGATGAGGGACCAAAAGTTTATATACAAACTGATAAGGCTGTTTACAAACCTCAAGATTTAGTGAGATTCCGGTTTGTTGTATTAGATGAACATACCAGACCGTTGAATATTGACGATCCCATACGTGTGGAGATATTGGTAAGTAAATTTTGAATAAAGCCTTAGTTTGTTTTTGTTTATTGATCTAATTAGAAATGAGTAATGAAATTTCGATACAGGTTAGTTTTACAAGAAATAAATAATACTAGAAAAATTATGATTAATTATAGTAGTTTATTTGGTATATTGTAGGGTATTCACTCGAATAATCTTTGCTCGATTAATCGAATAATTGAATTCAAATAATGTTCGATCAAACAAAAAATTTAAATTTCAAGTAAAAATTTATTCGAGTAATTTAGGTCGATTAATCGAATAACTGGACTAAAAAATTTCATGTAAATTTTCTTTTTTGAATGAGTTTGAGCTTAAATTATATGAAATTTGCCATGCAATTCAAACGTTTCATACTAATAGACCACATGATCAAAGAATTAAGTAAATAATGCAGTAACAATAATAGGGAGAAAGGGACCAACTTCAAATACATACATATCTTGTAAAAAATTCGGAAATATAACCATCAAACAAAAATTATTTTAAGTAATATCTTGTAAAAAATTCGGAAATATAACCATCAAACAAAAATTATTTTAAGTAAATAATATATCTCCAGAGGAACTAGTTGAAAAGATTTTTCGTATTCAAATATCGAATGTAATCTAATAGCAAAATTCAATGAAAAATTAAAAGCATTCACAAAATCAAAGAGCAAAGAAATTAGTTTTGTCATATAAAATACTACTTTATGGATCTAGAAAAAACAAAGAATTGACCCGATAAATTGGAAATGATTTTTAATTCAATTTTCTCGATTTCTCCAGCGTCAACGATTAGTAAAATATCATTCTTAATAATGGTAGAAATGTTCAATAAAAAAAATAACTATGAAATTAATAATAAGCATTATCTTTGCAGACTAAATGTATCGATTTTTGTCGATTATTTAATGCACTATCCTGTTCTGTTCTCCATGGGAAATTAAAATATTCGGAACTATAAAAGCTTTGTTGTTACAAATTAATATTTATAACAACAATGTTATTCCAATTCGGATTATTTTTATTCTGCATTGAATACAGCACAGGTCTGAATATTGTTAAATATTTCCTGGCGCAAAATTTATCGAAACATTTGAATAGAAAAAAAAAACAATCTTAAATCATCAGTTTATGTTCTAATTTATGTAGAAATATTGTTTTTCGTTTGTTTTTATTATCAAAATATATAAAAATGCGACAAAACTTGTTTTGTTTTATTTTTGTCCACAAAAATTTACTAAAAACCGAGTAATTGAAAAATTTCCCGATTAACTGGAATAATTTTTAGCAGTAAAGCTTACTCGAATAACTCGAATGAAATAAAAATTTTACTCAATTGTTCGAGTAGTTTAAAAACCTCAATTTCGATTAATTGTTTAATCGAACAACTGATAAGTCGATTAAAATGAGTTCCATAGTATATTGTAACACTAAAAAAGGAAATTTTAAAAGAGAAGTATTTTTTAATTATATAAGATTAATAATTTGTAGTGTCCGACCGAACGTTCGGGTTCGGTGTCGGAGTTCGGCGAAAAGCTGTGTTCGGTTGAAGTTTGGCGTTAAGTAAAATTTTCACCGAACACACTGAACTTTGTTTAATTTTGTTTATATACATACATATTTATAATCATCAAACATACACAAAAATGCAGTCCTATAAAATATTATCGAAAAAAGCAACGTACTACGAATTTGTTCATTTTGTATTTATTAAATAAATGAGTTATAATTAAAAAAAGTTAAGTTGAAATTCTTCACTTCAATGAAAAAGTTCGGTTTCGCGTTCGGGTTTGTGTTCGGCTTCAGTTCTAAAAATTCAACCAAAGTTAGGCTTCGGTCTAAAAAAAGTGCGTTCGGTCGGACTCTGCTAATTTCGGTCAATTGTTGGACTGGTGTATTGTTTGCAAAACGATTATAATCGTAAGCTTAATCTCGATTAATCGCACCTTTTAATCGTAATCGTAATCGAACCCATTAATCGCGCGATTACTATTAAAAATTTTACCCGTTTTCAACCAAAAAATGTATGTCAAACACCTTCGCCAATGAACGTTTTTCTAATCTAAGATTAATTTAAATTGTTTGAATTTGCGTACAGAGCAAATTTACTTAATAAGCTCTTCAAATTTAAAGTTTAATATTACTTTCGTGTTTAGTAATGATGCAAATATGAAATAGATATTGTCTAAACTTTTAGAACATATTGCTATTATACTGCTTATACTCTAAGATCCCACCGAAGAAATGTTCATCCACCTGCCAATTGTGTGAAACATCTTTTGTTGAACTCATAAAACCACATAAAAAATTAAGATCAAGCTATGCTTAAGTGAAGATTTTGTACTCAACTTATTTGCTTTTTAAGATATGGAGCAAAACCATATCTTAAAAAATGCTTACCCTTTTCCGGCCAGTTCTAAAGGTTTTCCTAATTTTAAACAGATGGGTTGATACTATGGTATTCATTTTACTCGACTTTTCCATTGTTCGATTAATCAATTAATGGAAATTGAAGTTTTTAAATTAATCGCACAATCGAGTAACACTTTTATTTCGTTCGAGTTATTCGAGTAAGCTTTACTGATAAAAATTATTCGAGTTATTCGGAAAATGTTTGAATTTACTCGGTTTTTAGCACATTTTTGTGAACAAAAAAACAAATAAAATTTTTCTCGTTTTATATATTTTAATATTGAAAAGAAAAGACAAAATATATTTTGACATATATTGTCTCATATCCGCTCTCTTATTGCAACGTAGTCATATCTCAAAAAAAAAATTAAACTTTGCAGAACGCGTTTAAAGTTTTAAAAATATTAGCAGGTATATGAGCGGTGTTAGCTTTTTAGTGGCTATAAAAATTTTGGTTTTTTGAGATATGACTATGTTGCAATAAAGGAGCGATATCAAATACATAGCTTTTTTCACTATTCAAATGTTTTGTTTTGAGAAAATTTAGCTTCAGGAAATATTTAGAAATATCAGACCTGTTCTGGGGGGTTACTCTGTAATTCGATTCGAAACGGAAACTGTTTGAATTTGTATGTTATTTACATTGCAATTCGAAAGCATTTTCTTTCGAATCGAATTACAGAGTAACCCCCCTGTATTCAATACGAAACAATCATAAACATTTTTGTTATAAATATTAAATTGTAAGAGCAAAGCTTTTACAATTCCGAACATTTTTATTTTGCATGGAGAACAGAACAGAATAACAGAATTTAAGAAAAGTGAATTAAAAAGCATTTCCAATTTATCCGACAAGTCTTTGTTTTTTTTTCGAGACGCATAACTAATATTATATGACAAAGGTAATTTTTTACTCTTTAATTTTGTGAATGCTTTTAATTTTTTTACTGAATTCCGCCGTTAGATTACATTCGGTACTTTATTACGAAAAATTTTGTTAGAAAGTTGCTCTTGAAATCTCTTTTTTATTTCAAATAATTTTTGCTTGATATTTACGAATTTTTGTACCAGACATTTTTTGCTACTGCATAATTTACTTAATTATTTGATCATGCGGTCTATTAGTATGAAGTAACGTTTGATTGGATGGTCAATTTCACATAATTTCAAAAATTTTGCCAGTTTTTATTAAGAAATCTACAAAAATTTAATCGAAAAAAGGAAAATTTACATAATTTTTTTGTCGAGTTATTCGATTAATCGACCATAATTACTCGAATAAATGTTTACTCGGAATCAACATTTTTTGTTTCATTGAACATTATTTGACTTCAATTATTAGATTAATCGAGCAAACATTATTCGATTGAATACCCTAGTTGATACTACAAATTTGAGATCATCTATTCTTAGAGATACTTATATATGCGTACATAAAAATACATCTAAAGACATTAATTTATTATCCGTGAAATTGAGTTGGACCACATAAACAAAATTAAACCAGACTCGCGGTAGCCACAAAAATTTAAACTTAACCGAAAATATTAAAAACAAATTATATAATCAAATGGATAAAAATAGAAAAGCGTTTAAAAAATGTTATAAAAAGTAAGAAATTGACTTTTTGATTGAAAAAGGTCTGTTACATTTTGTTCTAGAAAAAGTTTCCTAGACAGATTTTCCATCGTACGAGTATGTATTGTTTTTGATACTTGTACATTAGAATGATTACTTATGATTTACGAAATTTTTTGTGTTTTAATATACGATTTTGATAGTATATTTTCTTCCTTAATCGCGATTAACCGATAATCACGACTAATAGCATATTTTTATCGTAGTAGCGATTATGCAAATTTTATTTGCAAACCCTAGACTGGAGTAATCTTTGCACATTGGTGGCATGGTCCTTTAGGACTTTAGAGAGTACGTCTGCGTCTAAATTAGGGATAGAAAAAGAAGAACGCAAAGCCCAGTTGAGATGCCAAACGGGTAATTGCAATCCCCGGATTTTCGGTATTTAATAAATCCCGAGATTTTTATACCGAAATTTTCGCGAATTCCTGAATACCATTTTTTCATAAATAATTCATTTCAGGGGCATAAAGCAAAGGGGTACAAGACCAAAAAAGAAAATTCTAAGTAATTAAGCCTCAAACTTTTTTATTCCTATGCATTTCATACTTAATATTTTTGATGTTTAGTACATACCGTGATTCTAGGTCTACATACAGGTCTGAATTTTTTTAAATTGAAATATGTATATTAGCATTATATGTTGATTCCTGCATAAAACTAATTTTTTTTTATTTTGGAGCTGTGCCACTTTGATTTTAACCCTCTCATTTTCTAGGACTCCGTCCACCAAAAGTGTAAAGGAACCCTATTGTTTTCGCTACGCTATCCGTCTGTCTATCTGTCTGCCTGTTTTCTTCGAAACCGTAAAAGCTATGGACCTGAAAGGGTGCTCTAAAGCGGACAACGAAACATCTTAAAATATAATATACAGACACTTATACTCGTATATAGACACTTAAATTTTCAAAATTAGTGTTAATTAGTGTAGTCTGTAAAATAGACTACACCAATTAACAATGATATTTAAAACAATAAAAATTAAAGGGTTGTCTATCAGTTAATGTAATTTTGCCTATGTACTTAGACAATTTGCTGTATCTTGGAAGGAGCAAACTCTTGAAATTTAAAAAAAAGCTAAGACTAAAAAATTCCAAAATGCAAAAAGCGCTTAAAGGATAAAAGCACCAAAATTAAAGAAAAACGAACCAAAATTAAAGAAAAAAGCACCAAAATTAAAGAAAAAAAGCACCAAAATTAAAAAATTTTTAAAAATCACCAAAAACGAAAAAAGCGCCAAAACTAAAAAAAAATAAAACTAATAATGTCGCTAAAAAACGAAAAATAATTGGTAAATCAAAACCGACAAAAAAACAAAATTGCAAAAAACCGAAAGAATCACCAAAACGAAAAAACCGCCTAAACTAAAAACATCGCAAAAAAAACGAAAAAAAAACTTGAAAAATAAAAATAAAAAATTTTTACGTAAAATTTATTTTGAACTGAATAAATCTGAAAATTTTATTACTTCAGCTATTTAACTATTTAACTAATAGAAATTAGTTAAATAGCTGATGTTTCCTTGTAAAAAAGCATCCACCTTTTCAGATAAAATAGTAAATTTAAACGAAAAAATTGCCAAAATGACAAAAGGGCAAAAACGAAAAGGGATATATGTGTATTTATACGGAACCCTTCGTCGCACTTTACTGAATTTTTTTTATTATTTTATAATTTTGTTAAGAACAGGATATTAAAAAATATATTAGTATTTATCTTTATTAGCCGAGGCAAACCAGACATAATGAAGCCAGTCGAAGGAAATAAGTCCCAGAGTTTTGAAAATTGGCGCAGTTTATAAAGAAACTATGTTGTCCCCCGACTCATTAGTTTCTTTAAATTGCACCAGAAGTAGTTTAACTATTATTCTATTTCATATTTCTATTACGTGTATGTTTTTTAAAGATAGGTATATGTTTTTTCAGTGCTCGAATTACTACATAGCTACGAAGTAGCAATAGTACGAGAAATGTGATATACTACACTATGCTATTGGAAATAAATACAGCGCAGCGAAAGCAAATGTAAAAAATCTAAAAGCATTTGTTGCCACAAAAATTAATTATTTATATTTTAATTTATTTGTGCTGTTTGTACTAGTCTGAAATAACAATAAAAAACTAACGCAAAAAGCGTGAATTTTTTACGCAGTGAAAGATTTGATTTTTTTTAACAATAATATTCGACCAGTCAAAAACTTATGTATACTAATTCTGGTCATGTCTTTCAGATACATTTAAAATTTCCTCATTTATTTACTAACAGCCATATTCATAAATATTTAAAACAGGGTAATAAACTACTTTTAAGCAACATTTCATAAAATTGCGTTCATAAATCTACATATATTACATGAAAATTTTAAAATAGGTTTAAAGATGTTATGCACCTACTATAAACCTTCAATAAATTCATATCATCGAAATATCAATTTTAACTTCAAATATCTTTGCAAATTTAGCACACAGGAATACATGATATGCTTTAAATTAAAGCTTGAAATCTTGGCTATAAGCGTTTAAGTATGTTTTTTTTTATTTAATAGAATATGCCAATAAATTATTTAAGTTAAAAAAAATTCAAAACAAAATTAGCAAAAAAAAAAACACAATCAAAACATATAAAAGCAAAAAGGAATGTTAGTGATGTAGAAACAATCAACACAAATGAAAATACGCTCGTTATTTGAGTACCTTTTTCATACATAAAATAAATAGTCATGTGAATTCTTCTGTAATCATTTCACTTTTTTGATTTTAGTTCATAGAAAACTTGTATTAAATAAAGACAGTTATAAAGACAGTTCAAAAAAACTTAACTTACCCGAAAACAATAAAAAGCTATTCATTTATTTCAATATCCGGATGAAATCATATTCTTTTTATTGCAACACTAACTACAAAACTTGGTGGTGCTGCCAGTATCGAAACCTAAAATTCCTTAAAATACACAATGTCTATTGTAGTGTTTATGAATATAATTTTATGCTAAACAGTTTTTAGCGTGAAACTGTTCAATAACAATTGTGTCTTAAACCTAAAATAAAATTTTTTTATGAATGTAGCTGTAAGCTTCCAAGAAATTCCAAAAAGTAAAGGATACTTTTTACGCAAAAAATAAATTTTTTTTATATATTTTTCAAAGTTTCAGACTTAAAGTTTGTCACTGCTAAAGTTTTTGAGATAGAGAAAAATGTTGTTGGAAGTTATTTTGTATGGATTTGACTTTCTAAGCCTATTTTCAAAGAAAGTTTTCGGTTGATATTAAAGAAATTATCGGCCAAAAACTGAAACAGTTAAGACGAAGAAAAATTAAATAAAGCATGTTTTATCTTTGCTTTTTAATGTAGATTACTTTAATTAAAAATAATTGAAATCGATTAGCACACTGCGGGAAATGTTGTACCAATTGTCTGGAACGTACTTGTCATATGACTGGTGAAAATGGGAATGGTACGAAATGTACCTGAGTGGTGACCGGTAGGTAAAAAGAATCATATCACAACATATCACAAAACTAGAACAAAAATGTTAGGAAAAACCCCTCATTGCAAAGCAGATTTTTTCCAAATTAAAAATATTTGTTTAAAGTACAGTAATTCAGCTAGAATTAAAGACTCCATCACAGGACAAGTGGCCTTAATTTTGGTCTAGAACCTATCACTGAATATCTTAATTCTGTCAATTGACACCCTCCAATGACAAGGCCATGTAAAAGTTCCACAACTCGAACCGGTTGCTAGTCTTTGGGAACCAGTCACGTAACCTGTCTTGTGACTGGTTCCTTTCCCTCTAGGGCATTAACAAACGTTACAACTCCCGAAAGATTTTTGACACATGGTGTTGTCAACTTTGCCGCCTTTTGGACCCATCCTGTGTTACAGAACAATATTCGAAAATTGTAATACTTCTTCTGTGCATATCAGTTTGATTCATCAGTTCCGTAGTTTAGAAGTTACGGATTTATTACCACATTTTTAATTTAATAGGCTTTTTCCACTTACCAACATCTACCATCAATTTGCGATTTTTCGCATAAGAATTACACTGGGGGGCTGAACGGCCAACATATTTCAACATCATTATAAAATGTTCTTATCTCAATTTGTTCCTCCCACCATCATTCGGTAAATTTAGTGTCATCACTAAAAAGCGGCATAAAGTTGGAAGAACCATGGTGTAATAAGTGAACTGATGGCAGCGTTACGTCTGCTACTTATTTTTGGCTCTGGCAGTTTTGTGTATAATTACGTCAAACACGTGTATTTTTTTGACAAGCATAATCTAATTGTTATTGTGTTTGTTGCCCTCATATGGCTACCTGTACATTAGCGCAAATTGATGGTAGATGCAAGGTATATTTAACAGGTACGGGCATTGCTAAAACAATAGAAAATTTGTTGTAAAAGTACCTTAACAGTTGGCAAAAAACAGATGATATTATCAGCGCAGATATCTCTGTCTGTATAAAATCTAAGACTTTACCAGTCTGAGACTTTACCAGACTTTATAGTCTGCACATTATCCGAAGGCAATTTAATTTCCTTTAAGACATTTAACAGAGTAGTCTGCACATTTTCTGATCTACGTCCTACGACTTTTAGTAGTCATTTCTGCACATTGACTGATTTTAGTTTTCGTTACAATTTTCATTTATCTCTTGAGCTTATACACACAAATATTTGAGTTTTTAAACTTATAAAATATGGGTAAATGTTTTCTGATGAGCTGCCGTAAGCAACACAACAATGCATGGAGAATTTTAAACGACATTTCTGATAAATTTCTAATTTTAGCTCCGACTTTTCTCTGATAGTAATACGCCAGGACGGAAAATATATCAGAAAAATCGGAACAATTTCTAATGTTTTGTCAGACATTTTTCCGACATTTATAAGACATGTCGAAAATTCCTTTAAAATTTCCCTAGGAAATTCGTCGGAATTTGTAGAGAATTCTCTTAGATCTTACGGTATAATTTTTAGAATTTCCTCAGACAAAGCGATCCGGTTTCTTGTCAAGCACTCATATGATTATCGGTACGTTTTCTGACCGACATCGGATACGAATTCGGCATCTTGTGCAGACTTTCTGACCGACTTTGGACCGAAATCGGCAAAAATTGTTTGCTGGGACCATATACAGTCTTCCTTCTGTGTGGTGTTTGACATTTACTTCAAGAGTGCTAAGTTTGACGTTTAATCAGGTAAGTCAGCTGACCTAGTGATCCCACCTGTTAGATACACCTTGGGTAGATGTTGATGTTGGTAAAGGCCCTTTCACATTGTAATACAAGCTTTGAGATTTTTATTAGATTTTGTAAGACGAAAATCAAATCAAAATCAGTCTGACTGTCAAAAAATCTTAAAGAAAATGTTCTCATTACATTTTATTTTTACACTATCACGTTCCAAATAATACGTAACATCAACAAATCAAATTTTTCGTTCTTTTTCTTTATTTATTCCGGCAAACAAATACACAACTGTTTATTTTATTCCGATGCTTGTTTGTGCAATAGACAACACTGATAAAATGAAAAATGTGATTGTTTAGAAAATTTCCTAAAAATGACAAATACCATAATACTGTCAAGAGTCTTTACGTGTTATTTGATAAATCATAGCAATTTGTTTTCACATTGTTGGATTTCTACTTAAGATTTGCGTTTTTGACAAGTATTAATACGAAATCTAATATTCTGAAGGCCGCTTAAAGGCGATTTCACATTGTAATACAAGCTTTGAGATTTTTATTAGATTTTGTAAGACGAAAGTCAAATCTAAATCAGAATGACTGTCAAAAAATCTCAAAGAAAAGCTTCTCATTACATTTTGTTTCTGAACTATTACATTCCAAATAAAACGTAACATAAATAATTTGCAATAAGGCAGATTTTTTCATTCTTCTTTTTGTTTATTTATGCTGGCAAACAAATACACAACTGTTTTTGTTATTCCTATGTTTGTTTGTGGAAAAGACAACCCTGATACAATGAAAAATGTGATTGCTTAGAAAATTTCCTAAAAATGACGAATACCATAATACTGTCAAATTTCTTTACATATTATTTGACTGATAATAACAATTTGTTTCCATACTGTTGGATTTTTACTTAAGATTTGAGTTTTTGACAAGTATTAATACTAAATCTAATAGGCCGCTTAAGTGGAAAAAGCCTATAACGCTACTACAGTATGTAGTATATATATTATGTATTAAAACTTTAAATATTCATGCTAATGAAGAGTCAGTACTGTTAAATTGTAAACTTATTTACTTATATAATCAGATTTATAGTATTAAACCTAAAAAAAGATGCATAATTAACCTAATACTATCAGGTAAAAGCACTTTAGAGCTATTTTTGTGAAAAAAGCAAAAATAAGCTAGTATAACTAAATAAGCAAAAGAAAACTGTATAAAAACAGGTTAAAATTCTTATCTTTTCATGAGCAATATAAGTATTGCATCTAAACTATACTAACTCTTCCAATAAAATATAAGCATTTCATACTTCTTGGCTGACCGAGTCACAACTCTTAATTTCGTCCTGGGATCATTTAGAAAGTAGATATCTAGTTCTTGAAAACCCTACACAACTTTTGTGGTATATTTTTTTCACAAAACTTATTCCCAGAACAACCTTGAAAGCAAATGTAACGCTCAGTACACAAAAAAAAATTTTTTTAATCTAAAAATATGTTTTTATTTAAGGATACGTTGAATGAGGCAAAAACTATAACATTAATCCTACTTTCTCATATTTATTTCTATTAATTAAAGTTGTAAAATTGAATAACTAAAATAAAAACAAATACCAAAATTTACACTGATAATCACCCATATATGGTAATATTTTTTTCTGCCTTTTAGGATTCAGACAATAATCGTGTTAAGCATTTCAAAAATATTTCTCTTACACATGGCATTTTTACTGGAAAATTCCAATTATCGAAATATCCCCTACTAGGAACTTGGCAAATAAAAGTTTTAATAGATGGAATATATGATTACTCCACGTTTAAAAATATTGAGATAGACAACTATATTCTACCCAAATTTAATGTTTATCTAAGGGCTCCCACAAATATTGTGTTAGAAGATGGTAACATTAGAGTGGCAATTTATGGCAAGTACACATTTGACCAGATAACATCTGAAAGGTACGTGGAAGGTAATGCAACAATTGAGTTGTGGAATAATGACGAAAATATAATCTTACAAGCACAACATATTGACTTACAAAACTTCGGTTTTGTCGATTTCAACCTAAAGACTGTTAATGATATTGAAAAATACAGTGGTGTAGTTATCAAAGCTAGTTTAACTGAAAAGTACACAGGAATAACTGAAAGAGAAGAACAATACATAAGATTAGAAAATCAACGTTATAATTTAATAATACCATACGAAGAAATAGAATTTGAAAATAATAAACCGTATAGTATAAAAGTTTATGTGAAATATTGGACTGGAGCTCCCGTTTTGGATCACAAAACACCCGTAACAATGCATCATGGCGATAGAATGTATAAATCATATTTAGATGCAACTGGCGCAGCTATATTTGAGTTTGATTATGATGCGAGTTCTGATTATAAGTTTCAGTATAAAGATTCCCAGGAAGTATTTCCATTTATTTATACACATATGGGTTTGATGCTTAACAATCGAGAATATTATTGTCGACTGAAGTTGCTGGATAAAAAGTAAGTTTAAGAGAAGTAATGGGCCTGATTGTGTAAGGCGTTGGCGTAAACGCCTAAGTCATTTTCTGTAGTAGATTAAATAACACTGGTTATGTGTTACTTTCTATTACAAAAAACGACATTGGCGTTTTCGGCAGTGCCCTACACAATCAGGCCGAATGTTATTATTTACCCATTTATCTTACATTAATACTTTAAGAAATTTATTGTTTGACATATTGTCATAATTTTTTTATGAAATTTATTTGCTGATGTGTAAGCAAAGTCTATATCCATTTCATTGGTGTTTTACCAAATCGTCAATAGACTTCAACCACACTTTTGAACAGTTACAAACCACTTATCTTATGTACAGACTTTCTAGAACTATTTGAGAATTTACAAATGATTTTTAAAACTAAGCACAGTAGTCTTTGAAATTTAGACAAAAACCAACAAATAATTTGTATTGGATATGAATCTATATTATTTTTCTAAACTTTAATACAATTAGAAATCCATTGGATAACAATGAAATGCATATAGATAATGCTTAACCATCAACAAAAAAATTTTATTTTAAATAAAATATGACAATATGTCAAATAATAAAGTTATTAAAGATATTAGTCTTTAAGAAACAGTCACGTGCATACAAATTCAACTATTTCTATCGCATATATTACATATTAATCTTAATTGATAAAGCAGATAACTAATCTCTTTTCTATTATTTAATAGACTATATACTAGCCTGTAACCCCACACATAAACTTTTTAAGTAGTTCATTAAACATTGAAGAAAAAGAGCTGACATAGTACGTCACGTGTAGGACTGTTCCAGTCAATCAACATTTTAAATTCTTGATTTGAGTGAAAATTACAGCGAAACTATTACACGTGGGGAAAACGTGTTTAAGAAGCAAATTATAAATACGAATCAAGCTTGCTGCTGGCGAAAACAAAATTGAATAAAACATATATTTATAATTAAAAATAGGTTTTTATATTTTGTCACGTACAGACAAATTGCGTCACGTACAGGACTTAGTTGAACTTACATCTATAAAATAAACAAGAATCAATAGTTTAATACAATTTTGTCTACAGATAAGCATTGTTTGCTGAACTCCGAGGTTTTTCTTATCCATATCAAATCCATATCAATCGAGCCTCCCTAATGCACATATTAGAAATGGGCGCGTGTTGACAGTTTTCCAACGCGACACGACACGAACACCAATCCCGGATGTCCACCACGTACGAAATACGCACGCCCAAAATTTTTAAAACGAAACAACACGCACGAAATCAAATCCAAAAACAAAATTTTATATTCATAGATATATTTTTCTTCTATTTTAACGTTTCATGTTCTATTTATATTTTTGTTTACATATTATTGTTGAGAAACAGTAACTTATCAAGATTTTCGCTCAATCATCTTGTGCGGCAAACTTCTGCATTCATACATATTTTAATCAGAAAATCATTTCGTGTTTTTTCGTGTCAAGTTCGCTCAACACGACACGATCCGAACACGAACGCCATCAGATTTTCTCTCACGTACACTTCGTGTTGAGTCGTGCGTGTTCGTGTCACGAAAAAAACATTCCACACGCCCATCTCTAGTCTATATACGTCTCGAAAGAAAGTAACTCTACTATTTTGCTCATTTCAGACTTACTCTTGGAAAACCTGTCCTTATTGAGGTCAGTTCTATTTTCAACATTCCATATTTGATGTACATAGTAATGGGCCATGCTAGTCTTATACAAGCTGAGTACATAGAAGTTCCGCCTAATGAAAAGTCCTATATCATTAATATAACAGCCTCAATTGAAATGATACCCAGATCCATTATCTATGTGTACTACGTTCACAAAGGCAATTTACGCTATGAAGAAATGACCTTAAAATTTCCAGATGAATTAGAAAATCAGGTATAACTAAACTTTATATTTACCCTAATAAAAATAAAATTTGTAAAATATTCAAATAACTACTTAAAACAATTATGTATTTAAGATCTCACTTTCAGCACCAAAAATAGTAAAACCGGGTGAAGAAATCACAATCATTATAAATGCACAACCCAAGTCATATGTTGGCATAATTGGAGTGGATGTGGGTGTATACTTGTTGGGCGAGACATACGATCTAGACAGAAATGAAATACTATCAGATCTGGAGACAGACAAATCGTATGCTCCTATAGGATCGGAGGAATATCCCGGTATAATATCTGGTTTAATAACATTTACCAATGCTCATTATCCATTTAAAACTTTTCGTAAGCATAAATTTTTTAAAGAATGAAAATGGTGTTATTAAACTCGGGTTTTTATTACAGCAGGAGGAGGAGCAGGGGGAGGGGGAGGAGGAGGATGGAAACCTCCTTATCGCCCGCGCCAAATATTTCCCGAAACTTGGATATATGACAACTATTTAATGTAAGTAAACATCAGTACAAAATTATACGGGTATGTTCTGTATTTCATGTGGAATTAAAATGTGCGAAATTATCAAAGCATTGTTGTTATAAATATTCACTGAAATTTATTTTTATATAAAAGTCTCGTTTTTGCTGTTATCGAAGAATTACTCAACTTTATCATAACAAATGTTTACGTACAAATATTTTTGGAATTTAATTTCCTACAAAAATAGTATATAGACCAAATTTTTACCATTAATATTGCTTGAGATATTAGACTTTAACACCCCGACCACACGAGCAATAAGCTTGGCAATTAATGCCGTGACAACTGTAAAATTCGATTGCCGACACAAGATATTTGCGTGTGGACCGTATGAATATGTGTTCAAATACAAATTCAGCAACATATATTAAAATACATACATTGTTGAGCAATACTATTTTATCAGAAGCTGTCAAATTTAATTGCCATTTAATATTTTCTTTTTTTGTGAAAAGTGAAAAAAATTAACAATAAAGCTAATTTACAAAAGAACGTCCGTCGCTGGAAAATGTAAAAAATTATTATTTCTGAAATTATAAATTATATACATAAAAGAACACAGTGTAAATAACGCACAACCTTCTTGAGCAAAATTGAAAATTTACTGTCAGGCCCACTATGTCGACATGTTCTTTCTTTCGCCACAATTACATTTAAAACAAAAACAAATTCTAAAATTTTGTTTTTGTTTTATATGTTATTATAAGAAAGAAAGAATCGTGTCGACATAGTGGGCCTGGCAGTTAATGTTTTAAGATTTGTACGTGTTCGCTACCAAGAAATGCAAGCAATACCATTGGCAATTGATGTCGCGGTTCTGCCGGCATTATTGCTTGTATCAAGACAGGAAATGTTGCTCGTGTGGTCGCAGAGTAATTTATTAGTAGTATTAAATTTTTACGGTTTTTCGAATAAAAAATAAATAAATTTTTTAATAATCTTAAGTTGAAGTCTAAAGAAGACCACAGACGTTGCGACAGTTAGTACAACTTGAGTAGGTTGTACACGAAATTGCAACGTTTGTGGGCTCGTTGTATTAAGTTGTGTCTTGGTTGTACGAAAGATCAAAAAGTTTTGATTTTTTGCCATGTTGTACAACACTGTCGCAACATTTGTGTGCCTGTCGTATACTATTTTATGTATTATACTTGCTTATTCTTGTTGTGACCACCTTGCAGTAAACACTGAACGTGAGTATTATTTGCGGACAACATAAAATGAGAGAAATTTACTTGCTCACAAGTTGATTGCAAAATGATGTTGTATATGAGATCGCACACTAAATTGTGTCGTTTGTGCGACAATCATACAACTTGATTAGATGAGTTGTACCAACGGTCGCAAAGTCTGTGGCTTGCATAATATCTCAAGAAATTTAAATCTAATGCTTCGTACACATTGGACATTTCTTTTGTTGCCATTTTGTGGCGTCATATTTAACATTAACACCTCAATGTAACAAAATGAATACATGCTGTCATTTTATTTTTAACCGACTTCAAAAAAGAAGGAGGTTATCAAATTCGTGTGTACTTTTTGTTTTTAATATTTGCACAGGCATAATATAGCGTCTTCAAGAGCCATTGATTTGTCTTGACAAAAGTCAAAGTCTATATGAAAAAATAGCGCTAACATTTTTCTGATGTTTTTATGTATTAAGTTTGACAAATGTTAGAACAAAATTATGTCTCGTGAAGACGGGGTGTAACTCTGTCACTTGTCAACCGATTTTCAAAATTCTTTTTTTTAAGGTTTGCCTGCAGTTTGGTCACATAATTTTTTTTTTCGTTAATCGGTGGGGGGAAATTAGCTCCCGCCATGCATATGTCTGTCATTTGTCAACCGATTTTCAAAATTCCTTTTTTGTTTGAGCGCGTTTGCCCGTAGGGTTGTCCCATTATTTTTTTTACGAAAATCTGAGGGGGAAATTCGCTCCCCCATGCATAACTCTGTCATTTGTCAGCCGATTTTCAAAATTCTTTTTTGCTTGAAAGGGTTTGCCTGCAATTTGGTCGCTTAGCTTTTTCGAAAATCGGTGGAGAAATTTGCTTTTCGCACACCTCTGTCATATGAGAACCGATTTTCAAAATTGATTTTGTGTTTGAAAGTGTTTGCCTGAAGTTTTGTCCCGTAAATTTTGCTCGAAAAGCCGTTTTGAATTTTATCAAGTCAATTATATCGATGCAGATATATTTATGTTTGTCCCTTTACCCCGTCCTTGTCCTATTTTTAAAAAACGTACATAGCCTATGTCTTCTTCTAAATGAAGTGGTAGCTATGCTTTAAATTTCATTAAAATCGATTTCAAAGCTTCGGAGGGGAGTAAATTTTCGTCGTACCCCTTTGCTGATATTAATTTTGAGAAGATTCATAGCGTATGTCTCCTAGTGCTGTTTTCAAAAATGTACATAGCCTATGTGACTTTCTAGATGCAGATCTATCTATGTTTTAAATTTCATTAAAATCGGTTTTATTGCTTACTGTAAAAAGCCGATATACAACTTACAAAAAAGTATTAATTACTATCAAAAACGCCAAAAATAACACCATAACTTATTGAATGTTTTTTTAACCTCCAGAAATCAAAGGAAGTTACTGATTCGAACATTCGAAATTTTAGCGCAGGTGAGTGATATTACTCTTTTGGAATTACAATGGCAAAAATCACTTGTGAGTCTAAAATTGCAAATCTCACTTTTGCATGTGCTAACGGTTGCGCGTTCTGTCCATTTTTCGAAATAATCTTCGAAAAAGATTCTTATCAATGATATATGTTTTTTGAAACCATAGTATCCAACACAGAAATTTTCAACTATTTTTAGATTTTTCCCTTACTATTTTTGCTTCATATTGTATGTTTTATGCATCTGTTTTTAAAGTAAACGAAAGTAACACAATAGTCGAAATAAAGCAACATACTTTTTAATGTAGTATTATGTATTAAAATGTATACAAATTTTATTTTTTTTAAATAATATTAAATAGAAAGAGTTTAAATTTTACTGGAATGCTTTTATTTTTGAAATTTGATACGAAATTTTTTTAAAGAGGAAAGTTTACTTAGATTTCACTTTCCTTTTTGCTTGCGGATTGAAATGACTAAGTTTTTTGTGATTGTGATTTCCAACACACCAGTTTAGTGACTTCGAGGCGAAATCGTATTTATTTTGCGAAATGCTATTTTCAGCACTTGGGTGGTTGTTATTGATTGAATGTTTTTCATTTAAATGAGCCAAAAATATATTTTCATATTATTTATACCTACATAAACACCATTTAAACCATGGTATAAGTATATAAGGTAGTTCAACTTTCTCTTTTTTTCTGACATATTATCATTTGACAAGAAAGGAGATCTGACGTTTAAACTAAAAATCGTGCTACCATTCTTTATTTACAACATCCGATTTTTCTTAATATTAAACATTTCAAAAGAACTTTGAAAAGAAAAATAAGAATTGTGTTCAGAGTCGCGAGTTTTTGGAGTCGATAGAAGAGCTAATTGCAATATCTGCGATGTTAACAATTTCTGAGGAATTTTCGCGATCTATCTGATTTTACGAGATTATGTTGTTCTTTACAGTTTTAGTAATTTTTTCAATACACTTATCAATTTTTCGCGAACTTGCAATTTTTTCGCGTTCTTTCGGATTTTTATTTTATTTTTAACAGTTTTGTCGTTATAATATATTTTGGGGATTGTTTCCGATTTCGCAATTTGTTGCAAGGTTCGCGATAAAAGCGACTTTTTGAAACTTTTCATCTTCTTTGCAGTTTTGGCGAGTTTTAAACAATATTCGAACTTGGTATTATGCTGCTGTTAGCAATTTTTTGCGAATTTTCGCTATTTTCGCCATTCTTACTGAATTTTTGGTATTCCTTACGGTTTTAGCGATATTTGATCAAAATTATGGCTTGTTTAAAATTTGGCAAATATATGCTATTTTTTCTTTCTTACGTTCTTATTACGCTTTGTAATATTTAAAAATTAAAATTTAAAGTTTCACAAATTTTCGGCATATCTTCAATAGAAGATTAATAAATTTTAGGGGTTGTTTCCATTTTTAGCTATTTTTTTTTTTAATATATTTTTGTAATTTTGCAATATACGATTAAGAGATTTTCATCGACTCTATTTGAAATCAGCGCAAAATTCGATAACATAATCACAAAATTAATACTACACATACTTGCATAAAATTTCTAGGAATATTTTCCCTTTTTCCATGTGTGGCAAGGCTATTTTAAATATTTACATATAAACTAGACTTCAAAAATCTTCATTCTTGTCAAACAATTTTAAGTGAAACTACCTGGTTTTTTATATCATGATTTAAACCATAAAAAATTTAAAAATAATGAAAAGTTACTGTTGCAAAGCTGTAAAAAAGTTTAGCTTTATTTTTTGGCTTTAAAATTCCATCTTTAGCTCTTTTTAGCTCTATTTAAAACCTGATTTAGATTTATATTATTTTAAAATCTGGTCACACTGGCCACAATTTTGCTATGAAACTGACAACAATGATCTAGATCTTTATGAATGCGCTGGTTTCTGATATACCACGTTACTGCTGTAATTAATCAAAGCAATTTATTTTGTCGCCTTTGTATTTGTATCTGTATGAGTACCAGCAAACGTTTAAGCATGATTTCTAAAATAAAAACGAGATACCCATTTGTTATATTAAGCCATCGATGTATGAATGTATATACTGGCTTATGCGAATTTTGCATAATTTTCATAATTTTTTTCATAATTTTTTACTCTTATTCTCTTTCAGCAATGATACGGAGACCAAATTAACTCTACAAATACCCGATACCATAACCACTTGGCGTATAACGGCATTTTCCAACAACGCTGTAACAGGATTTGGAATAGTTAAAATGGCTACATATATCAGTACCATGCAAACATTTTTCATATCCCTTAATTTGCCATATGCTATAAAGCGTGGTGAAATTGTTACTATACCAGTAACAATATTTAATTATTCCAATCAGACCTTAGATACGGAAGTGGTTTTGCAAAATAATGACAAGGAGTTCTACTTTATGGAGTCAAAACGACAAACTGTGGAAAAGTCAAGTGATGAAAATCAAAAAATAAAACACATTAGCATTGCAGCGATTAAAGGAAAAACGGTGAAGTTTCATATATTTCCAATTAAGGCAGGTGAAATAAATGTAATTGTGACAGCCACTAGTTCCTTATATTCTGATGCTGTACAGCAAAAACTCAAAATTGAACCAGAAGGTGTGGCCAAACAGCAAAATCAGGCCTTGTATTTAAGTATACCAGAAGGAGAAAAAATATCTTCTAGCTTAAAAATCACAGATCCAATAGATAATGTACCCGATTCTGAGTATATAGTCTTTTCTGTTGGCGGTCATTACTTGGTGCCAACAGTGGAAAATTTTGAAGATCTTACACAAATGCCTACTGGCAGTGGAGAACAAAATATGATTAATTTTGCACCAAGCGTGTTACTACTGCAATATCTGAAGGTTAATGGAAAACTATCGAAAGAAAAAGATTTAGTTGAGAGCCTGAAATCGGCAATTGAAGTTAGCTATCAGCAACAATTGGCTTTTCGTCACAACAACGGCGGATACAGTGTTTTCGGCATGGGAGTTGATGAAGAGCCCAGTAGTTGGCTGACCGCCTACGTGGTGCGTTATTTTCTTAAAGCTTTAAAATTTCTCGACATTGAAGCGAATATAATTGAAAATGATTTGAAATATTTGGCTGGTGAGCAAAAAACGAATGGAGAGTTTTTGTTTACCGGTTTATTAAACCCAAGGCATGAAAATGAATATGGATTAACAGCATTCATATTGTTGGCTTTTTTAGAAGATCCAGTAAGTATTTAAGAGAAAAGTACTTGATAATATTTTTTATGTAATCAAAGACTTTAATGCAATAACCGTGTAAGCCAGAAAAGTTTGTTTACAAATTGGATATAAAGTTCGGAAAAATTTAAAGCTGGTACATTTTTAAAATGTCTACTTTAAATACAACACATGTGCGCTTGAGATACTTTATAATTTATTCCAATACTCACTATGTAGTAAAGCCGTGATAACTGACAGTACAATTAGTACATAAAATAAATTTCTTAAATCGTAGTGAAGAAAAATAAGAAAATATATTACTCTTAATTATATGTCAAAACGGAATCCTATTGATACTACTTGAATGTTTGTGCGTAACAGGCAGCCACGTAAATCAAACTCTTAATTAGAAATTTTTATATTTTCAGAAATATGCCAAAATGTATAAGAAAACCATAGAAATGGGCGTAGAGTTCTTAAATTCAAATTTAAATAACGTAAATGACATCAATGCAATGTGTTTAGTGGCAGCTGTTATAAAGCAGTCCAAGCTTAATGGCGCGGATTTTTTTATTGATCAACTAAAATCGCATGCCAAAGAAAGTAATGGACTTAAATGGTGGTCGAAAAATGATCAGAATCCAGCCAATGATATAGAAATAACAGCAAACGCTGCTATCACTTTGCTGGATACACCAGGAGATCACACTTCCATTCTCAAGTGGCTGATAAAACAACGAAATGCTAATGGTGGTTTTATATCTTGCTACGACACAGTAGCGGGAATGGAAGCGCTAGTAAAATTTTCAGAAAAATATACAAATATCAAGAATGTAAATTTAAAAATATCGTATAGTGCCAAGGACGAGCTAGGAAATGAACTGGCAACCGATGAAATTCATGTGGATTCGAATAATGTTTTAAATTTTCAAAAACATGAGGTAGAAATAGTAAAATTTGTTTTTATAAAATGGATCAAAGATACTTTTTTTTAGTTACCAAGAGGCACACGCCACATAACATTCGAAATGGAGGGAAACGGTGCTGCTCTAGTACAACTCAGTCAGCAATACAACGTTGGTAATGTGCATGAGTTCCGTCATTTTGATATCCAACCAGAGCCGATATACGAAAACGAAAAGGAATATATTTTAAAACTTTGTTTCACATATTTGTCGAATATTATCAACGATACTACTAACATGGTGATAACTGAAGTGAATTTACCTTCGGGTTTTCGTTCCGATGCAGAATATAGTTTCGCTTTGGCACAAAATGATCTAGTACAATGGGTTGAAACCAAAAATTCTAATTCAATAGTTATTTTATACTTAGATAAATTAATGGCAAATATGAAATATTGCTTAAATATTCCATTGCATAAAGTGAATGAAGTTTTGATGCCAAAACCTGCAGCCATTATAATGTATGACTATAATAACATAAGCCGTTCAAATACGCAATTTTATAGTTTATAAGCAATTAATTCAAAGGTGAAAAAAAATCAAACAAGTGGTATTTAAGATGACTTAAATACCACTTGTTTGTTTTTTGATAGTTTCATATGAATAAATTGGATCTTATTACTTCCTGCTTTTGGAAATAAAATAAAAATGTTCGTTTGGGAATTTATATTGAAACAACAACAAAAAAACTGATATTTATTTTTTTTTAATTTCTAAACGAGCATTTTTATTTTATTTTGAAAAACAGGCAGCTTATATTTATTATTCATTTTGAAAATAATTTCACCAGTTTAAGGAATATAGGTGATTCTCAGTAGTAGGGAACTCTTCCCACTGCGGCAATTAAAATTTTAAAATTTGGGTAATTAAAATTGTAAAATTCTTTGAAATTTGGCCGAAATTTTAAAATTTGGGTAATTAAAATTTGAAATTTTAGAATTTTAATTGTTAAATAAACAAATGTGTAATTTATTAGGCGTGGGAAAAAAATGAAAGTGCCCTGTAAGCAAAATGTGGTTAAAAAAATTGTGATGAATTGAGTTAACGATGAGTGTAAGTGTGAAATTAATGGGTGTGTAACATTTTTGAGGTGCAGATATTTAGGGTGTGTTTTGTTATGGAGATGTCAATAGTGAGTTTGTAACTTGAAAAAAGTGTCTTACTATTATGGTTATTATGGGCTGATATTGAGAAATTGGGGATGTCAATAGCTACTTCGGAACTATTGACTGACTTACTATAGACTAGATTGAGACATTGGGGATCGCACCATAGATTCGTAGACGATTTGTTGTTGACAATGTCACCAAACTTGTTGACAAAAGAGGTGACTTGAAGACATTTGGTCCAATGGATCCTACAGGGATTTATTTATGGCTATTGATTTGAGATGTTGATAATTTTTTGTGGTGCTTGTGTTTACATTTAAAATGTAGTTGTGTTTATTTAAGCATGTCCGTCCACCAATTGACTGGTAGAGGGTTTGTATATTTTTTTGTTTACGTTAAATATGCATGCTTAATCTTGTTGGTGTTTTTGTTTATTCAGGTGGATGTGTTGGAGAATGAGTCATCATCCTAATTATTGTTTGTTGGTGGCGGTTGGTTAGAGGTTGTGTTTACATTAAGAGTCTGTACATGTGGATTGATGTCTGTCTGTCTGTCTGTCCATATTAAAATCTTGCTTAATCTTGTTTATTGCTTTGTTTATTCAGCTGCATATGTTTTGCGAATGAGTCATCATTTTGATAAGATAATTTCATTACTCAGCATTTAGTTGTGGTGTATTTGAAATAAAAAAAAGTTTGTATTTGAAATAAAAAAACAGTTGTCTATTTTTATTTTGCTATACATTTATATTTTATTACATAATTAAAAACTTTTAAAATTGTTAAGTTTACGTTAATAATAATATTAATAATACATAAATTATTTTAAACAAGATTTTTCTTTTGTTAGTAAAAGAGCATTTCTTGATGCGCAAATACCATATGTGTGATAATTACAATAGAAATGGTCGGGATATTAAATTTCCATTTGTTTAAAGTTGATGCACCCAAAGTCCTTGATGTTAAAAACTCTTTTTTGATGTATATTTTCTAGCCATTGTCTCTTTTATTCTCCTTTAACATATATTTTAGAATAGCGTACATTACCTTTTAAAAATTTGCTGACGCTTTGAAATGTGACTGATCCATCGTTCCACTTTAGGTGATGATAGTTCTTTGTTAACTAGTTTACTTCTTTTTGCTTCTTTGGCGGTGGACGTTTAAAATCAAAGGGTGGTTCTATAATGAAATTTATGGCTTCATTGTTGTTGTTGAAAACGATCGCTACTTCTTTTGCGATGAAATCATTTGAATAGCTTTTGAATCCTTGCATATCTATACAAGCTATATTATCATCCATATTGTTTAATTTATAAGACTTTTCGGACTTGTCCTTTTATGGGTACATATTCAATTATGCGATCATGAATAAGAATGCTGTAAGCTGATGTCTTTGATGCACTATTTGTAGCTGTTTCAAATTAATTCAATTTTTATATCAATTGGTCTGTTATTGAGCGATTCGTTTTGATGGCTGATATCTACTACAATAATCGGTGCATTATTTTAAAATTCTTGAGCAGTTAGAAGCGGTTGAGATTCTCTCATGTAATAGCTCTGTTGAAATCTTAGATACATATCATATAGAATTGCATAGCGTTCATTCTTAAATTTGATATTTAGGTCATCATATGGATATGATACTGAATTTAAATGTACTTTTAAATGTGTCAGGTCACAATGAACAAACTTACTTTCTTGTTGAAAAGCAATCAATGCAAAACGGGATCGTTCTCTACTTGCAGCTAATTTAACATTCCAGATATGACTTGTTCCTGTATTAAGTTGTGGATTCACATGACAATCCCAACTACGGAATGCCATCGGTATAGAAGCACCATTGTTATTAATTTTTATCATATTCAACTTGCTAAAATCAGATAATTGTAAATGTGGAATTCTCCATCAGATGAGTGAAATTGAAAGTTTTGGTTTTTCCGTGGAAACGTTCGAGTGTACAAGATCTTCATCGTTCTTATTACGCAAGAGTATCAATTCATGTTTTCCATTTAGTATGACTTTGTTGTAGTCTTCAGCGAAACCCAAAAGCATTTTTAATGGTACATAAAAGTTAAAATAACCATTAACAAGTTTCAAATCATTAATTTTATTCCAGCCAGCATTCTGCATTCCAGTGCTTTCCGTTGGTGATAAAGAAACCAAATTTTTTATGGTACTTGTGCCATTGTATGATCAATTTCAATACCATTAAGTTCATAACGAATTTCATCGAAGAGATATACAACAAATTTGTTTTTTAATTTAAAGTTGTCTGTAGATGTGGAGGTTTTCTCATCTATAACAGATCCCTCTACATATATATAACTTTCACTAGGTAACACATACAAATCTTGATTTTGTATTGAAATGCGAATTTCATCATTATTGTTCTAAGATTGTATGTATGGCACGTATGTATGATAGTCCTTTTTGATTATATTTTCATCAGATAAGGGTTTCTCTAAGACATTTATTATTGAACTCATTTTGCCTTCAATTTAAAATTCAATGAATTGAGAAAATTTTTATTTGGTGTCGTTAAAGTTTTTTAATGAATTGATCTATTTAATTGTGGTTTAGGTCGTAATAATATTTTAGGTTCGTATGCTGATGGTGTTGTTGTTGTTGCTGTTGTTGCTATATTCTGTGATATACTCGAGTTGAATATTAGCATTATTATTTAGTTGGTCTTAAATAAATTCGTATCGTTATTTCCTCTCCTCGGAAATTAATTAAATCACCGTGCTGATCAATTACTCGTATAGCTAGTGAACTTATCTCTCTGGAGTTCACCGGTAAATAGATGAGATTTCGAGGTATCTCATCTATTTTATATCCTGGAGGCACATTAATCGGAAATTCATGTAGTGTATGCGCCTTGGAATTATTCATATATGTATTAACAGCGATACTACTTTCAATTCGCAACAGACTCACCTTGAAAATATTAACTGGAAGATCAGAATAATGATCTACGTTTGGAGTTAGGATTTTACTATTGAATCCCAAGAGTTTTCCAATTGTATTTTCTTTATTAAAATGTAGAGCTGTTGACTTTAACTGGCATTGTATTGTTATTGGCTTCTATAAAAATTCTATTTTCTGGATTGTAGCGTTTATATTGTTCCTCTATATAATCAACTATATCATTCAATTCATAAGATCCAATTGGTATTTCAATAACATTTTCACCTATATGAAAAAAATTGTTATAGACATCAACATTTGGGATGCTATTATATGAATGAAAATCAGTTAGAGCACACTCATATGCCCCATTTAAATCAATAGGTGGGAAGTAATTAGCAGATAGCACTGATGATTTGGAGCTTAGAGTAAATGTTATTGACATTATGACTGTCTGCTTACGAATAAATAAAGTTTAACACAAAATTGTTTATAAAAACCATATTTTTTATTTTAAATTTACATTATAATCTTAAGTACTAAGTATGTATAATAATTGCTGATATTGTTTAAACTATAATATTTCATCTTTACTTATCCAAGAATTGTGATCGTTACTAAGTCCTAACCATTTAGCAAATGCTTTGGCACCTCTGGTTTTAATAACCTTTTCAACTAAATATGTATTCGGAAATCTTGTTTTTAAAAGTTCATCATAAAATCCACCTTTAATAGGATTTCCACGATAATATTCTAATATGTATGTTGTGGTATATGTATTTTGAATAGATTTAATTGTGAAAATTTCTGTTGTCCAATTTGGAGTATAACCTTTTTCAAAAATATGCTTATATTTGCTTATGCGCACATGATCACCAACATTAAATTTCGATATTTTATACATCTTCAAATGACTGTATACTGTATTCAATAATTTTTTCTCATTTGAAGAGTTGACTTTAGTTGAAGTCATTTTAATGGTACGATGAACTTTTCTGTTATATGCTTCTAATAGATCTTTGTAGATATCAAGCCAATTGTATGTACTATTAAAACTAAATTCTTATCACATCATCCCTTTTAATGTTCTATTAAATCGTTCTACTATTGATGCTTTCATTCTGCTATACGTTGAATAGTGATTAATGTTGTACTTATCCATCAATTTTCCAAAGTGTTTATTGAAAAATTCTTTACCATCATCTGTTTGTAGGTTTTTTGGTACTCGTCCCAATTGAAAAATATCTGACATGGCTTGGGTTGTTTCAAGTGCAGTTTTTGTTTTAAGTGGTACTGCCCATGCAAATTTGGAGAATGTGGCAATTACAGTTAACAAAATTCTATAATTATTATTGTCCATAGAATAATTTCCCATTTCAACTAAATCAGCTTGCCAAAGATCATCTATTCCTTTCAGCACAACTCTACGACGTAAAAAAGATTTTCGACCTCGTTTATGGAGTTCATTTGCTAAAATTCTTTTTGAAGTCATTTTTTAGTATTAAGAATTATTTTCGATGTGTTGTGATCTATTTGATACACTTTCAGCTATTGACACAAACATGTAACTTTCAAATCTATAAATCTTCTCATTAACATTTCTTTTGTATACTTTCAAAAAAATTTTGTAGATATCCGTCTTCCAAAAATTGTTTGATTTTGCAAATACTTTCTTGCATTTTCTTATTCTCTTCCAACTGTAATATTATTGCATGTTGTAACATTTCGATTTGAATTCTTAGAGTATCATGAATATTGTTGTTATCTTCCTTAAAGTATTTTAATAGCTTTTGTTCTATTTCTTCGATTTGAGTTTGCAGAAACAATTTATTGACAACATCGTTTTCTTCCACAGCTTTTGCCACATTTTGATTCTTTTGTTTTGGACATCGATGTTGTTGTTCGTATCCATAAAGAACCCCAACATTTTAGGGGCATTTTTCAATGAAATTATATTGCTTGTATCGTTTAGATAATGTCCAATCTTATCAACAGACATACTTTATATAGATTATTCTATTATATTAGCTTCGCGAAGTTCTTCAATAATTGATACAATTTCGTTATAATGATTAGTATGACCTGCAGCTTGTGATGATACCAGTAGTCGAAGTCGATCTACCATCTCATTTTGATCATCCCAATATATATAGTTTGGCTTATGAGGGTTAAACTGCATCAACCCATCACCTTTATAGTTAGATATTGTCTTATTTGGTATTTATTTTGATAAAGTCTGTTGGTTTTTATCTTTAAACATCTTTTTATACCCTTCACCAAAAATGGTAAGGGTATATATAGGTTTACCATTCCGTTTGTAATTTCTACAGTAATCACTTGCGACCCCATAAAGTATATATATTCGTAATCCTTATAAAATCTAAGTCGATTTAGCGGTGACCGTCTGTCCATTTTTCTAACTGATGTTGAAAGGTATAGATCAGAGGTCCTAGAAGACTTATGGATATTGAAGTCGCTTGACTGGCTTTTCCTGAAGATTTTTGCATGTGAAATTCAGGAAAATCGGCTCATATATAACAGAGATATATCCAAAAAGTTACTTTGTTCCGATTTTCATGTGTTTGTGAATTTCTATGACCCTATACGTCTGGCAGTACTCTACACTCAATTTATCTGTCAAATTCAGCTCTGAGAAGCTTATTGTAATCATCGAAATCGGTCCATAAATGGCTGAGATATGGACAAAATAAAAAAATAAATAATATATATAACTATATATATATATATATATATATATATATATATATATATATATATATATATATATATATATATATATATATATATATATATATCTATACACATATATATATATATATATATATATATATATATATATATATATATATATATATATATATATATATATATATATATATATATATATATATATACATATATAGATATATATGTATATATATATATATATATATATATATATATATATATATATATATATATATATATATATATATATATATATATATATATATATATATATATATATATATATATATATATATATATATATATATATATATATATATATATATATATATATATATATATATATATATATATATATATATTCTATGTATATCATATATATTTTAAAAATGTTGTAAAAAGAACTAGTATCGAACACATCACCTACTGCACACCAGCCTGACCGCTTGCTCGTCCACCAACGAGCTCATTTTAAAATAGTGTATGTTCGTGTGTTTTGTACTAATGAATTATTCGTAATAGAAAGTCTTCTTAGATTTTCTGTACGTCATGTGTTTGTTGTAATTTTACCCTTTTGGTATTGTTGTAATTAGTTTTCATACATTTTTATTATTATTAAAATAAAATAGAGTGGTAATAAAAAACAGGTAATATTGATGTATTCGGCTCCCCTCTACACCAGAGAGGCTTAGTTAAATGATTGGTAATTTGAGCGTATTTCAGCTAAACATATTTTATGGTGCAATTACCCTTTTTTTTATTAGATTTGATTTAGTGTCCAGAGGTGGACAAATTTTTTTCAAGGATGGAAAACCAACATTTTAAAATGGTTTAAAAATTCAAATTAAAATTAACTTTTCAAACAACTTTTTTTATAATATACCTACAATTATAAAAAAAAAAATAGAAATAGTTCTCTTCAAAGTTATTTTTCATCTTTAAAACTAATTATTAAATATTTTTAACCGGTTTTATATACATATTTGCTAAATATTTGTATGTATTTCCGACCTATTTGCAAAATATTTAAGGTGATATTTTGAAAATATCGAAACCAGAATATTTATTATGGTTTTATGGACGATAAAAAAAACTATTAAGAAAGATAATGTTGTTCTTCTCCCTTTCATCAAAAACAATAATAACTTTGAAGTTTTAAATTCGATTTGTTCTTTTTTAATTTCTTTAAAAAGTGAATTTCTTTATTTTGTTGTCTTTGCTCAAATATTAGAAGATTGTGATTTTTACTTTATTAGAAAAAATTTAGGTCCTAATGGTGTAAATCACTTCATTAAATTGAAATTTATATACACTGAAAATAGTTCATGCAACATTTTAGGAAAAAACTTTCGTAGTGACTTTCGTAAAAAAATAAACTCCAAAGAGGTCATGAAAATGTAGAGTTTGCGATCGGGAAGTAGTGCAAATTTCGTGCAAATTACATAGGGTTGTCATTGCAAGAAGTTCTCTTTTTCGGTACATAATCACTGAATTGGGAGCGATGTATAGGAAAATTTCCTTTTTTGCGTTCCATAATATTTTTTCCAGGAAAAAGACTAAAAAGATACACATTTTCGCAACTTGCTTCTTTTTATACGAACTTAAAAGCAAAACAATGTTTTCAGTATATTTAATTAAATAACTATTAATTTTTAGACGAAAGTTAGTTCATAAATTTTTTCATAAAATCGTATTTTAAACAAATAAGGGCTATATTCGACTATGCCGAATCTTATATACCCTTCACAAAGTAATATAAAAAGTATATCTGTGGTCACAATGTATAACAGTTAAGTCGAGTTCGTCGAGTGTATTTATCATTATAATTTTGTTTATTTCTCTTCACTTAACTTTTATTTCATTATAAATGAAATTACAAATTAATATAGTATAAAATTGCTATCATTCGCTTAATCTAAATTCCCTGATTTTACACAGCGATTTTAAAATTCTCTTTTGACCCCTTGCCAAAGTCGAGTTTAGTCGTTAATCCTTGTGTCTTATGTAGCTAATACGAAATAAAGTATTTTGTAATACATACATAATTTATTCAATTGAGTGTTTTTTTTAATATCTAATGTGTAATTTACGCATCAGATACATACTTCTTTGTTGCGATTACGTGTATTAGTTGTACAAAAACTATATTACAAAATTGGTATTCTTAAACAAGAATTTTTAGGTTATATATACAGTTCATTTCGCATTAATTTATGCAAATAAAAATTTAGAATCATTTGAGCTCAAAAAATATTGATTTTCTAAAAATTTTTTTGCAATTTTTCTATTTGATACTAAAAAATTGTATCCCAAATAAATATTTTATTGATTTTATTTATTTACTATTAATTTATTTGCTATAATATATTTTTCTATTATTGATTTTAATATCTTATGAAAAATAAGTATATTAACATTAAAAGAATCATCTAAAAAATAAAAATAATAAACTTTCAGGCGCCGTGATTTGAGCCCGGCTCCCGAGAAAAAACAACAACTGAGAAACCGCCTAGCGCTCTCATATATTTAATATAAATACTTAACGGTTCCACCCAATAAGAGCGAAAACAAAAACAGCGAATCCAAAACAGCGAAAAAATAAGAGCGAATACAAAATGAGCGAAATGCAAAATGAGCGAAAGATATAATTAACGAAATCCGACTTATGAAATGAAACAAAAATCGCGCGATTTTTTTTCATTTCATAAGTCGGATTTCGTTAATTATATTTTGATAATTTAAAAGCTCTCTACAAGTGCATGAGCAGAAACTTAACGAAGTAAAAATTGAACAATATATTGCAGGCCAACACCCACCAAAAAGCCGAAAGATTTATCGTGATACAGCTAAAAAAATAGAAGACCTGGTTAATGATTTAATTGATTTTTTACGGGGTATTGCACACAACTTTAATCTCCAAATCTAATTCGTGTATTATAATTTTATTCAATTATTTAATATTGTGGGTTATTTAAAATACGAAAATTAAATTTATCGTTTGTTAATTAGAAAATTATTATACTTATGATAATTTGTATAAGTTTTTGTCTATTTAATATATTTTCAAAGTTATGGAACTTTCGCTCTTTTTTATCTTTCGCTCTTTTTATTATCGCCTTTTTTTCTTTCGCTTTTATTTTTTCGCTCTTATTAATTCGCTCTTTTTGGGTGATACCATACTTAACAGGTGGCTTGCAGGGTGAGTCATACAATATCTCAACTAATATTATATGGATCGTCCCACAAAAGATCGGATAGGGATGGTTGCCAGATTTGATGATTTATCGTCATTTTGAAAATGGGACTTTAACGACTAAACGATTCTTACCTTAATTTTGACGATTTTTAAGAATTATATGTTAATTAATACATTATTTTTCTGCTGAGAGCTGAGCTTTTTGGCTGAGAGTTTTTTTCTTCTCGGGAGCCGGGTTCAAATCACGGCGCCTGAAAGTTTATTTTTTTAGATGATTCTTTTAATGTTAATATACTTATTTTTCATAAGATATTAAAATCAATAACAAAAAAATAGATTATAGCAAATATATTAATAGTAAATAAATAAAATGAATTAAATATTTATTTGGGATACAATTTTTTAGTATCAAATAGAAAAATTGCAAAAATTTGTTTAGAAAATCAATATTATTTGAGCTCAAATGATTCTAAATTTATATTTGCATAAATTAATGCGAAATGAACTGTATATGTGTAACCTAAAAATTCTTGTTTAAGAATGCCAATTTTGTAATATACTTTTTGTACAACTAATACAAGTAATCTCAACAATTAAGTCTGTATCTGATGCGTAAATTACACATTAGATATTAAAAAAACTCTCAATTGAATAAATTATGTATGTATTACAAAATACTTTACTTCGTATTAGCTACATACGACACAAGGATTAACGACTAAACTCGATTTCGGGAAGGGGTCAAAAGAGAATTTTAAAATCGCTGTGTAAAATCAGGGAATTTCGATCCAGCGAATGATAGCAATTTTATACTATATTAATTTGTAATTTCATTTATAATGAAATAACAGTTAAGTTAAAAGAAATAAACAAAATTATAATGATAAATGCACTTTTTCCGAACTCGACTTAACTGTTATACCTTGTGACCACAGATATACCTTTTATATTACGTTGTTAAGGGTATATAAGATTCGGCACAGCCGAATATAGCACTCTTACTTGTTTATTCAGTATTTTTTATTTGTTCATATGAATATCATCATAAAAACCATCGGTTTGCATCGTATAGGTAAATGAATACGTATCCGTGTACTCAATGTGACCATTGTAACATTATTTTTAGCATTTTTTTTATTATTTATTTGGCTTTTTCTAGCATTTTGTTCCAAATAAATATCAAATTATAACAACATGTCATAGAAAAAAATACTCAATTTAAAGTATATTTATGATTGTATAAACCAGAACTCAACTATTGAGTCGATTGTCCTTCCCGTTTCTCAAAACTACAAGCTACAAATTTACAAGTAAAATACACACAAAACAACAATAAAATTCGTAAAAGTTCTGTTATTTTTAGGTATTGTACTTGGAGATTTATAACTTGCAGTGTTGAGAAATAAGCCTCTGGGCCCTATTTCTTGTAAATTCAAGATACAAACCTAGGATTATAACACCAAAAAACAACAACATTAAAAAAATTATTGTTGTTTTGTGTTTATTTTACTTAAAAAAATGGAGCAGGTAAGCAATTCGCGTCTATTTTTTATACGTTTGATCACTTGTAAATGATCCATCACAGATCATTGTGGAAAAATGTTGGTCCTGTTCGTAAATGAATCATGAAAGTTTATATGTCCTTAAATGATCTACTGAAGCAGAGGACGCACAAACAAATGTCAAATACGAAGTACATAAGCGGGTACCATACAGAGAAAACTAAATTTCACTTTCTGTAAAGGAATTCAATAAAATTGTAAATATTTTATCTAGGAGCGGACCTATAAACAAATTTGTAAATATAGACAAAAATAACTCAACAATTTCATTGAAAACAAGTAGAGTGCTATATTCGGCTTTGCCGAATCTTATATACCCTTCGCAAAGTAATATAAAAGGTACATCTGTGTTCACAAGGAATAACACTTAAGTCGAGTTAGGACAAAGTGTATTTATCATTATAATTTTGTTTATTTCTCTTAACTTAACTGTTGTTTCATTATAAATTAAATTACAAATTGATATAGTATAAAATTGCTAGCATTCAGTTAATCTAAATTCCCTGATTTTACACAGCGATTTTAAAATTTTCTTTTGACCACTTGCCAAAATCGACTTTAGTCGTTATCCTTTGTGGGTACAGATATATGTACATGCAATTATACACGAAATTGCTATGCAATAATTTCCAAATAACTTTCTTAATTACTGTTTTCGTAAAATATGCAAACTTTTGTATATATGTAGCTATTACGTAATAAAGTATTTTGTAATACAGACATAATTTATTCAATTGAGAGTTTTTTTTGGATATCTAATGTGTAATTTACGCATATTCCTAATAAAATTATGACATATAATATTACCGTTATATTATTAGAGTTATATAAAATATTAGAGTTATATTAGAGTTATATAAAATATTTGGGATAAGTCAAACTGTTAATCCTAACATTTGCGATCTTAAAAATGTTTTTTCGGTCTCCTGTAAAAATTTTCAAAATGTGACTATAGTTTACCTCCCACATACCTAGATAATAATCAATGTCAGGATTACGTGCTAAGCGAGCAATCTAAGTACTTAGACTATAATGTGCGTGTAATCTAATCCCTCCTATTATGAATAGCGCCGTCGACGTCATATCAACACCACAGCAAAAAGTTGTCACTTGTCTACTCTTTGTTGACAAAAATTGGTTAATACTAAAAAGCTCTATTAATTATAGAAGTTTTAGACAACATTAAGAGTCAGCCAATAGTAGTCAATTGATGTCAACAACGAGTAAACAGGTAACTATTTTTTGCTGTCGTGTTGCTGTGACGTCCACGACGCCACTCACAATAGGGAGGAACATGTCATTTACTACCCTACGGTAAATGGAACCGACACAACTCACGTGACCGGTCCCCAAGTGGTAGGGACCACTTCCTATGAAGCGGGCCAGCCACTTTTACATGGGGATGGCCTAGGATGGGGTTAATTGATACTTTGTATGCACCTTGTAACTTGTCTCTGAACCATCTTTATGTAGTCCTAATCGGTAAAGAATAATATAGATTATATATAAATAATATTACAAAATTTTGCTGTAATTACCGATTAAATTATTTTTTTATTGTTACAAATCCAAGTAGAAATTGTATTTTATTTTTAAGCCGTGTCTTTGATAGGATTCGAACCGACAACCTCCGGCATAACAGGCTAGTACACTACCCACTCGAGAACAGGGGAACTTAGATTTCAATGTTATAAATGCCAGTTAAGGTGGAGTTAATATCTGAATATATGTAGTTAAGCTGGAGTTAATATCTGAACAGGTTCCTGAGTGGCATGGCAGTCTCATTGAAGGGAGACAATTAATATTATATACTCGTAGATACTATGTGATAGGCCTTAGATGCAAGTGCATCGAATTTGTTCAGTGTCGTTTACTACAATACTACCCGGAGTATCAACTAAATTTACTGAAAATGGTTCATATGTGACCATTCCCACTAAACCTGAGATTCGAAATAAAAGCAGATTCGCTAAAACGAAGAATTTTCGAAACAAATTTGTTCGATAAATGGTCGTGAATCTAAAAAAAATCGAATGTTCGCAAATGCGAGCTTTTGTCGACAATGTTGCGACAATAAGCTCAATTGCCAAATTTCATAAAATGTGAATCTTCGCAACATCGAAATATTTCTCGATAAGAAGCGCAATTGGCAAATTTCATAAAATGTGAATGTTCGCAGCATTGAACTATTTGCGATAATTTATCGAATGTGTAATTTACATACATGTGTGCAATAATTGAATAGAAAAAATTTGCCACGATAGCCTAGTGGATGTGTGCTAATTTGTTAGCCTGGAGGTACCGTGTTCGAATCTGATTGAATGCAGCGTAAGTTAAAATTTAAAATAAATAATTATTCCATTTACAATAAAATACATAAATTAAAAAATACAGATAACAATCTTGAAAAATCATTTTTCCCTGAATTTTTGTGGTATCGATATTTCTTCGATATTGGTTCGCTATTGATTTGTCAGCGAAACATAGAAATCGAAAGATTTGCTGCCACAAACTGTGGGACGAGTGAGCTCTAGCAGCTCTTTCTCTTTCCGACTTCGATAGCCGTTCGCGAGTGTTTTGTCCGAGAAACGTGTGCGCAACATTCGAATGCGATATTATTTTCGAATGTTTTGGTTTGCTGGGCTTACACAATATGTCTTTTTTCACCATTCACTACTCCTTATTATTGGTACCAGTCTCGTTTTCTCAAGTCATAGGACGAGTACTTTTTGATCATTTGTCACCAAAATTTCGGAAGGGTAATAATAGCTTCGATTATTTTGCATTGTGTATGTGAGAATAGAATAGAATTTATCCCTTATATAATATTATACAAAGTAAAAACTGTGGTCAACTTTTGGGATATATTTCAACACCAAGGTCGCTTACAATTCCACTTTTTATGTAATCGCACAGTAGCGACACGTACTGACATCGTATCTTATTTTTTAAGCGAGTGCCGCTGTGGCTGACTGGTAGCGATGCTAGGCTGTTAGTCCAGAGATCGCGGGTTCAATTCCTACTATTGACCCTTGATGTTTTCCGCAGAAAACAAAAAAAAAATAAGCAGCCTTTGACACGCTTCTATTAAATCTAAGTTGGAAAATAAGCCAAAGAGTCACCACTACTAGCTGCTACTAAATATTGCTTACATCACCGATTACGTAATGGGTATTTTTACCACTGGGTACAGGTATGAGACAATGAGTACAAAATCATACATACTCTCACTAAATTCTGTTTGACTCTGAAAAGTGATTTCTGTTTGAGTTTTCCCATTTCGTTGCATTACGTATGTACGTTAGGGTGACAATTAGATATATGACGAATTTTTTGGTCAACTTTGTTCACAAACTAAATATTAGCCCCCATATTCATAATACTTAAAATGAGTTTGAAATATATTTTAGTTAAAATGTTTCATACAAAAGTTTTTTAAAATAGATTTCAAATACATTTTATTTTTTTATACATATGGGGATAAATATACAAGCATATACACACACCTAAATCAGTTGTATATTTCAATGATTCCTTAGTACTCCAAGCTCATAACATCTACAAATAGAAACACCGCATCTGCTCTTATCTTAACCCATAGAAAGTTAAAACTTTAACTTCGATGATGTCGGGGCCATAATAATAAAAGTTAGGTGAGGGAGCTAACCAGCAAACCCAAAGCTATACATCTGAAATAGGATGCTACTCTGCATATCCTTTAGTAATATTTTACGCTTTGAAAAAAATATATATTTTAAATACTTCAAATTGCTCAAATAGTTGTATGTGCTGTAGATCGTATAACTGTTGTTGCTAATTTCCACATAAACATTAGCTTAGAAATATTCCTAGCAAAAGCTACTGCTTCGGCAGAAGCAGGTTTATAAGCGAGAGAATCTTCTTATTGTTGTTTCTCCTGCTTCTACAGCTTTTTTTCGACTCGGCTTACTGTGCATTATCGGGACTCTACTGTAATTTAAAATTATTTTTATAAATAAAGCTAGAAAATGAAAATAAATAATTTTAAAATGCTAAAAATAATGTTAAATACAAAATGCAAATTTTGCAGCTAAGTCGAAATAAGAAATGCTTAATTTAGCTGTAATAATGCTAAAATGGCCACACTGTTGTTTACCGAAACCTGTACAAATTCACTCACTTATATAGAACTGAAAGAGCTGCATGAAATTCAGTTATTAATTCCCTGCTAGATGAAGCGGTAGGTTGACGAGTAAATAAAAAAATAAATTTTTTGATATGAAACTGGATTGGTTGAATCAGTATTTATTAGTGCTGGGTATGGCACTGGCTGTGAGTAGCCAAAGGTGGCGTATATTACAAATAATACTTATTTAAAATTTCACTTAAAATAATTAAAAATATACTTAATAGTTACTATTCAATAAATGCTCCCGGTGTGATAAAATCAAATCGCAAATATTCGGTTGTTGTAGCTCTACTAGAAGCTAGCGGTCCTTGTTCAATACGTGTCGCCATTGATGGCCCCACTTTAAGGGAATTTAAAGATGTCAACTTGCAGCCTTTTGAGTACAAAATTATAGAATTTTTTCCTAAACAACTACAAGAAGGGGATTATTTTCTGACAGCTGAGTCCTTGAATGGTGTAACCTTGAATGGTTTAACTTTTAAAAATTCAAGTAGTTTAATCGAGCTAACAGACGATTGTCCAAAAATTTATCTGCAAACGGATAAGGCTATTTATAAACCTCAAGACTTAGTAAAATTTCGTTTTGTTGTGTTAGATGAACATACCAGGCCGTTGAATATTGAAGATCCTATAAGTGTGGACATATCGGTGAGTTAATTTTGATTTAAATGCTTAAATTTGTTTCGCCATATATACGAGAGTTTTGTATGTATATATTACGAAAGTTTTGTTTTTTCGTGAAATGTTGCATAGATTTTTTCATTTAATCACCCCTATTCTGCATTTCAATTCGAATAGAAATTATCTGCGTTTGCCAACTTTATCGTAATAATGGTCTTTTTACACTATCTCACAAGCCGTTCGACTTCTATAGAAAATGAAACGCTGATGTAATGAGCATATTGAAAGTTTTAAGGAAGCAATAGCAACACACTATATCAGGGTTGCATTTTATATAGAAGTCGATCCGGTTGTGAGATAGTGTAAAACTAGCTTAAGTATGCTGGCCGTATAAGGGCAACAAAAACAACAAAAACTAGATAATGCTTGTCAGAAAATTGCACGTGCTTGACGTAGTTTATGCAGAAAACTACCAGAGCCAAAAATAATCAGATGACGTTATACTGACACCTGTATATTTATTAAGGCTAATTTAGCCGACCGTAAATGTAGAAAACGTAGATGTAGTCGAATGTGCTGATCGTTTCTGTCTCACAGCTTTTCAATATGACAGAAACGATCAGCACATTCGACTACATTTACGTTTTCTACATTTACGGTCGGATAAATCAGCATTTACACTATGTACGTTCCGTTCCTTTTCAATTTTTTAAGTTTGTGTGTTTTCTACATTACGAACATAAGTCAGAGTTGTGTAGTTCAAGAACGAACCAGGTCAATTGAATGATCCACTCAATTGAATGATCCGCTCAATTGATCTATGTGGATCGCTCATAATATTAATGTCCTGTTTCCATTATGCAAACAAGCGACTGAGTGCTTTTAATATAAGTTTTAGGCAAACAATGCTTATTTGCAGTGTGGAAACAACACATAAGCGTTTTTAGCTTAGTACTGAGCGCTTTGCAGTCCATCATTAGGTTTTGTATTGAGGTTGACTGTTCAACATTTTTATGTATGAAGTTTGATAGTTCATCTATAGAACTAAGCTAAAAAAAATTATAGCCAGATTATTTAAAATATGCTACCAATGAAAATAACAACAAGCTTAAATTATACATATGTATATGTACATGTATGTACCTTTTCGCTGCTCAATATAACTGTGCTCGCCAAGCTTGCGACCGTGTGTAGTGAAATTTCGTTGACTTAGCGCTATTTATAATTCGTAACCGGTATAAATTATCCGAGGTCTGTGTGGACGCAAGTATCTTTTTAGTTCATGTTATAATAAAACTGGACAATAGTTGTTTTTATTTGTTTTATTTTCCTGTGCTTTTGCTTTAGGATATAAAAATGAATGTGTCAGAAGTAGTCCGAGCACTTCAAATCAAGGTTGGCAACCGTAACGAATAACTGTATCGGTAGCGGTATTGATATTAAAATTATTTTTATTTCGGTATCGGTAGCGGTGTTTGAGTTATATCGGTATCGGTATATACCGCTACCGAAACTCTACTACCGGTATTACAATTTATTATATGAAATCAAACAAAATGCTTAAGAACTAATAAGATACTTTAAAAATGCATCGTTTCTAATAGATTTAAACATGTCAATACCAAATTTGCAGTCTTTGAGATATCTTGGGACTTACTTTTATGATATTTAAGTCACTGTTGGATTATATCCTTATATATGAAAGTTTCGTGTCTCTATTTTCCTTCACGCTGATCTCCGAAACCGCTTCACAAATTTCAAAGAAATTTTGTAAGTGTATATAATTAACTAGATTGGGATTCCTTTAAATCAAACATTTACCTTTGTAAGGGATGACACAATAATTTGTTATAAACTCAAATATGTTCTTGAATCAAGCGTTATGTACTTCGTTTAAGAAACGGATTTAATTACGTATAACTTGATTTTCCTTTTGGGTGTGCCATTCATTAATAATAAATTTTATTTGCGCCAAACAATAATTTTTTACAAAAAGTCTTTTACAAATATAATATAAAATTATTTGCAAATTATTCGACCTTTATATATAAATAATACGTTGCCTAATTGCTTTAAGCTCGAGGTCCTCGAGGTCCTCGAGCTTAAAGCAATTAGGCAACGTATTAGTCTTTTACAAATTTTTAAAAACTGATTACAAATGTACATTGCTAAAAACTAGAGCTTGTTTATTAACCATAACAACTTTTTTAAATTATTTTATTTTATTATTAATTTTAAGTGCTTTTCCAAAGCCTTGAAAGATTTTAAATACCAAATAATGTAAAAAGAATGTGTTTTTTTTTTCTTCTTAAAAATCCTATAACTCGGCCGCATTTTATGCTATTACATCCCTGCGGAAAATTTGGTGACAAATGATCCAAAAGTACTCGTCCTATGACTTGAGAAACTGAGCCTGGTACCAAAAATAAAGAGTAGTGAATAGTGAAAAAAGACATATTGGTGTAAATGGTCACATATTAACCATTGTCAGTCAATTTAGTTGGTACTCCGGCTAGTATTGTAGTGAACGGCACTGAACAAATTCGATGCACCTGGATTAAGAGGCCTATCACAGTATCTATATAATATTAATTGTCTCCCTTCAATGAGACTGCCATGCCACTCAGGAACCTGTTCCGTAACTTTATTCAGATATTAACTCCAGCTTAACTGCTATTTATTACATTGAAATATAAGTTCCCCTGTGGTCGAGTGGGTAGTGTACTAGCCTGTAATGCCGGAGGTTGTCGGTTCGAATCATATCAAAGACACCGCTTAAAAATAAAATACAATTTCTAGTTGGATTTGTAACAATAAAAAAATAGGTTATTCGATAATTACAGCTGAATTTTGGAATAATATTTATATATAATATTATTATTCTACACCGAGTAGGGCTCCATAAGATAGTTCAGAGACTAGTTACAAGGTGCTTACAAAGGATCAATTAACCCCATCCTAGGCCATCCCCATGTAAAAGTGGCTGGTCCGCTTCATATGAAGTGTTAGAACTCGGACTGGTCCCTATCACCTGGGGATCGGTCACGTGACTTGTTTTGTGGCAGTTCCATTTACCGTAGGGATGTAATAGCATAAAATGCGGCTAAGTTATAGAATTTTTAAGGAAAATCTATTATTTGTACGTGTATTTTGTGTGGAAAAATTTTCCACGCTTTGGGAAAGTAATTAAAATTAAGGTCTGTAACTTTCAGTGTAATTTTTTGTGGACATATCCAACCGCATTTCAGGTGGGGACTACAAAAATAAAACTACTTGCAATAAAAATCACCCTTATATAGCTCCACCTAAAAATTTTCTTTCTACATATACTTATGCGGGATTTACACGATGACTTTTTTAGCTTGATTTTTTTTAAGACTATGGTCAAACGAGGAATAAAAGCGTTTAGCGGCCCAGCAAAAGAAATTTACTTTCTTAAGCATGGTACTCTGTTCATCATTTCGGTCGAAGTGCTGTCAAAAGTCCATAAAAAAAAATTTACACGAATTTTTTACGAAAAATTGCTGCAGAAGTAGTACTCCTTTTATTTTGCAAAAAACATATGAAATGTATTTACACCATTTTGAATATTCATGCGAAATAATATGAGCTCCACTGTTTTCGTGTGTAATTTACAACAAACACATTGGGTTTTTTTAAAACGTACACAATTGCAGCATACTTTCAAGGGCTAGTTATGATTAGTTACTTGTTATATTTTTCGTATGAAAAAACCAATGTTGATCAACATTTTTCGCAAATTTTAATAGAGTACTAAAGCTTTAGGCAATATCTTTTGGCGTTGTTGCTCAGTTAACCGTATTTTTAACACGTCCGACCATCAACTCTGAAAACATCAAGTTATAGGTCTTCGTATAAATCCCTTATTATTAATCTTTTTACCACAAGAAAAAAAAAAAATACAAAGCAAGCACTTTCATTACGAGCTCTTCTATTAATATTGAATGTCTAGAAATTGATACCTAGTTTTGAGCAATGTGATCATTTAAAATTTTATAAATGACTTTTTGGGGAAAAAGGAAGATTACGGTTTTACCTAAAGTTTTAGTACAAACAAAATTTTTTCTTAGTGCTATAAAAATTTTTATTAAATATATTTTCGATTGAAATATTGCACTACAAAATGCAAAAAGCCCTATTTAACATTGTAAAAGTTTTACAGGAGAAGCCATAAACTTTTTTAAGTGAAAACTATATTGACAATTAGTGCAAAATCTTACAATAGAAGTAAAAAGGGACCCACAAATTTATATATATTGTAAAATCTTGCACTAATTGTCAATATATTTTTCATGTAGATACGTTCTATGCTTCTCCTGTTAAACTTTTAAAATGTTAGATACGGCTTTTTGCATTTTCTGTGACGGTATAATAATTTATGTACTGAATACAAAGCAAGAAAGACATATTGGAAATCCCAAATTCCTGAAAAGGTTTAAAAAATCCTTAAATGAGACTATTTCGGTATAAAAATGTTTACTGAATAATTCACAGCAGATAAAACCCTGAAACAGACTTTTTATTTAATGATTCCAGCCTTGCGTATGGAGAAAACATTCCTTAAAGTTGATATTTGTATAATGAAAAATATGTTCAATTTTGTAAGCTCTGGTTACCGCAGTAACTAAAATTTCACAGAAAAAAATAGACAAGAATTATATTCAATAAAGCCATGTTATTAAAAAAAATATGAATTTCAATAACATTTATCTTTAACATAATAAAATATTTCGTTGTAAGTATTTCTTTTCCATGCCGGTTATTTCTTTTCTTTTTATACATAAGTACTTAAAACAAGTTCTATCCCATAAACAAATAAATGGGATATGGCTCAGCTAGAGAGTGTATGCTTTACGTCCGGAAAGCCCGGGTCCGTATTCCAGCCATGTCAACACTTTTTTTATTTTATATATATATTTTTATTTTGAAATAATTTTGTTATCAATATAGGGGAATTCTTTATCACAGGAAATTTGAAAAAAAAATTATTGAATACCGGGATTTTTGTTATCAAAAACGAAACTTATTTTTTTCTGTGTTGTAAACAAATTCTGTATATAATATACAAGAGTTTTCCTGCTTTAAGACCTTGTGGCAACCTTCAAATTTATAACTTAGGGTCAACTACACTCTTTTACAGACATGTGGTTATAGGCGGCAAAAATTTTATTAATATAATGCAAAAATTTTATTAATATAATGTACAAATTACCGGTAGTCTGTAATAACGTTCCTATAACTTGACGTCTGTAGTTAAGGGTTAATACTATTTTATTCTGCTAAAAACGAATAAACGAATTTAAGTATACAACTACTTAGCGTGTTTAGCGCAACTGCAGTTAATTAAACACATAATTTATTACTCACAGTAAATATTAATATTAATACCTTTATAAAATTTAATTATTCGTTTAATTAATTCACTACTCTTCGCGTCAAGATTTTTTGTTTGTCTGTTGTTATTCGTTGAAGAGTTGTGAGCCGGTTGGTTTTGATTATTCAAGAGTATCGGAGCTGCCGCCTCCATTCCCCCTCCAGTAACAAGGTCAGTATCTAGTTGGAACGATATAGGTTGTTGTTGTTTCTTATAATAAAATAAATAATAAATAATAAATGGATACTGTCATTGTTGTGGATACTGTTGTATTTAATGTGTTCAATGCGGTGAGACACTTAATCACATACTCAGCCATGTTGAATTGCAGATGCAATTTGTTGGGGAAATCACAGGTACATAGCAGACACCATTGGCATACTACATCAAACCGGGCGGTCCCGGCTTGTATTTGTATTGCTTTTTATACCGTTGAGTCTTGAGCCGTTTGGGAAAACGTTTCATAGTGTACTATAAGAATTTTTTTCCTTTTTCTGGCCAAAACTAAAAAACTAAATGTTGAAAATTCGCAATTATTTTTGCTTTAATATATCTAAACACAACAAATTAACGTCTCGGTTTACATTTTTCCGCCTCGTTCCGTTCATTCCGATTTCTAAATGAGTTAACAAAAAAGGACTGTATGCAGTGAAGAAAGTCTAAATTTTGTAAATTTCAGATGAGTCATTAAAAAATTTCATTTCATAATTTGTTATGCCTTTAACGGCCCTTTTCACAATGTACGGTTAAATTTCTTTAATTCGCCTATTCGGTAGATTAAATCAAAATAATCGAAGTGACCTTAAGTTAAACGAATAGATCTATGAAGTCTTTCTTAATACGCTTTTATTAGCTTCGTATGTATGTTAGTATGTAACGGGATATGCGTAACATTACTATTATTGACTAAATATGTTGACGACCTGTTTGCGATAGTGAGGAAATGTGCAATAGAAGGAATCTTAGAAGAACTAAATACATTCCATCATATAATTAAGTTTACAATTGAAATGGTGCAAGAAGGAAGATCACCACAACTGGACGCTTCTGGACAAATTATAAACTGTCAACAAAAAAAAAAAAGCACAATGAACAGAGTTAATAATTTTATAAAAATGGATTTCCCTGAAAAAATTAGTGAACAAACTAATTTAGAATATACATAGAAACTAGAAATAAGCGATCCCGTGATTTTTAAAGAACATCGTGAACAGTGAACGTGATTCAAAAGTCGCTGTTACTGTGATCACTGTTTTCAGTTCTCTTATAGCAATGTAATTATCAAAACACGCATGCGTATCTACGCCTTAAAATATACTTTGAATTTTAAGAGAACACAAGAATAGCAACACTATTCGTTTGTTGTTATTGTACGTAAATAAAAAAACGTTATTACCCACACAAAGAGTGAAATATCATAATATTCTCTATGTAACAAATAGATAAGAACAACTTTGCAAGTTGCAGTTACTTGACAAATTTTGTCACAACTGTGAATCGTGATTTTTCAGTAACAGTGATTAAATCACAGGTACTGAAATATCGCTCATCTTCTGTGGCATAACGCTTCGCACTCCTTTAGAATCTGCACAGGTTGTTACTCTCAATGCCAAGTCTGTTGAGGTGTTTTCTCAGTCTGCAATAGCCTATGAGGAAGCCTGTGAGCATTCTTAGATTGTTTTTACTCAGGGACATGAGAGCTATGAAATGGTTTTGGTTATATGTTCTAATCATTAGCTTTGCATGCCTCAATCCAGGGAGATTGAGCCAGAGATGTTCTCTAGTCCTCTTGATCTCCATCGATATATCTTCCCGGGTTTTGTCCAGTCCAAGTCCGCAAAACGGTTCTGGACCGATCATGGGTGTACTTGCCCCCTCCTGGCCAATTTATCTGCATTTTCGTTTCCTACTACCCCGGCGTCTCCAGGAACCCAGCAGAGTGTGACCTTATTCATGCTGCTTAGCTGATTTAGCTTAATGCGGCATTCCCAAGCTAACTTAGAGTTAAACTCATATGACTATCCAAGCAGATGGCAATTTCTCTCCCTCGGTAGCCCCTGTCAAGATTAAATTGTGCGCATCTCTCAATCGCATAAACTTCCGATTGAAAAATTGTAGGAGATTTTCCCAAGGATTCATGGTAGTTAATACTTGGTCCTACAACTCCCATACCAGAGCCTGCCGGCGTTCTGGAACCATCAGTGTACCACCTGATGGTGCCAGTTCCAAAGGAATATCGGAGTTTCATTTCCCCCCATTTCCTTCTATTGGCCAGGACAGTCTCAAACCTCTTGTCGAAGTCATACACTTTATCCATCACATCAGAGGGTTACGCAAGCAGGGGAAATATTCTTGCCAGGGATGATTGCTCCCATTGGCTAATTAGACAGTCCCTGCTTGTGCTTTTCCCCGCGATGCTGATTACTTTTTGCCAGCAGTCTCTATCACAATCGTCGGAGGTGTGAGTTCAATCAGGACTTCCATAGCCGCCGTAGGACACGTCCTCATTGCCCCTGTTATGCAGAGGCATGCTAGCCTCTGTAATTACTCTAACCGATCTCTAGTCGTAGCCAGCCTGACCCTGTCCGACCAGGCAACTGCACCATAAGTGATGATAGGTGTCACTATCTTGGTGTATATCCATCTCAGAATTTTGGGTGTGCAGCCCCATGTTTTTCCAGCAACAGATCTACAAACCCATAGTGCTTTTGTTGTCTTGTCAACAGTCGCCTATAAATGCTGTCGCCATAACAGCATTGAATCTAATATCAGACCCAGATACTTGACCTCCGATGAGCTTTCTATCTGCACGCTGTCCACTCGGATGAGTGGTAAATGAAACCGAGTACCTAGATAATAATCGATGATGTCAGGATGACGTTCAAAGCGAGCAATCGAAGTACTTAGATTGCAATATACGTGTAATCTAATGTGTAATTTACTAATAATAGCTTCGATTATTTTGCATTGTGTATGTGAGAATTCGATTATTTTGCATTGTGTATGTGAGAGTCGTTGTATTTCATGGAATTTATCCCTTATATGTACAAAGCAAAGAATTGTGGCCTACTTAGAACGAAATTTTTCTTAAACTATAACCCAACATATGAAAAGTTATCCAATTCATAGACTTTTTACGGCAAAATCATGAACAGGGTAGTAAGGAATAAATAAAACTACTTATTAATTCCAAAAAATTTCAAATCCGTTATCACATACATGTCAACGGATCTGAATAAGACTTTGTACACTAATATTCACGTATCTGCCTTCTATGTGTCGTTTTGGTTTTCCAATTTCGCTGCAGTTTTCGAATTATCGTGCATCAAAGTTTGATTTTTTAGAAAATTTTTATGAAATACCCCATGTTTAAATTAAATTTACAACTTACAATCCAATTTGAAAATAAATAAAATATGTTCTAAAAGTTTAAGTCCTCGGGTTTCAAAAACTAATACTAAAAAAATACAGTTTCTTGCAGAAATATTGCAAAAATTCAAAAATATAATTAGCTTGCAAATATTTCAAAAACCTCATCTATAATTTTATAAATAAAATTTCTGCTTGTAGGTATTGTGTATAACATATTCAAAATTTGGAGTTGGAATTCCATGGGAAAAAAAATTACACAGACTTACAAATTGGTACTTTTTACATCCGTTTTGAACAAAGCTAAAAATTTTCTAATCACTTTGATGCGATAAAAAAAAAATACTGTGTCCTAAGTCTTCTTCCTATTACTTACATATTTTTTTTATAGGCATATCTAATATTTCCACTAGGGACACCAGTATAGTTCACCTTAACTCGAGAACAGTATGTACGCTTTCGACTAACAAAACAGCAGCAAATGCATGATAAAATTACATTCAAACTGTCTTAATACAATTAGGTAAACTAATGAGTGTTTTCTTCGTTATTCACATATTAGTATCGCGTTTTTTATGCAAAATTAGAAAACAATTTTTTTTTAAAAAGCTTTGAATAGATTTAAAACTGCAATAACTTAACGTGTAAATCAAATTTTTAAGTACAAATATGTTGCGAACAAAATCAGCCATAAATCACGAAAATCTGCATATCTACAACATGGCGCCGTAAAGGGTTTACCCTTTAACCGTTTATTTAAGGCCCTATACACTACACCAGCATGTACACGCAATCAACTATTGGTGAACAGTGAATTGGTCGTGTATGGGAATTTCGTGTGATTGTACGCTTTGCTGTAGTGATGTCAAACAGAGTTTGATATTTTGCTGATGGTACTAATTTGTGATATTGTGTATGGCGAAATTAGCAAAGTTGAGAAAAGTTAACAAAGAGTAAACGTCGGGGTAAAACACATTTACTTGAAAAAGTTGCTTATAAATTAAAAAAAAACAGAAAAGAACTATTGTAAAGTATTTTTCAAAACAAAACAAATCATTCCTAATAATTTTTTAATAAAAAATCACGAATTTAACTTAATTTCTATTTTCAAAATAATATGAATAATAAATTCGGTGCACAATACTTGCAACAACTCATCCGTACTAAACTTTTAAAGAAATTAATATTTCACCAACACGTTTGAATGGTACATATACATATGATTCGAGCACGATTCAACCAACATCAGTTATTTGTGCTAGTATGCTGGATTAGCTTATGGCCTGCTTTACTCTTGTTTTTAGAAGAAAAGCTTACATTAATCTTTTTATTAACATGGAAATATTATGGCCAAATATTTATTTGACGCTACTAAAACTACCCTACGTTAAATGGAACTCACACAAAACAAGTCACGTGACCGGTCCCCAGGTTGTAGGGACCAATCCGAGTTCTAAAACTTCCTATGAAGGGGACCAGCCACTTTTACATGGGGTTGGCCTAGGATGGGGTTAATTGATACTTTGTATGCACCTTGTAACTTGTCTCTGAACTATCTTATGGAGTCCTAATCGGTGTCGAATAATATAGATTATATATAAATATTATTCCAAAATTCAGCTGTAATTATCGATTAATTTATTTTTTTATTGCTACAAATCCAACTAGAAATTGTATTTTATTTTTAAGCGGTGTCTTTGGTGGGATTCGAGCCAACAACCTCCGGCATTACAGGCTAGTACACTACCCACTCGACCACAGGGGAACTTATATTTCAATGTAATAAATACCAGTTAAGATGGAGTTAATATCTGAATAAAAATACGGAACAGGTTCCTGAGTGGCATGGCAGTCTCATTGAAGGGAGATAATTAATATTATATAGATACTGTGATAGGCCTCTTAATCCAGGTGCATCGAATTTGTTCAGTGCCGTTCACTACATTACTAGCCGGAATACCAACTAAATTGACTGAAAATGGTTAATATGTGACCATTTACACAATATGTCTTTTTTAATCATTTACTACTCCTTATTTTTGGTACCAGTCTCATTTTCTCAAGTCATAGGACGAGTTCTTGGATCAATTGTCACCAAATTTATCGCAGGGTATGAACGGTTTTTTAGTATTTAGTGCAAATGAAGTTAGTAGAAAAAGTTTTGCTAATTCCACTTTGAAATTTAAAAGTGTTTTGGTTACAAAGAAAATTTAAATTTTTAGTTTTTTGAAGAACCAACGTACGGAATTTAAACCACTTCCAATCGGAATGGTATTTGGTAGGGTATTCATTCGGTTAACCGTTAATCGGTTAACCAGTTAATTAATACCCGATTAACTGACCGGTTAATTTAAAATTGGCTTTTTTCGATTAACGGTTAAGGCGGTTAATTTCAGTCGATTAACCGATTAACCGACGTAAGAAAATTTTTCGTATTATGAAGTATTTTTTGTGTGTTTAATTATTTGTTTCGTCTCATATACAAAATGTATGTGTTTAGAAATTACTTTTCATACAAACAAATAAATATATTCAGTGATTTTAACTTAAGTAAAATATTAAAATCTTTGAACGTGCCTATAAAAGAATTTAGTAAAGACTCTGCTACTCTAATTTAATAGTTTAATAGTTTTATAAAATCGAATAATACTGTTGCCAACGATTTAATTTAAAATCTAAGGATTAGAGTTAATGAGAGACGAATTCCATTATTTTATACCTCCACTCAGGAATTATTCCTTCTAGCAACAGTGTTGTAAAATACAGTACAAAAACGGAAACTAAGGAATTCGGAAATAAACTGTTTTTCGCTGAGCTCTGACAGCATGAATTAGATGATGACCTTACAACAGAAGATACTATCGATAGTAATGCAAGAAATGTTTTAACAGAATTAACCGAAACAATTAGAAGTGTTGAAAATTTGAAAAAAATAAATAAATTAAAACAGCACTCTAATGGCATAATGGAAAATTTTATAAGTTTAGTGAAATCCAGGAAAAGGACTGAGAAACTAGATGTTTTGTAATATGGATTGCTTTTGATTTCTTCAACATCTACGATAAATGAAAGGATTTTTTCAAGCCGAGTTTTATCAAAACTAAAGAAATTATTTTTCTAAAAGATTGTTTTAGAAGATCTCCTTAAACTATTAAAAGAACTGATATAATGATCTCACAAACTTGCTAATTTTTTAATGAATCATTATTTATGATTTGTTTTTGCTTGATTAAGTTCAAGAGTTGTTATATTTGTTATGTTATTGTTTTTGTTTTACTAATAAATTGAAAATAAAAAATAATTTATGCAATTTTATTTGCTAAAATTACTTGATTTGTGAAAAGACTTCATTAATCGGCTAACCGGTTAATACTGCAATTAACCGATTACTAACCGATTAAGCCAAAACCCCGATTAATTAATCGAGCGATTAACCGATTAAAGCAGAAACCCGATTAAATGAATACCCTGGTGACATCGCTGATAAGGACCACCTAATACTCTTTGTATAAAAATGTTAGGTATCTTCGTCATTCTGATAATAAAATAAATAAGAGAAATATCTTTGTAGCTTTTTAGTATAATTATTTTATTATTCTTTTATTTATTCCTCTTGGGAACATAGGGTATCAACAATACATTTGTAATAACTTCTGTCATTAACATTTAACTTAACATAGTCCCAGGATTTATTTATTTTAGCAAGGTCCTTCAAAAGAGTTCTTCTCCATGTCATGCGAGGGCGACCCGGTCTTATGCTTCCCTGTGGATTCCATTCTAAGGCCATTCTTGCAACTGAGTCATGTGGTTTACGCAAGGTATGGCAAATCCATCTCCATTTTCTTTCCTTGATCTGCAATTGGATGCGTTCTTCTTTTGCAATGTTCCACAGGCTTTCGTTGGTGATTGTTTTTTGCCAAAATATACTGCATATGTTTCGCAGACATTTGTTTATGAAAGCCTTCAGCCTATGTATAATGGCTTTGGTGAATAGCCATGTTTCACTGCCATACAACAAAATTGATTTGACGCAGGCATTGAATATTCTTATCTTCGTGGTTCTCGTAATTTGTGTACAACGCCATGTTTTTCTAAGCTGCCCAAAAGCACTTCTAGCCTTATTTAATATGTTATTGACGTCAGCATCTATTCCACCATTAGTCGACATAATGCTACCTAAGTAGCAAAACTTTCAACGAATTCAATGGGCTTATTTTGAATCATAATATATCTGTTGCAGCTGTTATTCAAACGCGTAGCAAAGGTTTTTCTTGTGTTTATTTCAAGCCCCACATGTTTAGCTAGCACCACAAGCTCATTTGCTTTTTCCTGCATTTCGGAAACTTTATGAGATAGCAGACAGATGTCGTCGGTGTACTCCAAATCTTCAAGTTGGGCTTATAGATCCCACACGATACCTCTTCTCCTTGTGAATAGCTTCACTATGATGTTATCTAGAACAACACCAAAAAGCAATGGCGAGAGTGGACATCCTTGCCGTACTCCGATGTTGGTTGTAAACGAGCTGCTGGTTGAACCATTATATAATACTTGTAGTTCAGCTGTTGCATACATCGCTTTTATAATATCAATTATTTTGTCTGGAACCCCCTTCTGTCTCAATGCATGCCAGATTTCATTCCTCTTGATTGCATCAAATGCTTTTTTAAAATCTATAAATAGTACGTAAAGTGGACAAGGCCATTCATTGGCTTGATTAAGGCAACTGCGGTGTAGACGAAAACCGGCCTGTTCGTCCCTTAGTGATTTCTCTATGGACTCGAATCTAGTGTGAATTATTGTTGCCAACACCTTATATATACTGTTAAGCAGTGTAATCCCTCTCCAATTTTCGCAATATCTCAAATCATCTTTTTTTTTTGGCAATTTTAACTATGTATCCTCTAGTGCAATCGTTGCTCACATTTTCTTCTATGCATGTGCATACTATATCACCATGAATGATTTTGGCGGAAGTGTTAGGGTTCACTAACAGCCAATCTGAAGCAATATTGTCTTCTCCTGCGGATTTACCCTTTTTTACTTTGACTATAGCGGATTTGAGACTTCATCGAGTGTTGGTACTTCACAGTTCATAAATGCATTTGTCTGGACGGGCTGTCTATCTACGGGTATGTTTTAATTACATTCATTACCATTACTTAGTTCATTAAAATACTCGCTCCATCTTGATGTCTGCTCTTCCATTCTTGTAAGCATTACGGTCGCGAATTAGTTGATTCACTTTGTGCTTTTTGTGTGTCATGCGGTTGATGAGTTGATAAAGTTCTCTTGTGTTGCTGGCTCCTGTCGCGGTTTCGGCATCCTTTGGCGTATTGTTCGAAATTCAATGCTTCATCAGATCACTTATTTCCTTCTTCATTTCGGGATTTTTTAACTTATTTATATCCAAACGCTTGTTCGATGTTTTTACTTCACTCCTCTTTTTCTTTAGTTTAATCTTAACGTATGCAACCACTACTTCATGGTCACTGTCAATATCTGCACATCTTTTTGTGCTGATATCCAATAAAGAGGATTTCCATCTCCTGTTAATACATATGTAGCCAATTTGATTACGGGTATTACCATTTGGGGAGGTCCAGGGAATAGTGACCAATAATTACCATTTTGTATGCCTGACATAACTCCACAAATCGTTCGCCGTTCTTATTTCTAGTACGCATGCCGTGACGACCCATTACCTGCTTTAGGCATATGCACGCACCCAGTCTTCGCATTGAAATCACCCATTAGAATAACAACATCCTGTTTGGCAACAGAATTGAGAGTTTTAGCTAGTTTGTCATAAAACGCGTCCTTATCTGCTTCTTCTGCTTCCTCTGTCGGCGCATAGCACTGAACCAATGTCATATGATTTTTGAAGCAACTAATAACTCGTACTGTAATCATCCGATCGCTAACCGGAGCCCTTGTCTGCAGTGTACTGCGCACTGTAAAGAATGAGGTTACCATTCCCTGACACCAGTTGCCCGCATCCTTTCCACCGCATTTCGCTCACACCTACAATATGGAGGTTATATTTTTGTATCTGTTCTTCTAATTGGGCTAATGTGGTATTATCGTTCAGATGCCTTACATTCCATTGTGCAATGCATATCCGTTTACGTTTGCCAGGATTCGTCATCAGTTGTGGTTCGTTACAATTATTTGTATTTGTTTCAGTTTCATTAATGATTTGCATTCAGATAAGCAGATGATTAGTCTAATGTATACTATTCTAGTGCTGGGGCCGCCTCCAACATGAGCAATAGTAGTCGCCTTCCGCGAACCGCTCATTATGAGACAGACGTTACTTGGATTTGAGGTTGTAGCCTGTTATGGTCCACGGGTGGTATTTGCTGCAGGGCATGCCCCTATCCACCACCTGGGGACGCGTCCAATGGGGGAACGGTTACTCTGCACGGAGTACATATCAACTACTTATTTTGGGTCCATAAAAGAAAACTCTATCGAACATTACAATATTAAAAATCCATTTCAGTCTATATAATTTCCAGAATAAAAAACTAAAAAAATAAGACATGTTTTGCACAATAAAAAAAATATATTTCCGGGAACAGTTATTATTCCTATATGCACATATATAACTAGCTATATGATATTTTAGAATGGAAAAAGAATTTTTAAACAAGACGAATCCAATACTAAGCTATATGCTCTTAAGCACAATTATGTAATTTTAAGTAAGTTTTATTGCAATTTAAAATTTTCTCAAATAAGGAAAATTTTTATATTAAAATTAAACTGATTTTGATTTTCCCTGGTTCCTTGGAATGTTAATAATATGTATTTCTTTCTGAATATTAAGTTATGAACCTTACCCTAAATAATCAATGTAGTATTTTTTTTTTTAATTTTGGAAGAGTACTTTCTTCCGCTCATATTTGATCAAAGAAAGCCTTTACGTTAACACATCTTGAATATATATGTTTTTTTAAGGATATGAAGTATATTCGTATTAAACAATTCAAAAATATTTCTCTCACACATGGAAGTTTTACTGGTAAATTTCAATTGGCCAAATATCCCACTCTAGGACCAATGCTTATTAGAGTTAAAATAGGTGGAACATATGAATGCTACAAAACAAAAAGAGTCCTTATAGATAAATACATACAGCCCAAATTTAGCGTCCATCTAAAGACTCCTTCGAATATTGTATTGGAAGATGGTAACATTAAAGTGGTGATCTATGGAAAGTACACATTCGGCAAGTACGTGGAAGGAAATGCAACAATTCATTTGTGGAGTAATGAAAAACGCTTGGTTTTGCAAACTCAACATGTTGACATACAAAACTTAGGTTTTGTCGATTTTAAACTGAATACCATTAATGATATTAAGGAACACCATGTTGTAACTATCATAGCAAGTTTAACTGAAAAGATCACGGGTAAAACTCAAAGTGAAAAAAAATTAATTAATTTGCAAGAACATCGTTATAATTTGGTAGTTTCAAATAATGAAATACAATTTGAAAATAACAAACCGTATAGCATAAAAGTTTATGTCAAACATTGGACTGGAGCACCCGTTTTGGATCATAAAACACCCGTCACTATGCAACATGGTGATAAAGTGTATGAATCATTTTTAGATGCAAGTGGAGCTGCAACATTTGAGTTTGATTATGACGCAAATGCCGATTATAAGTTTCAGTTTAAAGATTCTAAGACAGAATTGGCAAATATTTACACACATGAGAATTTGATGTTTAGCAATCGGGAATACTATTGTCGACTAACGCTTATAGATAAAAAGTGGGTTTTATTTTAACTTATTATTTTTTTAAGTCATGTAATTGAAAACCAATATTTTTTCTCCAATTTCAGCACTAAACTAGGAAAGCCAGTCCGTATTAATGTTAGTTCTATTGTTAACATTCCATACCTAATGTACATAGTCATGAGTCATGCTAGTCTCATACATGCGGAGTATTTAAAAGTACCACCGAATCAAAAATCCTATACTATCAGTATTGAACCCTCAATTGAAATGATACCAAGGTCCTTTATCTATGTGTTTTACGTTCACAAAGGTCATTTACGTTATGGAGAAATGATCTTAAACTTTCCAGATGAATTTGAAAATCAGGTATAAAAAGCAAATGAAAACAATGATTGAAACATATTTTATAGTGCAATTTAGATCTCAATTTTAGCACCGAAAACAGTGAAACCTACTGAACAAGTTACAATCACTGTGATTGCGCAACCCAAATCTTATATTGGATTATTGGCTGTTGATTTGGGTGTGAACAATTTAGATAATACATACGATTTTAACAAGAATGATGTACTTGAAGAATTGTATGAAGAAAGATCATATACCAGACTTGGAGAGTTCTTAGATCCTGGCATAACATCTGGTTTGTTAACATTAAGCAATGCTCATGTTATGCTAACGTCACCATCTCCTTATCGTCCCAGTAGTCCGCACACATCACCTAGGTGGGCATTTTGTTATTTAAAAAAGTAGTGTTTTTTAATTTAATTTTTTATTGATATGCCTTATTTAAGACCCCAAACTCCAGCCACCACAAGAGCAACCACCAAAAAACGTAAGTCTGTATTTTGTTATGAATAAGGTTGCCGTTTAATAATTTTGTTTCTTATTGAGAGCAGCATTTATGGAATCAATTAAACCAGAAGCTATTCATATCCGACAACATTTTCCGGAGACATGGATATTTGATAATTATGAAATGTAAGTATTTGTTTACAAACCTTCACCTTAGTATTGGTTAAGCGCATATGCTAAAAAGTCGGAATGGAGAAAAACGCAAAGAAGAAGATTTACCTGAAGTTTTCGCAATATACACTGAAAGAATTTTTCTTCATAAAACCAATGAAAGAATTTCATAAGATTTTTTCATTAATCCAATGACAGTTTCACAAATCTAATGAATATTTCATTAATATTGTGAAAGAATTTAATTGATTGAATGACAATTTTGTACATCCAATGAAAATTTTCATTAATATTGTGAAAGAATTTCGTTGGTTGAATTTTAATGAAGTTTTCTTTGGTTGAATTTGAATGAAATTTTTTCTTTGAATTTTTTCATTTTCATAATGAAAACCTTTCACAATATTAGTAAAATTTTCATTGGGTTTGAGAATTTGTCATTGGATTTGTGAAATTATCATTGGATTTGTGAAATTTTCATTATATTAATGAAAAAAAATCCAATGAAAAAATCTAATGAAATTGTTTCATTGGTTTTATGAAGCAAAATTCTTTCTGTGGATGTTTACCTCATAGAATTTTTTTTTATTTTCACGATTGCTTCCGGCATATGTTTGGATGAAAATATAAATTTGTATGAATTATCATGAATGCAGTTAGAATAACGCTGCCAGAAGTCTGAACCCGTCGACCAGGACATTTATAATACATATCATAAACGAACTTACAACAAAACCTTATATCTGTGGTCACAAGCCTTAACCGCTTAAGTCGTTTTCAACATTTTTTGGGAGCCAGTCGGCAGTTTGTTTTTCCTTAACTCATTTATAGATAATTGTCGTCTTAAAAAGTTACAAACCTAAAAAAATTGGCAACCAGGTGATTTAGACACGATCACACCAAAAATTTAATTTTGTCCTAACTCAGATATATTCGAAGAACTAAAAAAAATAAATAAATTTAAATAACCAAAAAACCCGACTGTGTAAAAAATTTAAAGATTCGATTTTTAATGCTTCCTGACTGTAAAACTCACTATGTTCCGCACACTGGACTTGTTTTTTTTTTCTTTTATTTTTTTTACGCAGTCGGTTTTTTTGATTACACAGCCTTAACAAAATGCAATTTCTTTTGTAAGGTCTAAGGTTTCGTAGTCAATTTCTATACACTTGGTACTGAGCATCAATGCCTACAGATAACTTTTTTTGAATTGACTCTGTATCTCGAGATTTTCCGTTATATAGAAAAAAGAGGTGGATAAAAAAAAACATCATGTAATTGCTATTTTATCCTTCCAATTAATCATTAAAGCTTATGAATATTTATTTTAGGACAAATTCAGTCAATAGTGTTCATTTACCCGAATACAAACACATTTATGTATCTTAACACTGCCTCCATGCAACTCCTTCCCGGCACACATGAACTAAGTTTCGCGATGTTGTAGTAGCAAATAATTTTTCCGCGTCTGTAGAGACGAATTATTCATCGAGTCCAAAATATACGAGTATACAAAACCAGTTTTACTTACTTTTGAGAAATTTTAATTTAACACCAAGACTATTTGATTAACCCTGCTGTTAGGTTAAAAAAAAACTTACGAATCTTAGGTATAGGACCATTTTGGTTTATATAGTTTTTTTGAACTATAAATGCACTAAAATATGTTTTTCGACTTTTTAATGATAAGTTAGCACCTATTCGAGATATGTGGGATCGCTTCTGACTGAAATTATATCATAATTTTCTGATTGTGCAGCATCTACGAGCGGCTTACCATAAATCTCATCTGCTAGAAAAAGAGGGACTTGCAGCTGCTGCAAATTTAAGTGCGACAGTAAGTGCATCATATGCTGCAAATTCATGAGCAAATTACAACGAAAAATAATTTGCTCATCATGTACTGAGAAAATTTCAATTTTTGCACTTGTTTTGTAAATTTTGTTCATATCAATAAATATGAACGGACCAAAATGGTGCGAACCTAAGATTTGTAATTTTTTATTTTTTTATCTTCCTTTACATCATAGATTATTAAAAATTTCGTAGAAGTAATAAGATATAAAAATACCACACTAGCTAACGTTTTAAGTTGACAAGTTGAACCGTTCCGTAGTTAAAGCGAAAAGAAAAAAAAATTGAACAAAATGGTCCAAACCTAACAGCAGGGTTAAATTAGGCTGCCTGCGATGGCTCGTGTACTCCAAGGCATTGGGTGCATGTAGCAATACCGGACGAACAATTCGGTTTTGTTTAGATTCCTTATGGAATAAAAAGATGATTGCAATTCTTAGCACTGCATTTATTTATTATTTAATAAAAATTTCTTTGATTTTTAATTAATTTTATTAAGCTTCTTCCTTATTTACATTCACTAAGAATTGATAGCGGGAAAAAATGTTCACGGAACTTCACGATAGCAATTTTCCCTCGAAGGGAAATGAAAATTTTATGGGAACATAAATTTCACTTGTTATTCGCGATAGGGGTGATTATATTTTACTTATATTTATCAAATTTTTTATTTTTTATTTTTTTGACCCAGCTGGGATACGAACCTGTGCTCGTTCAGATTTGAAGACAAGAACTTTACCCACTCAGCTATTCTTGACTTAAAGAGTAGATGTCTACATATTTTATTAACACATACCAACAAATTGTAACTACTTTCAGATAATGAGAAAAATACGTACTAATTATATTAAGAAGTAGGTATTAGTTCTAATTTGAAGCAAAGTAATAAGATAAATAAGTACCACTCATTATTTTGTAACCCATTAATAAAGTACTACCCATTACAAAAACCACAAAAGTTTTTGCTGGGTTACTAATAATAGCTTCGATTATTTTGTATTGTGTATGTTAGAATTTCGTTGTATTTCATGGAATTTATCCCTTATATGTACAAAAAACAAACTCGCTTACAGTTCCAATTATGCTGTAAGCGCACAGTAGCGGCAGGTACTGACATCGTAGCTTATATTTTAAGCGAGAGCTCACCGATTAAACAGCCTATGACACGCTTATGTTAAATCTAAGGGAGCAAATAAGCCAAAGCGTCACCACTAGCTGCTACGAAATATTGCTTACATCAGCGATTACGTAATGGGTATTTTTATCACTGGTTAGCTTTCTTTTCTCAATTCTTTAATCCACAACAGTGTTGCCAGTAGATTTTTTTTAAATACTTACGCACAATAAAAAAATCCCTACGCATTTTAGACATTAAAATGTAAGGAAAAAACAATCGCCCCTGTGCTGAAAATTGCATTTTGCAAAATAAATATGATTTAGACTTGAAGTCACTAAATTGGTGTGTTGGAAATCGCAATCACAAAAAATGTTGATATTTCAACTTTCACGCAGTGAACTCTAATTGAACTTGTGTATACTAGAAAAATTGAGTATCAAATAGCAAAAATAAAAGCATTTTATTAAAATTGAATCCGAAAACTAAATTTAATTTCATTAAAAATATAAATTTTTTTTATTAATTTTAATACAAAATAATAAATTAAAAACTCTGCAGCTTTTTCGAACTATTATGTTACTTTTGTTTACTTTAAAAATGTCGATTTTAAAATACGCGCCATTATTCTAGACACCACCCTATCACGTTTGTCAACCAATATTATTGCCAGATGCATGAAATATGAAATCTAAAGAAAATATTGTAAGCCAAAACTAAAAAGAGTTGAAAAATTCTGTGTTGGATGCTGTGGTTGCAAGAAACATGAGCACAGATAAGAACCTTATTTCGAGTATTCCTTCGAAAAATAACCAGAACGTGCGAGGCTCAGCACACGCGCGAGGCTCAACACAGCAAACATTTTTAGCTCCTATTCCGCCATAAAGAGCTCTAACAATGTTTTAAAATCGGATGAGAAACAAAAAAAATATGGCAAGCAATAACAATTTTAAATGCCCGAAGTGCCCTAGTTCGATGCTCCTGGACAAGTAAGAAAGCTGATATTAAAAATATAAATGGAAATACACCTCTGCTATGTCCAAGTGAAATTTTATTTCGATAGAACTATCCGTTTAGAAATTCATCATTCTGCCTCGCTGTCAGCTGCTGTAAACGTACGGAGAAGTTTATTTTGTCGCCTTTGAATTTTCTCTACATTTGAGGCAGAGGCAGTGCTCCAAAACTGGATGCCATAGAACCATATTTGTCTTCGAATAGAGTTTTATAACAGAAGTTTACAATCCACTAAAAGACTAAGCTAAAAATATATTGCAAAATTATAACTCAAATCATGGTAAAATAAATAGAAAACAAACATGTGTAATGTTTCTTCATATGTGCAATTTGTGACCCGGTTATGTGTAGTTTCGGAATTCTTCATTGGCAACACTGGATATGACTGAGATACATTTGTGTTGCAGCTTTATTTTTAAAGCAGTTACAAAAACATTCGGCTTTATTTTGTGTTTCACTCGTAAAGAGCAGAATGACAATTCTCATGCCATTGTTATTATAAATATTTTTTATGACAACAATGCCATGAATATTTACAGTATTATCATTTCAAATGAAATGCAACACACGTCTGAATTAAAAGCATAGACAACTAACTAGACCCGTCACTATACAACAACATTACGAAGATTGTATGAAAGAGAAAGCAAATCTCATTTTCTAACGTGGTTTCTAATTGACTATCTCATTCATACAATCTTAGTAAACACAACAACAACATGTAAAACTGCATAACACATGAGAACAACCTTTTTTAGCTGCCAAAAGTGAGGATTCTGTGTATCTGTGATTAGAAGCTTAAAATATTTGCAAATTGTAGCTCAGATGAAGATCATCACAATCATCGTGTTAGTATTCGACTAGCCGGTTTTTTTTAATGTAAAAGGCCTCGTACTGTTCGATATTTGAATAATCATAATTAAAAAAGCAACAGCTTTAAACCCGAAAAAGCCTGTTGAAAAACTTTCTCTATCTCTCTAATTACACTGGTCTACAGAGAAAATGTCCATGAAATGAAAATATGTGAAATATAATATCAAACTCGGGTAAACCTGATGGATGAAATATATTAACATGACTGCCCTATTACGGGCGTCAATTTAGTTATGTACATAAAAAAATATGTACATGATAAAAAAAATCTGAAAACTAATTTAAATTTAGCGCATTCAAATCTTTTTATTTCACATGTTATCTTGTAAAGGCCAACAAAACTTTTTTTGCAGACCAGTGTTACCTATCGTGAAATATTTTTCGCATATTGTCACCAATTGAGATTAAAGAATCCGCCGCACTTGCATTCAACGCTGTCTCATAAATGACAATATGAAAGAGCCAAGTGGAAATGCTATCGCATACATCTTCGATTTGAGACCAATGAAAATGTAAGTGCTACTCATAGAAAATCGGCATTCAATTCCTACTTACATTTCCAACACCATCGACATTGTAAGCGAAGTTTCGATGGGCTTAATTATTTTGTGATGCACGTGCGGTGGCACAATTTTATTCGCGTTTGGACTGTTCATCATTCTATTGCATATTTAAATTTAAAATGGGATATATTATATTATATGGGATAATCGAATACTATTAACATAATAGTATTATTCCCATTAACATAATAGTATTTAATTCGGTGGGTTTCGATTTGTAATAACTTCTTGACTGCTGTGAGAATAATAGAATAATTATACATAGTTTACTCTGCTCAATTGTGCTATGAAGTGGATATCTTTGCTTAGTATAAGAAAATTTTTCTCCAACAAAGTCTAAAAACCCATAAATAACTTTCCCTAAGCTGCAATATTTTTAGTTATTAAAATGATGCCAAAACGAAATATATAAAACTTTTCTTTTCCAGCAATGAAACTGAGACCAAATTAAGCCTACAAATACCCGATACCATCACCACTTGGCGTATAACGGCTTTTTCCACCAACGCTGTAACAGGATTTGGAATAAATAACAAGCCTATTGACATCATTAGTATGCAAACATTTTTCATATCTCTTAATCTGCCATATTCTGCAAAGCGTGGTGAAATTGTAACTATACCGATAACTATATTTAATTATTCCAATCAAACCTTAGATACGCAAGTAGTTTTGCAAAATAGTGAAAAGGATTTTATTTTTATGAATTCAAAAATACAAGCTATAGAAAAGGCAATGGATGACCAGCAACAGATAAAACATATAACGATAGCAGCCAACAAAGGAAAAACTGTGAAATTTTTTATATTTCCCATTAAGGCTGGTGAAATAAATGTAAGAGTGACAGCCACTAGCTCTTCATATTCAGATGCTGTATGGCAAAAACTTAAAGTTGAACCAGAAGGTGTGCCCAAAGAACAGAATCAGGCTGTGTATATAAGTATACCAGAAGGAGAGAAAATATCTTCCACTTTCAAAATCACAGATTCAATAAATAGTGTACCCGATTCCGAGTATATAACCTTCTCTGTAGGTGGTAATTATTTAGTGCCAACTGTGGAAAATTTTGATGATCTTATACAAATGCCTACTGGCAGTGGAGAACAAAATATGATCAATTTAGCACCCAGCGTTTTAATACTGCAATATCTCAAATTTAATGGTAAACTATCGAAAGAAAAAGATTTAGTTGAGAGTCTGAAATCATCGATTGAAGTTAGCTGGCAGGACCAACTGCGTTTTCGTCATTATCATGGTGGCTATAGTGTTTTTGGCTTGGAAACCGATGAAGAGCCCAGTACTTGGCTCACCGCCTACGTGGTGCGTTATTTAATTAAAGCATCGCAATTCGTGGATATTGATACAGAGATAATTGAACATGATTTGGAATATTTGGCTAATAACCAAAAATCGAATGGAGAGTTTTTGTTTACGGGTTATTTGCTAAATCCAATTCATGAAAATGAATATGGCCTAACAGCCTTCATATTGTTGGCCTTTTTGGAAAATCAAGTATGTATGGACATTAGGGTGATGACTTATTGAATTTTTTTGTCTGTCTGTCTGTCTGTCTGTCTGTCTGTCTGTCTGTCACAAGCTGTTTTCTCAAGAACCGTAAGAGGTACGGACATGACATTATCACAGAATGTATATAACTATCGCCGCTACAACAAAAAATATATAATAGCTAAAGATTAAGGGTGTCCTAAAACGAGCAGCGAAATATGTTAAAGTCCTAATATAATAATATACAGACACTTCTATATAGATACATGAAATTTTTAAAGTTAGTTTATTAATACACTAACTGTGAATAGGGTTTTCTATTAGTTAATGTAATTTTGACTATGTAATTTTGACAATTAGCTGTATCTTGGAAGCCATATGACCCAAGTTCTAGAAATGTTCAACAGCTAGTGCAGCATTTTCAAAGCAACACTAGCAAATGCTAAAACAACAAACTAACTAGAATTTAAAGGGCATTCTATAAGTTTTTGTAATTTTAAAATTTAGACGAATCTTTTCAAACAAAACTAAAAATATCGTAGAAAAACGAAGAAAAAATCATAAAGCAAAAAATCGCAAAAAAATGATAACAAAAAAAACGAAAAAAATCTCCAAAACTAAAAAAATAGCAAAAAACGAAAAAAAAATCGCCAAAACAGAAAATATGCAAAAACTAAAAAAAAAATCATTAAAACAGGAAAAGCGCTTAAACTACAAAATCCTTAAAATTTACAAATATCGTCAAAAACCGAAGAAATCGCCAAAACTAACAAAAATCGCCAAAACTAAAATATTGATATAAATGAAAAAAAAAATCGTTAGAAATAAAAAAATTGCGAAAAATGAAAAATCCCAAAAAACTAAAAAAATCGCAAAAAGGGTAAACAACGCTGCAAGAAGAAAAATGTACAAAGCTAAAACTATCGCTAAAGCTAAAAAAAATCGTGACAACAATAAAAAGAAACAAAAAAAAAATAATAAATAAATAAAATATAAAAAAAATATAAAAATCGCCAAAAACGTAAAAAATCGCCAGAACTATAAACATTTCAAAAAAATACACACAAAAATCACCAAAACGAAAAAGTGGCCATACCTTAAAATTGCCAAAAAAGGCAAAAAGAATATATGTAAGTATATGGTATTCGTAAGGAACCCTTCGTGTATGAGTCAAAGTCCCACTTTACTGAATTTATTTATTTTCAATTCGCAATATTTTGAATTTTGTGTATTATCTTAAAATTGTAGGAATAGGTTGAGAAAAGTATTTTTTATAACATTGTAACATAATTATATGTATATTTTGTTTTAATAGAAATTATTTGTGGTGTTTGAGATTATCCCTTTTTGTCTACAGGTAGGATGGCCGAGAGTGTTTTCCAGTTTCAAGTCAATATATATTGAGTTGTATTTAATTGCTACAGAATAGTGCTTTTTATAACACTGGCAACAAATATATTTATATATTTTTGTTCTAACTGAATTTTTTGTGGATTTGCTGGCTGTAGACATTAGGGATATTCGTCTAAAACCAAATACAAATGTATAGATTTATTTACAGTATTATAAAATACACTATTCTATAGCCATTACCAAATATATAAGATGCTTCATCAAGTACAACTCAAAAACACTCCCATAATCAGTGATTTTATGAAATTTGGTATGAAGGTACTTTAGTAGTCCCGTTCACGTTTAGAATGCTTTTTACCGATATAAAATATTTAATTTTCAATTTAAAATGAAAAAAGCAAAGATACGCTATTTTACTAATAGAAATCTTACTGGAAATTAGCAAAAATTTTTGTTCTTAGTTCAACATCTCATAGACTATACCAGTATTAAATAAAACGACTATAAGGTGTGAACAATATTAAAAATAGCAGGATTTTTTAAGGACAAGACAATCTATTGCAAGATTTAACAGAAGCAATCCTTCTAAATGAAGCAATATTAAGCATTATTTTTTTTTCAATACATAAAAAATATTTTTAGCTTTAAGCAAATAATACATATATCATTTCAGAAATACGCTGACATGTATCAGAAGATCATAGAAAACGGTGTAGAGTTCTTAAATTCAAATTTAAATAACGTTCACGATATAAATTCATTAAGTCTAATAGCAGCTGTTATAAAACGAACCAAGCGTCATAACGCCGACACTCTTATTGATCAACTAAAAGCGCGTGGCAAAGAAAATAATGGATTTAGATGGTGGTCAGAAAATGATCAGAATCCAGCGAATGACATAGAGACAACAGCAAACGCAGCTCTAATGCTGCTAGATACACCAGGAGATCACACTTCCATTCTCAAATGGTTGATCGAGCAAAGAAATGCTAATGGTGGCTTTAAATCTTGCTATGACACAGTGACAGGAATGGAAGCCTTAGTAAAATTTTCACAAAAATATACAGATATTAAAAATAGCGATTTAAAAATTTCTTATAGTGCCAAGGACGAACTAGGAAATGAAGTCGCTACTGATAAGTTCTATGTGAACTCGAATAATGTGCTAAATTTTCAAAAACATGAGGTACTCTGAGTGAAATAGTTTTTCTTGTCACTAAAATAGATGTTAAATAAAATATCTTCTCTTTCTACTAGTTACCAAGAACCACGCGTCATGTAACATTCGAAATGGGGGGCAACGGTGCTTCTTTAGTACAACTCACCAAGCAATACAACGTTAATAATGTGCAAGAGTTTCGCCATTTTAATATACAAACCAAGAAGATTGTAAAAAATGAAAAAGAATGTATTTTGGAGCTCTGTTTCAGTTATATTCCTGAAGTTGATACTTTCAACGAGACCACAAACATGGTAATAATCGAAGTTAATTTACCTTCTGGTTTCCGTTCTGGGGCAGAAAATAATGAGTCGTTAATGCAGAATCACGTAAAAAGTGTTGAAACAAAAAATTCTGATACGGTAGTTATATTCTATTTAGATAAACTAAAGACAAATATGAGATACTGCTTAGAGATTCCAGTAGATAAAGAAGATGAGATTTTGATGACGAAACCTGCACCTATTGTTATGTACGACTATTATAATTTAAGTCGTTCAAACACAGCATTTTTTAGTTTGTAAGAAGCTAATATTTGTAATTGAGGGCCCTTTGTAAGCCAGTAGGAAGGAAGTGTGTAGTTTATAAGTCTGGTGGTTATGGGCTTGATTTGCACCAGACCAATCAAGTTAACTATGTATATATTTTGATATTGTATTTGTAATATTGAAAAAATAAATATCAACAGTTTTGTAAGTTCTCTTAAGATAATTTTTTAAACAGCTAAAAATCGATTTGTTAACACTGCATGTTTCAGGACGCTGGAATATTAGAGAATACTACCTGCAGTATACAGAAAAAATAAATTTCTTTTGCAGTAAAGGAATTCAATGAAATAGCAAATATTTTGTCTAGCAACGCATCTTCAAATAAATTTGTAAATATAAACAAATATATATCAACAATTTCATTAAAAAAAGGTTTTTTTCAGTGAACAAATTGTTAAAATCTACAAACAATCAAGCAAACAAATTTACTGGATCTACTGAAAAATATCAAACAATATTTTGGTCTGAATTTATAAAATAATTACAGTAATTTCCGCTTAATTGATCTAAAAATGCACGGTTTTTGATGCAATTAAACAAATAATCAATTAGCCGGTACTCTGTTAATTGATTTGCTAACGCAATTAAAAGAAACCCGTTTAATTAATCAGCGGAATCAATAAAACGAAGTACCCTACAACAGAGTGAATATAGAATAAGTACTTTTATTACAATTATGATCTTAACAATAAGTTCCACTTGACCTGAGACGCGAAAATAAACAAATAATCGATAAAGCAAGAATATCGAGATATTTTTTATAATTTAGCGAATACATTGCGTTAATGTTTAGTTTATGCTCCATAAATGCCCTGGAAGGTACGTTGGGAGTGTACTAATCTATTAATTTGGCGGTCGCACTAATTCTGGACTATTTTCGTGTAATTGAGCCATACTTTTTATTTAAGCATTAAAAATAAATAATATGAGAAGAAAAGTACAATATTCCTTAATTAACATTATAACATATATCGTCACCTAAAATGCAAAACAACGTATCATCAACGCTATGCGTTGATAAAGAACGGTTTTATAATAAAAATTCAAAATAACGTATCAGCAAGTACATGATTTTTCATGAACCAAAAAGACGTATAATCGCACTTTGTAATTGTTTTTTTAATATTTTTGAATGAACTAAGCCTAACGCCTCTTTTCACAATGTATGATTAAGAGTTAACGTGGACTTTAACGGCAAGTTTTGTATGGCGAAGTATCCGTTAAAGTCGATGTTAACTCTTAGTCGTACATTGTGAAAAGCGCCGTAAGCATTCTCATTGTTTATTACGGTTTGTTTGGTTAGTGTACACAACAAAATCAAAATGGTTAATAGCTGCGTTCGAGTATGTACAATTTTTTACTGTATAAATTTTTCCAGTAAAAACCAGTAAGCATGAACATGTGATTCAAAAGGCAAATAAACAAAGAAAATCAAAAAAAAGTGGGAAATTTGCACATTTAAAAATTTAAAATTTACTTAAACACACGTAATAAAGCTATTATATATGAGGGGGTGAAAAGTAGAGGGGTACAAGTGCCAAAACTAAAAAATTTTGTTATATGCAGGAATCAACACTTAATACTAATATCTATTAGTCTACAAAAATTCAGACCTGTACGATGAACTCTAGAGGCCGTATGTATTAGAAACCAAAAATATTATGTATGAAAATGCATGAGAACAAAAAGCTATGAGAATGCAAATTGATTATTAGGCCAAAGTTCGTAACGTTATATACAGGAAGAATTGGGCATGATTAATATTCCAAGGAACAAGGGAAAAATTAACATCAACTTAATTTTTCAATGTACACAGCTGAACAGAGTAGCGCCACTTTCGGATGCCACTACACTTACATCGTCAGGGCTCACGTGTATTTGCTTATCACCACTTGTCAGGTGGCTCTGTAGAATGTGATTTTTAATTCTTATATATACAATTTTTTCGTGATAATTCGAGAATTAAATCACTCTCAAGCTGATATTAAAGTACACTTCCCAGCGTTGTCATCGGTTTATTTTTCTTCATTCCCATTTTTTCCGATTTTTGTTCTACTCAAGACAAACTTTTTTGGTTTGCTTTATACTTAAGTATATATGAACATGTAAACATGTGAAAAGCTCAAGCCAGTATCTAATTGTTTATTAATAGGATTATTTCGAACATATTTGCTTTGTGAATCCAAATTGATTATTAGGATAAAGTTCGTAACGTTATATTTAGGAAGAATTGGGCATGATTAACAAAGCCACCTGACAAGTGGTGATAAGCAAATACGCGTGAGCACTGACGATGGAAGTGTAGCGGCTTCCGAAAGTGGCGCTACTCTGTTCTGCTGTGTACGTTGAAAAATTAAGTGGATGTTAATTTTTCCCTTGTTCCTTGGAATATTAATCATGCCCAATTCTTCCTGAATATAACGTTACGAACTTTAGCCTAGTAATCAATTTGGATTCACCAAGCAAATATGTTCGAAATAATCATTATAATAAAAACTTTGAAGCTTAATTACTCAGAATTTTCGTTTTTGCACTTGTACCCCTTTTCTTTTAAGCTCCTCATATAGAAGAAGCTAATAATAATTATGTGGATCTCATTGGATTACAAAATACCACGTTTCCAGTAGAATTGAATGTTCCATTATGAAAGAGAAGTAAAATAGAAATATTTCTACGTTCATAAATGCAGTACTGCCTGCGCTGCTTCAGAATAGCAAGTTTGTTTGAGCATATCGACGCAAACCTATTGATGCTGTTTATTGTGTGGTTATTATTTTTATTGATGCATTTAAATACATTTAAATTCACTGTTGCAGTGCAGTACTGTATTTATGAACATGTGGTGTCTCTTAATATTTTATTGAACCTGTAATTTGATAAGAACATTTAATAATTTCATAATTGGCATGTTTGTTTCACTTAATACTAATATACCTTCACTGAAATAACATAACACACATAACTTTAAAAATAATAATATTATTATATTTTCTTCTGAAATAGATCGCATTTTTAGCTTATATGTTAAAAATTGCTTTTATATCTCAAATATTTTCCATTGTACAAAGTTGCTTCTCCTGTAAACTTATGAAAAGCGATGTTACGTTATTTTGCATTTTAGATGACGATATATATGTATGTAAATAAATTAAGACAAACTTGTGGAGAAATTATTTTAAAATTGCTTCGATTTAAGTTCGCTTTTAGTATTGCTAAGGATTCGTTATTGATATCACTAGCAAATTTTCGAGATCAAATGATTTGCTGTTAAAAACTGAGGGAAGGCTGCATTCTAGGAATTTACTTTCATTTCAGTTTCACTAGCAATAGTCGTCCTCAAATATATGTCGAATATTCGAATGCGATATTACACAATATTACTATCGAGTGGTATGGTCAAGCAGAATATAATGCAGCAGGTACAAGTTTGTCATTTTAATTAAAGGAGTGTTATGGCCCAGCCGAATACAAGGTCCATGATATCTGCAGAGGAAATGGTGTATCCCCTATATGGTCAGGCTCACTGAGTTATTCTACATATCGAGGGCTTATATTCAAATAGTTCTATCTGCAAAATCACAACTTTACAGGAGAGAGAAAAAACTGTTTTTTTTTTGTTTACTCTAAGAGTAGGTAATAACTAAATTTTATTTTATAGAGTTATTTAAAAACGACGTCTTAATCCTATGGATATTAATTTTTTTCATTTCCTGATATTCGCGATTATATATGTTTGATAGCACTTTTTACAAATTGAATTTTCGTCGATTCGAACATTAAAATAAGCAGATAGCACTGTTTGAACAGGACAAAAAACTTCATACTTGCCACAGGGATAAAATATAAGACTGGCCCCGCATAATTTTTCCTTTGCAACATTTTATCCGAACATATCTACACCCTATCTGCATTCCTTAAGTGGGCTCCTATACAAAATTTACAATGGAGACTAGAAATATATAGGCAAAAAGGTTCCATAACTTCCTAGGAGTCCCAATATGCGTTTATACACCGAAAGGAAAGTAATTCATTCATGCAATGAAATGGTTTTATTAAATGTTCTTCATTATAGTAATGAAACTTTTCATTAATACAATAAGCAATTCCTCCAATGTCTGCTCTTTATAAGTTTTTCATAGTTCATTGTATTAATGAAAATTGTGGTGTACATTGTTTAAATGAATATTCTTTTTATCGAATTTATGGAAAATATAGGTAACGGCCCTTTTCAGAATGTATGATTAACAGTTAACATGGGCTTTAAGGGCAGTTTTTTATGCTGTAGTTGCCGTTAAAGTCCATTGAGAAAAGCGCCGTAAGTCAGAAAATGTTTGTTAACTTAATGTATACGATATTTCAAAAGTAAGTAAATCAACATTTATTTATTTTAAAAATCTTACCTTTTTCTTATTTTACAAATCTTTTTGAATTTCAAAACAATACAATATGGTCATCATAAATGCAATGAAAATATTTCCTTTATACAATGTAATATTCTTCATTGTACATATAAAATACGCTGTTAGCTATGCGTCTTTTTTTTCCTAATCATATTTTTTTACAAAATTTATGTATTTAAAATTGCATAATTTATGTATTTGAAATTATGAGAAACAAGAGGGTCTCCTGACTGAAGTGGTTAGCGCATTTACAACAAATCCTGAGGTGCTGAGTTCGAGACTTGTTTGAGGTAACATCAACATTTACTGGTTACTGATCAGTACCGACAACGATTGACTGACATATATTGGAGTACTAATGCACATTACAGCACATTAATTGCCTGAGTTTGTTACTTCTCTTTTGTAGAAGAAAATATAAAGAAACACCTACATTTAATTCATGATTCTGTTTCTTGGAATTAATAAAATAGTTTCCTTCCATTTATGACATGGCTGGCCAAATGAAGTTCATAAATACAATTAAATATTCATCACTAATCCATTGAAGGCTTCATTAGCTTTCATTAGCTTCATTGTATTAATGACAAATTTCATTAATACAATGAAGGAGTTCATAGTCTGAATGAAGGGTTTCCTTTCAGTGTATGTATGAACGATGTCCATTAGTTTTTTGTTCCAAGCATTTTCTCAAAACATACTTGCCCCCTATCTCCAGCACTTAGGGTCTCCCATACAAATAATGTAGTTTATTGAAATGATCGAATTTGATCCTAACAGCGCCTAGCATGCTCCTAGACGAATCAAATGCATGACCAACACCCATTAGGTTTCTAACGTCAACAACCCACTCCATATCTCCATACCTTAATGAAGCTCGCATACAAAATTTACAATACAGACTAGACACAGATAGAAGGAAAAGTCCCAAAACTGGCAAGGAGTTCCCAATACGGGCGTTAAATTTACGACCGACCTCCATTGGTCTTTTGTTTAGAACATTTTCTTAAAACATTCTTGCCACTTATCACCATACCTTAGTGGACACCCATACAAAAAAATTTACATTTTGTATGGGAGCCCCCTTAAGGAATGGAGATATTGGCTAGGTATGTTAGAAACAAATGTTGGGAAAGAAAAATTAAATGGGGTTAGTCAATACATTTGACCCATCTAGGGGCATCCTAGGTGCTGCAGTGGCCAAATTTAGTGCAGATAGCATTTTTTTACTGACAAAACAATTTATAAAAAATGTATGAAAAAAACCTTTAAGAAATATTTTTTTCTAATTAAAATGATATATGACAATTTAGTAAGAGAACACGTTGCTATAATAGACTCATTTTTGAGAAAATTGCAGATAGCACTATTTGAATATAAGCCCTCGATATATGAATCTGATATTCTCTGCATATACGTTGGCTACCTTGTGAGTATGTTGCTCATTCCCAACCTGTATCGGATGAGTACGCTTCAGAAATTGCCAGAATGATACCCATCGGGCTGGAGGCCGTATGGGACAGTACGAATAGTGAGACAGCGACTGATAACGGAAGCTGGACTTACTTACTGATACCTGACATCAGGACATGGTTATCAAGGAGATGCGGTGACATGAACTTCTATATTACGCACTTCTTCAATGCATATGTTTGTTTTAGGTCGTACTTGTACCATTTCGGACATAACAGTATTTTGTTTTGTCAGAGTTGTGGTGGTAATGTCGTAGAAGATGCCTAGCATGTGTTCTTCATCTGTTCACGATTAGATAGATAATGCGATGACGCATTTGGAAGAAGTCTTAGGACGTTGTATTAGACCGATCAGCATATGTCCAATCATGTTGGCGTCTAGGACCTTTCTCATCCCGTGATGTAAAGCCGTACGGCAGTCGCACGGGGAATGCTTGAGTCGGTGTAAAGGGGTGTTTTAGCGGCTTAAAGTCTGGCACTCCTTGCAATCACCACCACTACCAGAGTCCTTTGATGATTTCATCCCACCTATATAAAAAATATACGTATATTATTATAAATTCTATAAAATGGTAAACCATCTTAATCATTTTAACTCATTTAGTAAAAATTATTTTACGTGGTAATTAAACAAATGTTAATGTAATTTGCAAAATATGTGCTGCTAATCAACTTCCATTAAATGATTTATTCGATCTCTATAATGACTCTAGTCGCATAGTCTTATCTTATCTGGCAATAAATTCCTCTTATATTTCCTCTCTGGTAATTTTCTGTTCAAATAACCAATTTTTGTATTCATATATTGATAACTAGCAGTATATCCGCTACTTTGTTAGAGGGAAATCCTTTTTTATTTAAAAATAAATATATGTATGTACGTATAAGAAATTAATAAGAAAAAGCAAATTTAAAAAATATTTGAAAAACTATTTTTATATTAACACCCGTATTCTAAGCTCTGTGACAAAATAAAAATTATAACAAATTACTACTTTTACATTGCTTACGGCCTTTTTCACAATGTACGATTAAGAGTTAACGGAAACTCTTCGCCATACAAAACTTGCCATTAAAGCCCACGTTAACTCTTAATCATACATTATGAAAAGGGTTGTTAAATAATTAATACTTCTAAGTAAAAATAGGAATGCCAGTATTTCCGCGCTTTCTGTTATACAAAAAGGAATATTTTATGGATGTCAGAAAAACTATATTATGTTCCAATAAAAAAGTTCATACATATGACTGTATGTGTGTATGTAATTTATATATGTACAATGTACATATATAAATTAAGTATCCTTTTAAAATGTACCTATTACCAAAAGTAGCTTTTCAAAATATAAAAAACATTTCCTAAAATATATTTTTTAAACAGATTTAGAAAAACAAAATTAAAAAAAATTACTTTTCGAAAACGTTCCCTATCCGAAATTATTATTTTCCAAAAATAGATCTTCAAAAAAAAACACTTTGTTTAAAATACCTTTTCCGAAATGTACACTTTCCGCAGTATATATTTTAACAAAAGGTATGTCTTGCAGAAAGTACTCTTTCCCAGAAGTACCTACTCAAAAAAAATAAATAAATATATCTTCCAAAAAGCACTTTTACCTAAAGGTATCCTTTCCAAAAAATACGTTTTTCAAAAGTTGACTCCCACAAAATACCTTTTTTCGAGAATTGTCTGTTTTAAAAAGTGTAATGCTTAACAGTACTTTATCAAAAAAGGACCAAAACAAAAAAGTTCCTTTTCTAAAAATATTTTTTCCAAAAAGTATGTTTTCCGAAAAGTATAATTTTTCAAACATCTGCCGTTTGCAAAAAGTACCTATACCTAAAAGTGTCCATTCCGAAAATACCTTTTTCAAAAAGTACATCGTCAAACAATATCTTTTGGAAAAAGGGCTTTTCCAAAATAGGGATATTTTCAAACAATTAACTTTCGCAAATAGTTCCATTAGCAAAAAGCTCAGTTTTTCAATAAAGTTTTTTTTAAGAAGTATCATTTCCTAAAAGTGCATTTTCAAAAAGTACCGTTTTCAAAAAAGTATATTTTACAAAAAGTGCGGCTGTGAAAAGTAAATTTTAAAAAAGTACATTAACCTTAAAGTACATTATTGAAAAAATACCTTTTCCAAAAGAGTATCTCATCAAAAAGTACTAAATAAATCCTCAATGTTCCCTTTTATTACCTCTTTTTATCCCCTTCTATATCTATACATGGAAACGGAAACCTACATACAAACTGTTTTTCTACTAAAATATATTCTTTCAGCATACAAATAAACATAAAAAATAGTTGTATTGCAAAAAGGATAAAAAACAGCTACCAATTTTACCATTTATATATCTGAATTCCAAAAAAGTACGAAAATATGTTTGAGGGGTCCTTGAGGAGAAAATAGTACGATTTAAATTTTATTTCCAGGCTTATTACTTTTTACTTTTTGTTACCAAAAAGTACCGAATTAGGTTTTTACCCTTTTTCGACCCCTAAATGCGTAAATTTCAAAAAAGTAGTAAGTATTTGTTAGTTTATTTTTAAATGCAAAGATGATGCCTTTTAAATTTTACATCTGCCTTAGTCAGATACGGAGATATAATATTACCGTCTATACATCCTAAGAATTTAAATTTTTTAAAATACCTTCTTGATGAGGAATATATACAAACGTATTCATTCAGTATCTATATGAATGTGCTTAAAAAATATTTGTATGGAAAAAAGTACCAAAAAGAGCATCCTATTTTATCCTTTATATAATCGAATTTCAGAAAAGTACCTAAACCTGCTTGAGGGCTTCGTAAGGGCAGAAGAATGTATTTTAAATTTAATATATATCTTCATTACTTTAGGAGATAAACGGTTAACAAAAAAAGTTACCCTTTATATATATTCGAATTTCAAAAAAGTACCAAAATGTGTTTGAGGACTTCGTAAAGGCAGAAGAATGCATTTTAAATTTAATTTCTATCTTCATTACTTTAGGAGATAAACGGTTAACAAAAAAAGTACCAAAATTATAAATGTACCCTTCTTCGGCCCTTATATGTACAAATTTTAAAAAAGTACAAAACACCTGTCTACTCATTATTCCATCTTATTATGGATACCCCGGTAGTGTAGTGGATAGTGTTCTAGACTATTAAGCGGGAGGTCGCAGGTTCGATTCCTGCCAAGACCCTGGGTGCTTCTGCAGAAAAGCCGATAATGGCTTAAGCAGTATGTGTGTTCGTTTATGATGCTTTTGGAATTGTATGTCTATCTCACTTAGATTCGGAGATATATGACTACCGATTTTACCCCTTTTAATGCCCGTAGAATTTAAGTTCTCAAATGTCCCTTCTTAGTGAATACATACAAACATATGCATTCAGTATGTATGTATATTAATGTGCATATAAAATAGTTGTATGGAAAAAAGTACCAACAAGAGCTCCTAATTCTACCCTTTATATATTCGAATTTCAAAAGAGTACCAACGCTTATTTGAGGGCTTCTTAAGGAGAGAAGAGCACATTAAAAACTTTATTTCTATTTTTAGTATTTTTGAAGATAACGGTTTAACAAAAAGGTACCAAAATTATATTTTTACCATTTTTCGGTTCCTAATTGTAAAAATTCCAAAAAAGTACCAAACTCTTGTCCGCTTATTTTTTTATCTTATTATGCTGTTTTTGGAATTTTATATCTATCTTAGTTAGATCCGGAGATTTAAGTTTTCCGAATTTACCCGTTTTTACCCCCTTAGCATTTGAATTTCCCAAAACCCCGTCTTAGTGGATCTATACATCCTGAACATACGAAATTTCAACTTTATAGCTTTAGTGGTTTGGGCTGGGCGATGATGAATCAGTCAGTCAGTCATTCAGTCACTCAATAACGTTACTCTTTTATTTATATAGATAGATAGATAGATAGATAGATAGATAGATAGATAGATAGATAGATTTTTTGATAATAGATTTTTCACTCCTTTGCCTTATTTACACCAGGAGCATTAAGAGCTTAATACCACAAATTCATTATTTACACAGGTCGATATGATTTTTGAGGCTGACTTCTGCATGTCAAATTTTGGTTTCTTTTTTGTTCCTTAGTTTAGGTCTACATGTAACATAATATGTAAGATGAGATTGTCAAATTCAATCGCAGAGAGAATTATGTTACGTGTAGACTTCAAATTAGTGTTATCTCAATGTTATAGGATTTTTTATGAGAGCGTTGTTATAAGAATTCTTACTTGAAGTCTACACGTAACATAATATGTACCATAATACGTAACAGATAGAATTATGTTACGTGTAGACTTCAAATTAGTGTCATCTCAATGTTATAGGAATTTTTATGAGAGCGTTGTTATAAGAATTCTTATAACAACAATCTTATGAGATGAACTGTCAAAAAACACATGTACATGAAAGTAAAATAGTGTGCATGTCTGAGTGTTTATTAAAATAAATGAAAAACGATGTTTTTGATAAACTTTCTGTGTTAAATAAATGAATCAATGTGTTTAATTGATTTATAAATTTAAATTTATGTGAAACATTAAAAATAAAACAACTAATTATGCAAAAGTAGTACATGTTGACTCGATGAGCATTTGCATAAAATGAAATCTTATCGGAAAAGTAAAATTACGTCCTCCACTAGTATGATATTAAGAGAAAATTCGACATATTGTTTTTAGTATTCTGCTGACGTTTTTTCTCATGTTATCTCAAAGTTAATGTCTCGTGAAGACGCTGTGTTATAAAGGGAAACAATTTTTTTTGTCAAAGTTTGTTTCTGTAAAAATAGGTTGTCCAATCTAATTGGACACAACATAAAAATGTCGGGTCTGGTAATTATGTCATGCTAATTTTATGTTTAAAGCGGTTGAATTTAAACCTCCATTTATACTTATTGTCAACACTGAATTATAAATCTACAAAATTGTTAGCGGTTTTATTCCAAAACCAAAATTAATGAAATATTAAAATATGTATATTGTAAGTTAGTTCGTATCTAACCGTCAAGACAACCAGTTGAATTTACCCTGAAAGAAAACCTAATACTTACCATATGAATTTACTTCTTAAATAAATGTATGAAGACCTATTACTTACCTGCCATAATAAAGTCAACTAACTCGCCAACACCATTGGTTATCTAAATTCAAACTTACCCAAGTATTTATCTTCAATAAAGAGGAATTGAATTATATCAAGGGAAATATTCGCCTTTTATTTACACTCTAAGAAGGGAATTTCTCCTACATAATCAACTAATTGGAACACAATAGCCCATTTGTGTGCATGGTCCAGTAGAAGCCTAAAAAAGAACCAGAAAGAAATCTCTCAACCAGATAAGTGAGAAAGAAAAATCAAACCATAAAGAAATGAGGTAATGTATGCAAATATCAAAATAACCTCTCCAGTTCGATATAAACCATTGTAGTATGTATACCCACCAACTAAAGTGAATTTATGTGTGCATTAAAGAAACAAAAACTATAAAAAATTGTATAATGTACTAAATGATTAATGATTTACCATAAATCTTATTAAAGTTTAGTGGAAAAATTCTATATCGAGTGCAAAAAACCCCAGAAAAAATCCCATTTTATTGGAAAAAGAATTATTTTGTAAAATAAAAAACCCGCAAAGAATTTTTAATTTCTCAGTATGTACATATGTATGTACATACTTACATGTATGTATGTATAAAAAAAGTTCATAAACCCCAGAAAACTACATAAAAAAAAAAATAAAAAATATAATAAAAATTTGGAATATATAAAAAAAAAGCCCATAAATTGTTATAAAACAAGATTTAAAAATTATACCTCGAATACACACAAAGTTAACGCCAGTTTACAGTACATATATACATACATAAGTGCAGTTATTTATCAATATAGTGCAAAAAGAAAAAAAAGCATAATAGAATTGAAAAAAAAGCCAATAAAAAATTTCAAGTGCATTAACACGAAATTCCCGGATAAATGTGTATATAGTATGTATGTATATACAGACATGTAAATGTACGAACATGAAACAAGGAAACTGGGATCAATTTCAAAAGAGTTGTGTGAATTCTCTTAATTCTCTCACTCGACGTTAATCGAGAAAATCAACCACCAATTTCAAAAAGCTCTGTTAATCAAGTAAGTTAACATTGTTTCACATTTTTATCCACAAACTACATTTCCATTTCTGCAAAAATTAAAACAACAAAAAATTAAAACAAGAGAAAAACTGAAACAAAAGCTTTGATTACATCAAAAAGAAATAATTTCGCTTAAAAACTACAAAAATAAAATTATAAATACCCTTGAAAACCAAAACAATATTTAATATTGAGTGATTTCCATGCCCGTTAATCTTGCTCAGCAAATTAAACTTTAGTAAAGAATTATACAGTCCACACAGAAGGCAAAGAGATAGTCACAGTCTTGCCAGAACCAAATTTAATTTCACCCAGTAAAAGCTACAAGAGTATCTAACAATTGGAAATAGGTATTTAAAACAACACAACATTTTCAAACAAAATCACAATTTTGATAATGCACTCATATTAACGTTCCAAATCCGTTGTAACTAATTACACAAAAACAATAAAAAAAAAAGGGTAATATATACAATATAAATTTTTATACTCAAAATTTTTAAAAGCCGGCAACACTGTATTCTAAGCAAACGCATGCAAAGAGTAAGAAGCGCATGCAAAGAGAAAGAAGCGCATGTAAAATAAAGAAAAAAAAAAGATTTGGTTATTATCGCTGATCAAAAGAAATAAATAAATAAAACACAATAAAGCAGAGTCAAACAGAAAAGTATTGCACATACGATTCAAAGCAATATTTTGATAAACTTTAATAATTTGATTAAAAATCAAACGATATTAATAATATATTTAAAATTTATTTATAAACCCTTTTATTAATATGTGTGGCACATACATAAATATTAACCCACCTTTCCCAACAAACACGTAAAAGTAAATTAAAAAATTTTGTAGATAAAACTTGTATTGAAAAATAGTCTTCAAAATCTTTAAAATACAAGTTATTAACATCTCAAAACAGAAAAAGAAAATCATACATACATACATAGTATGAAATTTCAATATTACATGCAAAAATTTATTGAAAGAATTATTGCTCATTAATTTAAAACGATTAACCCTTGAAAACCAGGTACGTCAGAAGTGTGCAAATTTCATTCTCACTCAAAATTTTATAAAAAAAAAATAAAAAAAAAAAAAAAAAAAACAAAGTAAAACATTTAAACGAAGTGCGTGGTAGTGAGAAAGTTTAACAAGAAAGCTAAATTTTATATGATCTATATTATCATATCTTGAAACTAGAGATTATTCTAGTGCTATAACCCAATAGCCCCTACCCTTAAAGTTAATATAGAAAATATAATCTTACATAGTTAAATGCCAATTCTCATTCTCATCTAGGATCACAACCCAGTATCCTGTTACCCAGCGAACATTAACAAGTTAATAAAACTTCTCCCTTTTACAAAAATCTCCCAATGTGAGCTGTTGTAACCCGCGCTCACATAATTTTTCAATATAAGTCTATGTTCATAAACAACATCCCTACTCAATCTTACAAAATTACTCCTACCACTACATATTAAAATATAGATAAATTCTCTCAGTTTGAAATTAAAATTTCAATAAAAGGCTTAATCCCCCATAATCCCGAAAAATTTATATTTTTCAAAATGAGTACGCCATCTCAAAATGAAATAAACCATACACCAAGCCAAAACGAGCTTAAACCTACCCCAACCCCAAACGAGCGCTTTGTATTCGATTGCGAGTATTTAATGCAATTCTGCAAAAAATTCGAAAACTCTACTGCGACAAATCAAACAGAGTCCATACTTGACATTAAGTCAAAGGAACTAGAGTCCCGAAAGAAAAGATTGGAAAATTCTTATGAGAATTTAATGAGGCTGTGTTTAGGAGAGGAAAACAACGAAGTTAGAGAAACTGCAATGATAAATTTCGATGAATGCTTAGAATCCTATTATCTTTGCAATGCGCTTATTGTTGAAACAATGAAAACGTTCACTGTAGATGCATCCCAAGCTATGTCATCAACTCGATACGCACTCTCAGGACCAGCCTATATTCCAAATCATCCCCAAGACAACTACAGCAACTGCATAAAGCTCCCGCCCTGTGATACAGAGGTTTTCAAAGGCAGTTATGAACAATGGCCCTCATTTCGGGACATGTTTACGGCAGTGTATATAAATCACTCCAAGCTGTCGCCCGTCACTAAGTTGTACCACCTCCGAAATAAAACAAGAGGTGAGGCTGGTTCAATAGTCAAAAGATACACCCTTTCCCATGAAAATTTTGAGCTAGCATGGAAAGCGCTCAAAAATAGGTACGAAAATAAACGCGTCCTAGTGGACAATCAAATAAAAGCCTTGTTTGATATACCACCTGCAAAACACGAAGACAGTGAGTCAATTAGACGAATACAATCATCTGTAAGTGACTGCCTGGCGACTCTTACAACACTCGGTATTGAGGTAGAAAGCTGGGACCCAATTCTGATTAGATTGATTTCTACGAAACTTCCAGAAATTACTCTCTCGCTATGGGAGCAGTCTCTCATATCTCCCCGTGAACTTCCAAAGTGGACTCAAATGTCTCAATTCTTAGTCGACAGGTATGAAGCAGTTGAACGTCTCAATAGCATAAAGATATCCAAAGATAGTTTTACACTCACAAACTCCCCTAAGCCGAAGGTACAAACGTACACATCCCAAGAGAATATAAGCTCGACTACCTGCAAATTATGCGGCGGCAGCCACTCATTGAGAATATGCCCCAAATTTCAATCTTTCTCAGTACAACAAAGAGCAGATTTTGTGTACAAAAACAAGTTTTGCAACAACTGTTTAGCCTCATCTCACCTCAAGGCAAATTGCGGTAGCAAGCATACTTGTCTACATTGTAAGAAGCCGCACCATACACTATTACATATGAATCAAAACTCGCTAAACTCGTCAAATAACGCTAACAGTTCTCAAAATAATAAAGACTTAAAAGAAAGCAGAAAACCTTTTCACGATACATTCCCTACTGGCTCTCAGTATTTCAAATCTAGCACTCAAGATGAGCTTCCTCATACATCAAGTCAAGTGCAAGCTAATTGCGCTACTAGCACGGATAATATTTTGCTACGAACAGCTTTAATACAAATAGAACACAGAGGTGAACTATTTACTGCTAAAGCTCTGATTGATCCAGGTTCTCAGAGAACCTTTTTAACGGAACGAGTAAGAAGTCGGTTACAATTACCCTATAAAAGGTCTCATTTTGAGATTGTTGGTATAGGCGGACAAAAACAGTCGGCAACAAAGGAATGTGAATTGGTATTGTATGCAAAAAGATACAATTTGCGAGTCCCTATTAAGGCCATAGTGCTTCCCAAAGTGACGAAATGTCTTCCGGCTTGCACCTTTAAAATACCAAACTCCACAGAAATAGAAAAACTAGACCTAGCAGACCCGAATTTTAATAAAACCTCACAGATAGATCTCATTTTGGGTAACGATTATGAGCATTTCTGGAATATTGAGGGAATCAAAAAAAATATATGTGGTCAAACATCGGCCTACAACACCATTTTCGGGTGGGTTCTCAGCGGTCCGATAAAAACTCAGGTCGTGCAATCATTCACAACTTCAGTTGTAATGACAGAAAATTTCGAACTCAACAACATCTTGAAAAAATTTTGGGAACAAGAAGAAGTTCCAGTATCTCGCCCTAGGTCAGCTGAAGATGAATTCTGCGAAAAATTTTATTCCGAAACAACTTCACGACACGAGAATGGTAGGTACATTGTAAGACTACCATTTAAGGCAGAATTCCCCGACAAAGTATTCCTCGGCTCGTCTCGATTTGTAGCCTTGGCACAATACTCCAGAATGGAGAAAACTCTTGCTAAAGATCCCGAACTTCAAGCTCAGTATAATGAAGTTCTACAGGAATATTTAACCCTCGATCACATGGAAGAAACCCGATCTCATGAAATCGTATCTCATGGTAAATATGGATCATTTTACCTACCTCACCATGCAGTCGTACGCCCAGAACATAAAACCACAAAAGTTAGAGTGGTATTTAATGCGTCAAGGAAATCAAAATCACAGTTTTCTCTTAATGATGTATTATATACAGGCCCTACACTACAAAACGATTTAATATCGATCATTTTAAACTGGCGAAAGTATCAATATGTTTTCAGTGGCGATATACAAAAAATGTATCGCCAAATTCTAGTTCACCCAGATGATAGACCCTTCCAAAAAATTCTATTCCAACCTCAACCTGATAGCCCGGTTAAAGATTACCAATTAAAGACGGTAACCTTTGGTGTGAATTGTGCCCCTTATCTTGCGATTCGGACCCTTCTTCAGCTAGCATCAGATTCCGAATCCGAGTACCCTAAGGCAGCATCAATCCTTCGCACAGAAACCTATGTAGATGATATCCTATCAGGAGGTTACTCATTAGAAGAAACACTAACAGCTCAAACTCAGATAATCAACGCCCTAAAATCAGCAGGGCTCCCATTAAAAAAGATCACTGCAAATGATCCCCGCCTACTTGAAAATCTACCCAAAGAGGATCTATATGATCTAGATTTTCTCCGTTTCCACGACACAAGTTCAACCAAAACTCTTGGTATTAAGTGGAACGCCCTTACCGATTCGTTCACATATAATTTTGCCCCGATCGAGCATTCCACAAAGGTCACTAAGCGACAGATACTCTCATCAGTCGCGAAACTTTTTGATCCCGCTGGCTGGCTCGCTCCCATAATTATCAGAGCCAAGACAATAATGCAACAACTTTGGCTAGAAGGATTAGGTTGGGATGAAGAGGTGTCTTCAGAATCACTAATCAGATGGAACAGTTTCGTTCAAGGTTTAGCACACGTAGAAACAATCTCTATCCCGCGGTGGCTGCAATATATTCCCTCAGATACTTTGCAAGTTCACGGTTTCGCAGATGCCTCTAAAACAGCATATTGTGCCACGATTTATATCCGGTGTCAAACTAACACTCATAATACCTTCACAAATCTATTAACAGCGAAAAGTAAAGTATCGCCCATCCAAACAGTCTGTCTCCCGCGGCTAGAATTAAATGGTGCAGTTTTGTTGGCAAATCTCGTCAACTATGTTATCAAGTCTCTAGAGATCAATACTAATGAGATATATCTATGGACTGACTCCACGATTGTACTTGGATGGCTCTCGAAACCGCCTTCATCATGGGAAACCTATGTTGCAAACAGAATTGCTCAAATTCATACTCTAGTACCCAATGCAACATGGCGTCATGTTCCAACCCATGATAACCCAGCAGATCTTGGAACACGCGGTTGTAAACCTCAAGACCTCACTTACAATAGCCTCTGGTGGAAAGGGCCAGCGTGGCTAAGTAATCCTCCCTCCGAGTGGCCCAAACGAAATCCCTTAAAAAATGCTGAAATCTCCAAAAAAGTAGTCCACACCCTGCACTCTGAAGTGCAAGAAGATATTCTTATCAGATTCTCCTCGTATAGTAAAGCTTTACGTGTTTTAAGTTACGTTTTCCGATTCTTCCATAAGTGTTTAAAGAAAATCAGACCCACAATTGAATGCTCGGCTCAAAAGGAATTAACCCAAAACGAAATAAAACACGTAAAATCTAGACTAATCGTAGTAACTCAGAAAACTCTATATGCTGAGGAATATCAATGCTTATTAAGCGCACACAATATTCCCAACAAAAGCTCATTAAAAACTTTGAATCCATTCCTGGACTCGGCTTCTGTTATACGAGCGAACGGCAGATTAACCCGGTCGTCGCTACCATATGATGAACGCTATCCTATCATTTTACCCGGCAGCTCCCGATTCTGTCACTTATATCTCACACATTTGCATCGATTTCTTCAGCATGCGGAATGTAGTCAAATGTGTCGATTGGCACAAACAGAATTTTTTATCTTTAGACTCAAACCCCGAGTAAAAAAGATAATCCGCCAATGCAAAACATGCATTATTTACAAACAACAGGCATGTTCCCAAATAATGGCTCCCTTACCGCCAGAAAGATGCAATTTATCGCTTCCCTTCAAAATTACAGGAGTTGATTTTGCGGGCCCTTTTGAGCTCAAAACATCACACTTGAGAAATGCCCCTATCAGCAAAGGATATGCCAGCGTTTTTGTGTGCTTCAGTACAAAAGCTATACATTTGGAGCCATGTTCCGATCTCTCCTCAGCGGCGTTCCAGGCTGCATTTGCCCGATTCGTCGGGAGACGGGGGCTCCCCCAAAGGGTAATATCTGACAATGGCGCCAGCAGAGCGCTTGAACTCGAATTTACCAATTTTGTGCAGAACGTCGCTCAAGAAACAGCTCAAAAATATATAACTCATGGATTTGAATGGAAATTCATACCACCCCACGCTCCTCATATGGGCGGTTTATGGGAGGCAGCTGTTAAGAGTTTCAAGTTTCACTTGAAGCGAGCCGCTGGTGCTCAAAGGTTCACCTATGAAGAATTCGCCACCATTTTAGCTCGAATTGAAGGTGTGCTTAACTCTCGGCCAATCTCTGCACTGTCAGAGGATCCAGCCGATTTGACCGCTCTCACTCCAGGCCATTTCTTAAGAGGTGCCCCCCTAATGGCTCTCCCAGAGCAGAATTTCCAAAATATTTCTGTCATCAATAGATGGGAAAAATTGAAGGCAGTGCACCATCAATTTGCTAATAGATGGAAGGAGGACTATCTGAAAACGTTGCACAAACGGTATAAATGGAAAAACTCTATTCCAAATATACAAATAGGCGATCTAGTGATAGTGATGGATGATCTACAACCCCCGCACGAATGGCGGCTAGGACGAATAGAAAACACTTTTTTCGGCTCAGATAACAATGTACGGACTGTTGACGTACGCACCGCAACCGGGACTATAACTCGACCAATAGTGAAGCTATGCTATCTACCCTTTTTAAATGACGCCAATTCAGTCTGAGTATTTAATTTCTAGTTCGCTCATCTCACCCTTTTTATTTCCTTCCATCCCCCAGCTTATATCCCTTATCCCAATACTTTCAGATTTAACTCCAGTACCTACTAAATGCTAATTAGTTTTCTTTTCTCCCATATATCAACAGCAACCAATTCCGAGAAAAGAAACGCAAGACAGAAATTTACAAGTGCGTCCTTTGCAAGCGGTTTCATTCGTTACGTTTCTGTTACAAGTTTCTAAAAATGACAGCAGCCGAAAGGGAGGAAGTTATTGATGATAATAATTACTGCAGCAACTGTCTGGCCAGGAGTCACGACTTACGATCATGTCGGTCAATGGACACGTGTAAAAAATGCGACAAGTATCATCACACGTTACTACATAAAGGCCCATACCGGCGTAACCATCCGAAAGGAATCACCACAAAGGAATTGCGTGACCGTCAACAATCATCCAGAAATCAACAATCCTCCAACAAACCGTCAACTAGTCAACCGTCTACTAGCAAAACAACAAACAAACCTTCTCCCAGTCAAACAACCAACCACATCTGTAACAACCAAGCGACCAATCAGCATGTCAAACTTCAAAGCAAATACTCATCAACATCGGCAGCAACACCAAATGCGCAACTGATAGCAGAAGCAATCATGTCGCTAGCGCAAGTCCTGTGCGCCAATGGGAAGACGTCAACAGTTGCCTAACGGCAAGGCCGGCGCTATGTCCAATCTAATTGGACACAACATAAAAATGTCGGGTCTGGTAATTATGTCATGCTAATTTTATGTTTAAAGCGGTTGAATTTAAACCTCCATTTATACTTATTGTCAACACTGAATTATAAATCTACAAAATTGTTAGCGGTTTTATTCCAAAACCAAAATTAATGAAATATTAAAATATGTATATTGTAAGTTAGTTCGTATCTAACCGTCAAGACAACCAGTTGAATTTACCCTGAAAGAAAACCTAATACTTACCATATGAATTTACTTCTTAAATAAATGTATGAAGACCTATTACTTACCTGCCATAATAAAGTCAACTAACTCGCCAACACCATTGGTTATCTAAATTCAAACTTACCCAAGTATTTATCTTCAATAAAGAGGAATTGAATTATATCAAGGGAAATATTCGCCTTTTATTTACACTCTAAGAAGGGAATTTCTCCTACATAATCAACTAATTGGAACACAATAGCCCATTTGTGTGCATAGGTTTTTGGTAATCTTTCTATGTCTGTATAGACTTTCGTATTAAACGCGAAAATTTTGTTATCGATGTAAAACGAACAAAAATAAACTTTAAAAACTAACAATCAATATTTAGCTATTTTTCGATGTCTAGCTAGCATCAGGATCGATGCATTAAAATAGAAACACAACAATTTTTTTTTGTTTGTCCGCCGGTGTTATTTCTACCTTATTTTCAGGTTTTATTTTTCAGAAAATCTGCAAAATTGAATAGATTTTCAGCTGGATATTTGGATGTATCAAAATGTAAGATAATATAATTATGAAGAATGTCATCATAAAAATTAATAGTTTGAATCGATTGATAAAGGAATACGTATCCACATAGTAAAGAGAAATCATAATTTCACCAAAGATTTCTTTGATATAACCATAGTGAAAATTGCACATCTTCCACTTAGACAATTCTAACGCTGCAAAGCCTACATACTAGGGTATTCATTTAATCGGGTTTCTGCTTTAATCGGTTAATCGCTCGATTAATTAATCGAGGTTTTGGCTTAATCGGTTAATAATCGGTTAATGGCGGTATTAACTGGTTAACTGATTACTGAAGTTTTTTTATAAATCAAGTAATTTTAGGAAATAAATTTGCATAAATTATCTATTATTTTTAATTTATTAGTAAAATAACAATAACATAACAAACATAACAATTCTTGAACTTAATCAAGCAAAAAAATCATAAATATGTATTAATTTAAAAATAAACAAGTTTGTGAGATCATTATATCAGTTATTTCAATAGTTTAAGGAGATCTTCTAAAACAATCTTTCAGAAAAATAAATTCTTTAGTTTTGATAAAACTTGGCTTGACAAAATTCTTTCATTTATCGTAGATGTTGAAGAAATCAAAAGCAATCCATAATACAGAACATCCAGTTTCTCAGTACTTTTCCTGGATTTCTCTAAACTTGTAAAATTGTCCATTATACTATTAGAGTTCTGTTTTAATTTTTTTATTCAAATTCTTAACACTTCTAGTTATTTCGGTTAATTGTGTTAAAACATTTCTTTTATTACTATTGATAGTCTCTTCTGTTGTAAGGTCATCATCTAATTCATGCTGGCAGAGCTCAGCGAAAAAGTTTATTTTCGAATTCCTTAGTTTCCGTTTTTGTACTGTATGTATTTTAAAACACTATTGCTAGAAGGAAATATTCCTGAGTGATGGTATAAAATAATTGAATTCGTCTCTCATTAAATCTAATCGTTAGATTTTTAATTAAATCGTTGGCAACAGTATTATTAGATTTTATAAAACTATTAAACAAAAACTTAATACATAATTCCGTCAAGTTCAATTAGAGTAGCAGAGTCTTTACTAAATTCTTTTATAGGCACGCCACGGCACGTCCAAAGATTTTAATGTTTTACTTAAGTTAAAATCATTGAATACACTTATTTGTTTGTAATTTCTAAGCACATACATTTTGTATATGAGACGAAACAAATAATTAAACACACAAAATATACTACAAAATACGAAAAATTTTGTTACGTCGGTTAATCGACTGAAATTAATCGGTTTAACCACTAATCGAAAAAAGCCAATTTTAAATTAACCGGTCAGTTAATCTGGTAGTAATTAACCGGCTAACCGATTAACGGTTAACCGAATGAATATCCTACTACATACTACATATGTATGTATCTTCTATAGGGCTTATCAGAATATGGTTTAATCTTTTGCAGCTCAACTTCATACATATGTACATACTCTTCCAGGATTTGTTTAACTTAAAAAAAAAATGATTTTTAAACTAATGACCTCAGATCAGAGTGATTTCTCTTTGGGTTTTCCCATTCTGTTGCAGTACGTACGTACATTAGGGTGACACTTAGCTATATGGTGAATTTTTTGATAAACTTTCTTTTACCATCATTCACCAAACCTCAGATTCGGATTCAGCGCGACAACATACATGATGACATTCTGAGCAAGCAATCCCAATGCTTAGACCAGTGGTGACCACACATACACAATCACATTCTGTGTTTGTGTGTGTGCTTCACAGCTAAATATATAGATACCCGAGTTGGCTCGTCGTAGAGGACATTTTCATCAGATACTACTTAGTGCAATTTCGACATTTGTCATGCACGATATTTGTCGATTACAATTTCTTTTAAGACAATCTAACAGAAACCGTACTCAAAGAATGGGTAAAAGAAAAACTATTCAACTGGTCAGGCCAACTAGTTGGTATATATTATCCGCAAGCTAGTCTTGCAACGTTAAATTTAAAATTTTGTATAATTTCGTTCCAACAAAAAACAATACTCTTTGTATACCAGCAAATGAACTTCTTGTGGACATTGTTGCTCAATCTGTCAATAGTTTGAATCATATTAATACATTCCAAGCTAGATTGAACAGGTGCCACTACGAGAACAGATGTTTTAGTAAATTTAAGAATATGTGCGTCACACACACAATAGATTTTGACACATTTCTGGTGTGTTTCTATCAACAAAGTACATGTGTTAGTAAAATTAGATTGAGCTTATGAATGTGTGCGACACACAGATAATGGATTTGACATATTTCTGGTGCATATGCATTTTTGGTGTTGTATTTGTTGCAGTAATGGTGGTACCTGTAATTAATATGCATTGATACACTCCTGCTTGGTAAAATTTAGCGAAATTGAGCTAATGGAAAGTTCTGCTGCAATGTCTATTAAAACTTTTTGTATTAAATGCTCTCTGAGCGACAAATTCCTCAAATTGTTATTGTAGAACACGTGTAAAAAAAAGAAACGAAAAAATGTAATGGAGACATTTCTCAGGATGTTTTCATTTACATGGTCGTTAATGAAAATATGGGTGACACTGTCGCTCTTATTGTCATACATGAGCTTAGCGGCCATTTGTTCGAAAATGCTCGCGCTGATCGGTTTGAGCTGGCACCAGCAGGTTACCGACGATATAACATTGTCATACGTCGGTCTTGCAAGATGTCTAAAAACATGGCCAACCGGGTAGTCTGTGAGTCTCACACTCACTATACGTGTGATGACCCGCTTGACCTGAGTTTCGAAAAAAGCGAACATTCTCAACTGCGAAGAATTACCGAAAGAAAAATGTTCGCTAAATGTTCGAAAATTTAAATAAAGGTGAACACTGCGAAGAATAAGAGAAACAAAAATGTTCACTAAATCTTCGGAAATTTAAAACAAAAGTGAACATTTGCAATAACGATGTTTCTGCGAAGAAATAGCGAACTTAATTTTGAGTAAGTTAGTTAAAACCCGTTATATTCGCTAACTTCGCAACAAATCTTTATAAATGATATTGCGGTCTTCTTTTAGCGAACATAAATCTTTAAAAGCAAAAATGATTTGCAAAAAAGAAGTAAAACAAAAAGAAAAAACTCAAAATTAAGGGAGAAGTTGCAGAAGCTTTGCTCTCGAGCTATTGCCAAACTATTAAAAACGAATTGTTTAGCGATATTAAAAGTAACTAGAACTATTTTTAGTGAATATTTAGTGATATCGTTAAAGTTGTTCGTTTTAGATATTGCTAAAGATTCGCTACTAATATCAAAGCAAACCTTCGAGATCGAAAGATTTGCTGTCACAAACTGAGCGACGGGTGAACTCTATTTCATTTCAATAGCAATAGTCGTTCTCGAACATTTTATCCGAGAAACATTTGCCAATTGTTCGATAGCGATATTATTTTCGTATGCCGTGGTCAAGCGGGGATGTTTATATTGTTTGTTTATTAAATGTTAAAAATACAATTACAAATTATGTATATCATAATTTAATTTAAACGAGAATAGCAACAAAGACCTTTACTCGATGTAGTGCAACAGACCAGAGCCTCCCAGCGGTAAATGGAAGGAGTAAAGATGCCGTCTATAAGGCCTTATTTAGCAGTCTATAGTAATTTCACTCTCATTGCGTACTCATATCCTTTTTACACGCGATGTCATTGCGGACCAAGGCCTTCCTCGACCCATTACTCAGCAGGCCTAATTGAAGGTATTCTTTAGCAGTTCTATTTGCTGGTCATAAATGGTATGGCTGATAGAAAGCCTGGTCTGAGAAAATCCGTTAAAAAACAAATGGAGGTACATTGTTTTTATCTGGGTATTTTTATAGCGGCTTCTGTACTTTGGATTATCGTGTTTCTTTATTTCGAACTAGTTCTCTTCATCCAAAGTAATTTTTTATACATATGAGGGAGGCTAAATTTCGTGTATTTATTAGGAACGAATTGAACATGATTTAGTAGCTGCAACATAAATGCCATAATAGATAGCAACATGTGTGAAGCCTCTTGTACGTAAATTTCAGTCTTATACACAAACTATTTGCGAAAAAAATACGAGAATGTTTGTTATTTCTAAAGAGCATTTTTTATTAAACAAAACGAAAAATTTTAAAATAGAATACTCATTCCAAAAGAAATCAGTGTATAGTGAATAGTTAATTGAAAGTTTAACCAACACTATCTTAGAATGTAACTTATGTGTAATGTAATGTGTCATGTACTCATTATAGCTTCGATTATATTGTATTGTGTATGTGTATTGGTATGGTTACTTTGTATATCATAGAATTTATAAATTACACATAATAAAAATCTTGACTTAGTCTTTCAATTACAAAACCAGCAGAATTAGTAGTATCACAACTTAGCCTTACCTTACAAGTGCAATCTGCATCAACGGCATACAATTTCTGTTGGTAAAACGAAGATTGTCGGCTATTTACATTTACACAACACGAAACATCAAATTAAACAACAACAAACCACACAACTGAGCACAACAGTGCATTGTAGCTATATGGCTGGTTCCCTGCGGTTTCGAATTATCGAGACTCTACTGTAATTTGAAGTTATTTATATAAAAAAGCTAGAAAACGATAAATAATTAATGTTAAACATTTTACAGCTAAATGGATATAAAAAATGCAAAAATAAGCTACAAAAATTGTAAAGTGGTCACGCTGCTGTTTATTGGAGCTGAAAGAGCTTGTATTACACATATTTCTTTACATCAAATTCAGTTATTGATTCCCTGCTAGATCAAGCAGTTGGCTGATACGGCAAAAAAAATCGATATGAAACTGGATTGGTTGAGGAAGAGTTTGTTAGTTCTGGGGATGGTAATGGCTGTGAGTACGCAAAGGTGGCGTATATTACAAATAATACTTATTTAAAATTTCATATAAAATAATAAAAAGTATACTTAATAGTTACTGTTCAATAGCTGCTCCCGGTTCAATAAAATCACATCGTAAATATTCGGTTGTTGTAGCTCTACTAGAAACTAATGGTCCTTGCTCAATACGTGTCGCCATTGAAGGGCCCACTTTAAAGGAATTTAAAGATGTCAACTTGCAGCCTTTTGAATCTCAAATGAACGATTTTTTTTTAAAAACTACAAATTGGAAGCTATTTTCATTGACAGGCTTAAATTTTAAAAACAAAAGTCTTTTATACGCGGAAATAAATGATTGCCCAAAAATTTATATACAAATGAATAAGGCTATTTATAAACCCCAAGACTTAGAGAGATTTCGTTTTGTTATGTTAGATGAACATACCAGACCGTTAAATATTGAAGATCCTATAAGTGTGGACATATTGGTGAGTTTATTTTGATTTACACAAGTGGCTAAATTTGTTTCGCCATATCGTGCCATAACCGCCAAAAACGAAGTTCGAAAATTATGTCACTTAAGCTTTTTTGGCGCTTATATCAGGATATGTACGAAACTTTTGTATGTATGTTCTACGAATTTTTTTCTTCTGGTAAAATATTGCATGGATTTCTTTTCATTTAATATATTACACTACTTTTGCTACGCAAATGGTCAACATTTTCTAATGCATTTTTTTGTGTAATTAGGATGGGCTAAACTCGAAAAAAGCTAATGTATATACTTTTTTAATGTATGCGGCTCTTTAAAGCGTCATCAAAGGTTTTCTTTGATTAAGAAGAATTATATCCTGTTTGAGAGGCAACTAAATTACAAGGCGAATAGTGTCTAATCGGCTTGGATTGGATAAAAATGATTTATAGTGGATTCTAATTTTATGAAATTTTTTACGTTCTCATTTTGAAAGCTTTTTTGTACCACAAAGACTAACGAAATCCATAGTTTTACTGCCTGTTTATCGATGTTGAAGTAATTCTTTCTTCCTTGCGAGGGCAGTCACGACTGAAGAAGTGAGACACATATGTCCGTTAATTCGGTCCCTTTGTGATTCCCTACAGTAGGCAGGGCGTAATTAATCGTTAATTACGTTTGTCTTGTCGCCCTGTCAAACTATCCCGATTGATATAAGTACGAGGATAGCCTGACGAGGATAGCCTGACTAGCTCTACATTTGTCAGATCATCTAAGTCTGTAAGTATGTTAGCGCCAAAATTTCTTGTCCTTAAGCTGGCTAGAGCCGTTCATTGTATTATATTGAGTATATTAAAAGTTAGACATACTAAGTTTTAGAACGTGATTTTGTATTAAAAAGTCACCAGAAGCAAAATTAAAGCTATATTCAAGCCATGAACAACGATATGCGAGATGATGAGTTCGATATATTTTTAATAAGTATATATCGATATCGATACATTTTTAAATATCGATCGGCATCGATATAAGTATATCGAATAAAAAATACTAAGATATCGATATATATCTATATTTTTTAAGCATGATTATTCATACATAAAATCATGATTTTTTAAAAGTTAAACACCTAAAGTACTTTCCTTATATATAACACTATGCAGCAACAAAAATGCTGGGAAGTACCACTATATTTTTTTTGATGGGCTATAGGCCCCTAACTACAAAAACAGTCGAAATTTTAAATTTTATGGATACGCTTTATACACGAAAATCGATGGATAAATATTGATTTTATTCACAATAAAGTGAAATTACCTGATTTTTGCCTAAAATCGAGTTTTGGAGACGGTGTTCCACCAATTATATCATAACTTGGAAAAGGGTTATCCAATTTCCTTACAAATAAAAACTAAAATACTTGAAATAAAATTATCACTAAACCATTAAACATAATTTTTAATGATGAAAAATTTATATTTTTTATCCAAAATTAGAACATTTTAATTTTTTTAAATATATCGTCACCTAAAATGCAAAACAACGTATCATCAAACAATTTAAAATCGCGTTTTTGATTGATATTTATTCTTTTGATGGAACTACACGTCATTACAAAATTTTATGCATATGGGTTGAAAAATAATGATTTTATAATAGAAATTTAAAATAACGTATCATCAAGTACATGATTTTCATTAACCAAAACGACATATAATCGCACTTTGTAATCGTGTTTTATTATTTTTTAACGAAGTAAGTAAGCCTAGGTCTTTCCCATTGTTTTTTACGGTTCATTTGGTTAGTGTGCAAAACAAAATCAAAATTCGCGAAATACGAATACAAATACAAATATTCGAGCCAATATTCAATCTCAAAATTTTGTGCCACTTTATATATCAAATTTAATTAAAAAAATCTACCCTATGCTTTTCAATAACAATAAATTGAGAAAAACTGTCACAATACTAGGTATGTATTTGACATTATTAAGGTATGTACAGATGATTGATAGATCTTACAATATTGCCAGATCTGGCAATGTGTTGAAAATGTACTGGCAACAAAAAAAATTTTCGGCACAAGGTATATTGTTAGTTCACATGGTTGTATCAAAGTTGTCAGAAAATCCGATAACATTGTCAGTAAAAAAAGTAGAAAGTATGAAAAGTCAGTATTTTATGAAATTATTGATAATTTTCGAGTCTTTTATGACTCATCTGTTAGCCTAACCGCGACTCTTCAGAAAGAGTATTTTATGCCTCGTGTTTCTATATAAAACTATAATTTTACGTACAGAATATCTTGAGTAATTGTGTGCCTTATTTCTATGCATGTACTTTTTTGATACTTATACACACAGAAAAAAAGGAATGTAAAATCCACATGCCGCAATTTTGATTGCAAATCATATTAAATTTACAAGAAATAATTTGTCGTTTGAGTGTGTTAGTGTTTACTTGCTTTGTTCATTGCTACATTTTACTGTTCTGCTTATGCTGACTTTAGACGACATGTTTTTTACATATGGCTTGTTAGGTGTGTGAGACATATGTAACTTCGCATGTTTGTCAAAATTGTCAATTTACAGACGGTTTATAATATTTGCTTTCACACGTACATGTGCATTTATATCTGACATAACCTCTGAGTGTTCACAACAGCTGAGTTTTTGCACAATTTTCGTAAATATATAAATCGCTCTTTGCTTTTTAATGTTTTTTCAGCCAAACCCCACTTTTGATAATTTAATACAGCTGATGTCAGATGCCTTGTCAGATGAAAATAGAACACGCTCTAATTGAAAATTTTTCATCTGACTTTGCTTCTGTAAATGTCATCTGACAATGTTTCATATGTTTCACACGGCATGTATCACTTTTGCAGTGGGAAATTTGACAAGTCAGATGTAAAATACATGTCGTCTAAAGTCAGCATAACCGCGACTCTTCAGAAAGAGTGGTTTATGTCTCGTGTTTCTATATAAAACTATAAAACTATAATTTTACGTACAGAATATCTTGAGTAATTGTGTGCGTTATTTCTATGCATGTACTTTTTGGATACTTATACACACAGAAAAAAAAGGAATGTAAAATCCACATGCCGTAATTTTGATTGCAAATCATATTAAATTTACAAGAAATAATTTGTCGTTTGAGTGTGTTAGTGTTTACTTGGTATGTTCATTGCTACATTTTACTGTTCTGCTTATGCTGACTTTAGACGACATGTTTTTTACATATGGCTTGTTAGGTGTGTGAGACATATGTAACTTCGCATGTTTGTCAAAATTGTCAATTTACAGACGGTTTATAATATTTGCTTTCACACGTACATGTGCAATTATATCTGACATAACCTCTGAGTGTTCACAACAGCTGAGTTTTTGCACAATTTTCGTAAATATATAAATCGCTCTTTGCTTTTTAATGTTTTTTCAGCCAAACCCCACTTTTGATAATTTAATACAGCTGATGTCAGATGCCTTGTCAGATGAAAATAGAACACGCTCTAATTGAAAATTTTTCATTTGACTTTGCTTCTGTAAATGTCATCTGACAACGTTTCATATGTTTCACACGGCATGTATCACTTTTGCAGTGGGAAATTTGACAAGTCAGATGTAAAATACATGTCGTCTAAAGTCAGCATTAGTTGTGTGACTTGTTGTTGTTTATTCTTAAATGTGTCGGCTATATAGACGACAAAAAACCGAATTACCAGCGAATATTTACTGCTGCTGGTTCAAAACTATCATTGTTTCATATTAATTTTAAACGGAAAATAATTAATCTAACCTTAAATCACCGTTAAAACAATTCTGGTATAACCGTTAAGTTTCATTTTCAATCGACATGACTGTAACTTTAATTTCAAATATGTTTTATGTTAAATAATCATTTAAATCATGAAGAATTAAAATGAAATGCATTTTACATACGATGGTATTTATTTAGTGTATAAGTAAAGAAAAGTTTGAAGCTGTTGTGGGTGCAGTGGTTAGCGCGTGGACTATCATGCAGGTGGCACGAGTTCAAATCTTGGCTGGGGCAGTCAGCTACAACGAAAAGTTTTCTAAGTAAAATAATAAATAAAATAGCTACATTAAAGTGATGTTGGTTTAGCTTGATATAACTTTAATTCAACTTGATTCTTCGTGTTGTTCCAATATTAAATTCACGTTGTTTCAACTTGAAATAACTTTGATTCAATATGATTTTTCGTATTATTTCAGTATCAACTTCATTTTGATTTAACTGTACTGGAATATTAATCAACATGAAATATAGTTAATTCAAAAGGAAAAATTTTCTCAAGATTATTGTAAATCATGTTGATTTAACATGAAACACCTATGAAGCAAAATCACTATCGAAAAATGTTAAGCTAACCTGGTTTTCGACGATTTTACATGGAAATTTTTCTGTGTGTAACATAAACAACGGACAATGCTAAAAGCAACCGAAAATTCTTATTAATGTGTACTTAGTTTTTTTTTATCAACTGTTAGAAGCAGTTAAAAATAAAATTGCTTCGAATTTTAAATGTTTCCACTTTTAAAAATGATTGCACGGAATACTTCTTGAACAAAACACATTACGTTACTGTCATAATATTTTGAGTGTAGATCATGGTAGAATGACATACTTGGTACTCTCGAAACGTCAACTCCTTATTGTTTTATTTATTTTTTCGAGATAGGTGCTGTCAAATGTTGTTTATATTTTACCAACATAAGGTCTCGTATTAAAGGGCACCAAATGGCCCTTAAAATGGCGTACGCTTTGATTTTATTTTGCATTCTTCAGAGGTCAAATTTTACGGTGCTTATGTTCGCGGGCCTTTTTTCCCGAAGACTAATATTTTTAAAATTTTCAAAAAAAATAAAAATACATGTTAAGGGCGATTTTGTACCCTATAACATGACACCTTAATGACATATCTAGGACACGTAATTTTAAATATTTACGCATTTTTGTGAACTAAGTTTAGTAAATTTTTGATGAATTTTCCTATTCTAAAGTCACGATATTTGACGAAGTAGGCAAACTAGTAGGCTTACATTTTGCACCAATATTAGTTCTGCCAGAGGTTTCGTTCGTACTAAATTTTGGCAAAATGTAAAAGGGTAATGCGCACTGGTTGGATGGTTTTCTATGTTTTAACACATAGACCAAATTCGAACTACTTTGGTGCGGGAACTTTTTTGACAACAGCATAAAAGTAAGATGGCGTTTCTTTATATTTTTTTATGGCCATTTACTCTAACAGCTATTTTGGCTCTAGTGAAAATTCTTGCTGGGAAGATAATGTCCCTCTTCACCAGGATTATCACATACTCGTTCGTATGTACATATATAAACTTAGCAAATATTACTGTTTAATTTCAAAAGGCACACAAAATAATCTATGGTTTTGAGATCTAAATATAAAAGGATTATTTAGGATATATTTCTTGCTAATAAACTTTAAGTCATTTAAAAATTGTAGCAGCACGAATTATATGAGCAAATATCAGCAAATTCTTTGTGTGGATTAGATTGGAGACAGTCGAAATAAACAGCCTAACTCTCTTTGATTTTCATTATATTTTCATATCCTTTGTATAATTGCAGATGAATGTGGAATGAATAATATTCCTCTAGCAATTCTTGAAATATCAGAAAACATCAGTTATTTAGTTCATATTCCATTTACACCTACATATTGGCATTTCCACAGGAATGCCAACTTTTTATCTCTTGTGACACCAAGGAAATATGCCTATTTATTGAAAGGAAACACACTTTTTTTTACTTGTTTATATATTTATGTAGGCCGCCAGCAGCTCTACATTAAGTAAAATTGTAAGAAAAATTGAGCCATATGGCTCTAAAATACAAGCTTAATTGCTTGCTGTCACACGCGCCAAAAAAGTGGACTTTCCCGTGGAAATGCCCATATGTACCTTTTCAGTTGCATATGTTGTCGTTTTTTAAATACTTACGGCTGCATGCAAAAATACTTAAAGTAGCTTTGCCAAGCAATGTTGAGTATAGTTGTATTCTAAAAAAATTGTTATATCAAAATTTAAATAAAGTAGGCACACACGTTTGTTAAGGCTACTCTAAATTGATATCTCCAAAATGTGTATTTTTTACCCCAAATATTTATGATTTATGTTAATATAGCACATATTGATTGATGTTACATCTGAAAATGAAGCCTGAAATCTTATTTTTTATTTGTGTCAAGTGATGAAAAACATCACCAAATTATCCAGTTGATTCGAAATACTTAGAAAAATTCCTAAAAATACATAAAAAAATGCAAATCTAAAAAAATATCTTAGCGATGTAGATAATATCAAAACAAATGGAAAAACTCTCGATATTCAAATACTCATTTCATTAGAAATTGTGTTCATTCTTCTATGTTCATCATATTTATATTACTTTTAATTCATAGAAAAGTTTATATGCTTTACTAAAATGCCAGAAGCTCATATTTTTTGAATGAAGTGGTTTTACTTCAAAATAATAAAAAGTTATTTAACAAAATAAAAAGTTATTTGACTACACAAATGAAATTTGTATTCGTTTTTGTACATCATAAACTATCAAGTGGTTGTTGCACACGTTGGTGTTACCAGTAATTATCAAATCACAAAATAATAAAAAAGTCTTTTTGTATATAATTTCTTAACAAAGTTATGTTAGCCTTAAAGCTCTTGGTAACTACTATGAACTTTAAAGCTAAAGTAAAATATGTTTTTACATACAGCCGTTAAGGTATATTGAGCTATTATGTTTATTAAAATCGAAAAATGCTGCAATCTGCATCAGCACTGCCAATTGTTTAGGTAACGAGACTTTTGGCGAAGAAAAACTATTGCAAAGTGATTTTTTTTCGAAGGAATAACTTTGTTATTGTACAATTAGGGAATTTACAAATGTATCATTACATATGCCAAACTATACACCAATACACTGAAATTAAATATATCGGTGTTCATCTCGATCGTCGCACAGTGGTTCTAATATGAAAAAAAGATATTATATGTGTATCTTTGAAACTTCATAAAGACCTAGGCTTTAAGATTGGTGAAACTAGGACCACTCTGTTTAAACACACGGTGAGCTACAAGGTGTCAAAATTGACTACATCGGTTGTGACAAACCTTGTTGGCCTCATAACTTTTACAAATAATACCCGATTTTAGGGAACTCAAACTTGTTCTAAAGCTTATAAATAGACGTAAAAAATACATTCCATATCAGTAAAATATTTTTAGATATTTTTAGAGATACTCGGCTTTAAATTTAAAAATTTTAGTTTTTGACCTTGACTTTGTTCCCGATTTCATAAATATCTACGGTAAATGCATTGCCATAAATTTAAAAAAAATATATATGTACTCGTATATTATGATTTTTAACAAAATGCTTGATAATATGCAGGAGAAATTTTTAAGTCAAAGCTTTAAAATAAAGTTAAAAAAATTCCGAAAAGAGCACCTTATCTTTGCTATAAGAAAAAAACATAAACAACTTTCCTTAATCTGCAATATTTTTAGTAATTAACATTATACAAAAAAATATATACATATGTATATAACATTTTCCAATTAAGTTATTAGCTTTAGTCGAACTGTATGGGTTTATATCCAAAGTTTAATTAGTTTGCCTTGAGTTCGGTTTTTTTTTAATTTTCTAATTAAAATATATTTTTATTTATTGATAAATGTGAAGCATGTAGACAAAGAAAAATCTTGACTGCATGGAGGGTTGAACTGATACATGTTTTGATAGATCTCGCAAAAGGATGTACATATTTAAATAAAACTGAGCAAAACAATATTCACGCACTAGTAATTGTAATTATCGATGATAATTCATACTGCAATAGAGAAATAACAAGAAGCTTAGCACAAGACATAAACGGAAAAAGTGAATATCAATAACTATCAAATGAAAGACAGCTCTAGGAGTGGCAGTATGAACTGATTAAAGGCAGATGATATCCAACTCTTGATTGCAAACCAATGACGAGTGGTCAAATCTAAAAAAACCTCTGGCAAGATAAGTGGGAGCTATCGAAACATGTCAGTTCAACCCTGCATGCAGTCAACATTTTTCTTTGTTTACATGCTTCACATTTATCTCTAAATAAAAATATAATTTATAAAATTTTTCTTTTCCAGCAATGAAACTGACATCAAATTAAGCCTGCAAGTAACCAATACTATCACTACTTGGCGTATAACGGCTTTTTCCACCAACCCTGTAACAGGATTTGGAATAATTAACAAGCCTACTGATATCATTAGTATACAAACCTTTTTCATATCCCTTAATCTGCCATATTCTGTAAAGCGTGGGGAAATTGTAACTGTACCGATAACTGTATTTAATTATTCCAATCAAACCTTATACACGCAAATAGTTTTGCAAAATAAGGAAAAGGAATTTATTTTCATTAAACCAAATACACAAGTTCTGGAAAGGGCATATGATCACCAACAACAGTTAAAACATATCAGGATAGCAGCAAACAACGGAGAAACTGTAAAGTTTTTTATATTTCCTATAAAGGCAGGTGAAATAAATGGAGAACCCAAAACACAAAAATGTATATGGGCTAACAGCCTTCATATTGTTGGCTTTTTTCGAAAGTCAAGTAAGTATATATATATATATATATATATATATATATATATATATATATATATATATATATATATATATATATATATATATATATATATATATATATATATATATATATATATATATATATATATATATATATATATATATAAGTAAAATATATATAGGGGATGCTTATGTATGATAGTTAGCGAGTAATATCATGAAAAACAAACACATTTGCCGCCATTAACACAAAGCTCAGTTATGTTGATTTTAACTTTAAGTTTATTAACTTTCAGTTTGACTAAACTTAAATTTTAACTCAAAGTTAAAAATTTTCGCTAACAATAAAAAAATGTAGTTAGCTTGTGTCATCAACATTTTTTATTGCCTGAAATAAATTATTTTTATATAAATAATGTTCCAAATAATTTTCATTTGCCCCACTGTGCATTGGTTAAAAAGAATAAAATCAATTAAAATAAACGCTGCTTCAATTAAAATATATATTAAAAAAGAAATTTTTTTCTGAGAACAGTTAATTGGACTTGATTTAATAAAAAGTCGACTGACATAGGGTACCACCGTAGTGTAGTGGATAGTGTGCTAGACTATTAGCCGGGGTTCGCAGGTTCGATACCTGCCAATACCCTGGGTACTTCTGCAGAAAAGCCGAAAAAAGCTTAAGCAGTATGTGTGTTCGTTTTAGAATATTGACTTTATTACATATCACCGTTCTTCATTTGTTCACGATTTGATAATGGAAGGGCGTATTTAGAGATGTCTTAGAGCATAGATAATAGGTAGATAGTCAACTGGGCTCCTGTCAAAAAAAATTACAACTTTCTTCACACCTATGGGTATTTTGTTATCTAACACACTGCGAGAGGCAACTCAGCACTCTTCAGAGAGTGTAATTTATTTGTCTTATAATAAATTTTATGTTTCTTCTTGTTGACATTTGTGTGTTGAAATGTATCAAAGTTTTTTTTTCATTCAACAGTATTGCATTTTTGCTACTATTTGTGACAATTGTTTTAGAGCCAAATAGAAAAAATGCAAACAAATGTTTAGCGAATCAAAATTTTTTGAGCTCAAATGCATTAAAAATGATTCTCAATTCATATTTTCATTAATTCATGCAAAATTAATTGTATATAACAACTAAAAATTCCTGTTTAACAAATATAAATTTTAAATGAAATTTATTTGTTGATGGTTATTAAGCGATTGTCTATATGCATTTCATTGGCGCTTTTACCAAATCGTCAGTAGACTTCAACCACCACTGATGCCAACTTTGGCTCTTTTTTACGATATAACAAAAAACGATATGACATACTGTATTGTCATATCGTAAGTTTTCTACGAAACTTTGAACTTTCGTAGAAAACTTACGATATGACAATACAGTATGTCATATCGTTTTTTGTTATATCGTAAAAAAGAGCCAAAGTTGGCATCAGTGGTGGTTGAAGTCTACTGACGATTTGGTAAAAGCGCCAATGAAATGCATATAGACAATTGCTTAATAACCATCAACAAATAAATTTCATTTAAAATATAATTAGGACAATATGTCAAATAATAAATTTCTCAAAAATATAAATTTTGTAAAATACTTTTTGTACAACTAAGTATGGTTTTGGTGCTGTGGGGAATATTTTGTTTTAAACCAATACTAACACAAAATCTTCTACTAACACATTCTTAGACTTAGGCTTTTGAAGTTTTAGTTGACTATCTACGTACCTATGTCTTAGACCGTCGTAACATTAGACCGCACAACATAGTTTCAATCATGTTGGAATCTTTGTATAACTGGATGTAATTTTGAGAAATTGCAGAAGAAACAATATAGCTAAGATCGCTTAGGACCTTTCCTACGACGTGATGTAAAGCATTGCGGCAATCCCACGGCAATGTTTGGGTTAGTGTTAAGGGGTGTTTTAGCGGGTTAAGGTATCGCACTCCTGGCAATCTCTACCACTACCACAGTCTTTTGATGATTTCATCCCACAAATAAACACACAAAAAAAACATATATGCATACATAAATATATAAATTATACAAACTACATACAATTTTAAATCTTTCTTATCGTTTTAACCCGTTTAGCATATAAATAAATTTATATGCTAAATAAACAAATGTTAATGTAATTTTCAACGTAAATTCTTCTAATCAACTTCCATTAAATCACTTATTCGATTTCTATAATGACCTCAATCGCATAGTCTTATCTTATAGGCTTTTCACACTCAACAACATCTAACATCTACCATCAATTGGCAAATTTTCCCATAATAACTATACAGGCCTGAACGGCCAACATATTTCAACATCATTATAAAATGTTTCTATCTCAATTTGTTCCACCCACCATCATTCGACAAATTTAGTGTCATCACTAAAAAAACGGGATAATAAGTGTACAGGTGGCAGCGTTACGTCTGCTACTTATATTTTACTCTGGTAGTTTTGTGTATAATTACGTTAAACACGTGTGCTTTTTTGACAAGCATAATCTAGTTTTTGTTGTATTTGTTGCCCTCATATGGACACCTGTAAATTAGCGCAAATTGATGGTAGATGTTAGATGTTGTTGAGTGTGAAAAGCCTATTATTTGGCATTATATCCCTCTTATGTGATTGTTCAGGTAATTTTGTATTTAAATAAACAACTTTTGTAGTATTTTATTGATAATTTTTTTTTTAATATATTTTTCACTCCTTTGGCTTAATGCTTAATACCCCAGTCATCCCACCTTATTTTCAGGTTTAATTTTTCAAAAAACCTGGAAAATCAAATAAAAATTAAATTGATTCGCAACTAGATATTTCGATGTTTCAAAATGTTAGATAATATAATTATGAAGAATGCTGTCATAAATATTATTGCTTTGAATTGTATAGATAAATGAATACGTATGCAAACTTTTCTTTCATATAACCATTGTGGAAATGGCATATCTTCCACTTTGACAATTCTAAGACTGCAAAACCAACATACTACACTCTAAAACACTTTTGTTGAAAATTAGGTCGATAATAGTCGACAACACTTTACCGATTATTATCGACCTAAAATTACACACGCATTATTTTTAAACAAAATGTTTTTACTAAAAAAAGCGATTGGCTGCGTGCAGGTTTGAGCCGCGACCTCCTCACTGATAGTCTGACGTATCTACCATTCAGCGATAGCCGTATTATACTTTATGTAAAATTTTTTCCACTCGGACTAAATTTGTTTAATTTGAAAAATTTTTTATTTAATAAAATAACTGCAAAATCGATGTAATCTTAGACAAGGAGAAATTTTCAATACAAATTTAGAAAATATATGACCGTAAATTTGAAGTAATGTTTTAGAGTGTATATACGTGTCTTCTATAGGGATTATCAGAATATGGTTCCATATTTATAAGCTCAACTGCATACATACGAAGGTATTCATTCGGCTAACCGTTAATCGGTTAACCGGTTAATTACTACCCGATTAGCTGACCGGTTAATTTTTTCGATTAACGGTTAAACCGGTTAAAATCAGGCGATTAAGCGATTAACCGACGTAACAAATTTTTTGTAGTATTATAACGTATTTTTTGTGTGTTTAATTATTTGTTTCGTCTCATATACAAAATGTATGTGTTTAGAAATTATTTTTCATACAAACAAATAAGTGTGTTTAGTGCTCTTAACTTAAGTAAAACACTAAAATATTTGGACGTGGATATAAAAGAGTTTAGTATAGACTCTGCTACTCTAATTGAACTTGAGGGAATTAGGTATTAAGTTTTTGTTTAATAGTTTTATAAAATCCAATAATGCTATTGCCAATGATTTAATTTAAAATCTAAGGATTAGATTTAATGAGAGATGAATTCAATTATTTTATACCTCCACTCAGGAATATTTCCTTCTTGTAACAGTGTTTTAAAATACAGTACAAAAACGGAAACTAAGAAATTCGGAAATAAACTTTTTTTCGCTGAGCTCTGCCAGTATGAATTAGTTGATGACTTTACAACAGAAGAAACAATCAATAGTAATACAAAAAATGTTTTAAAAGAATTAACCGAAACAATTGAAGTGTTAAGAATTTGAAAAAAAAATTAAAACAAAACTCTAATGGCATAATGGAAAATATTTCAAGTTTAGAGAAATTCCCTAATATACACTCACTAAATGTTGTTTAACTTAAAAAAATGGTTTTGAAATTAATGACTTCAGATCCAAGTGATTTTTCTTTGGGTTTTCCCATTATGTTGTAGTACGTAAGTACATTAGGGAAGCACTTAGCTATATGGTGAAATTTATTTTACTCTTATTCACTAAACCTCAGATTCGGGGTCGGCACGTCAAAATACATGACGGCATTCTAAGCGATCAATCTAAATAATTAGACCAGTGGTGCCGACACATGCAACATCACATTCTGTGTTTGTGTGTGCTTCGTAGCTAAATAGATAGTCTGCGAGTCTCAAACATACTGTACGTGTGATGATGGTGAAAAAAATGTGCACTAGTGCAAAATAAATTGAAAGTTTGACCATCACTATCTTAGACTGTAATGTACGTGTAATCAAATGTGTCATGTACTCATTATAGCTTCGATTTTATTGCATTGTGTATGTGTTTATCAGAGAATGACATAAGTATCGTTTTAAGTAATCTTTGAGTATTGGCTGTCGAACAACAAAAAAATGCGTACAATTAATAATAAACACCATACTCATACGCAAAAATACTCTTCAAGTTTAAACTGAATACGTATAAATATAAGCAACTAACGATTATGTGCAGGCAGATTCCTTAAATTACGAAGCACAAACGACTATAAATCCCTTATGACACTTGCTTATCCCCTTCTTTTATTAATCTAAGATTGAAAGTCTGAAATAGGAATATACGAAAGAGAAGATTATGAGAAATATATGTTTTGGCTTACCACTTTTTGTTGTTTAATTTCAATGCTGCCTCATTTTAATTTGTAAAAAACAACAACTTGGAAAAATTAGCGCTAAAACCGCAATATTTGGGTTTAGACCTAATGAATCAACAGCACTGTAACGTTTTCAGCTCGAAATGTCAATTTTAAGTTTAAAATTTTTAGATTTTTCTTGACAGTGTAGACTTTTTTTTATCGATAGCACGTATACAAATTCTGACATTTAGTAATTTTTTTTAAATATAACCGAACCTTTCGCTCTTGATAAAATTTCATATTACTGCTTCATAGTACTGCTTTCCAAAATCTGAAAAAAGCAAAACAAGCAAGTGTCATAAGTGCTTAAGTATACATTAGTATAAAAATACTATAAGTATTTATTCGGCTACACATAAGTATTTACAGGAGTATTTTATTTGCTGTTCAACAGATTGCATGACAGGGATAGTAAGTGCGATTTAATAATGCTTGACACTGATAAAAAATATTGAACTACATACATATATATATATATATATATATATATATATATATATATATATATATATATATATATATATATATATATATATATATATATATATATATATATATATATATATATATATATATATATATATATATATATATATATATATATATATATATATATATATATATATATATATATATATATATATATATATATATATATATATATATATATATATATATATATATATATATATATATATATATATATATATATATATATATATATATATATATATATATATATATATATTCGAAATACTTTATCACTTTGCAAATTGCAAATACACACTCCCTAAAATACTGAGTAAGTTACTGTTGAAAATAACGGACTTGTGACCAATTGATAATTTTTTTTTTTGTTTAAGAAATTTATTATTTGACATATTGTCACTATTTTATTTTAAATCAAATTTATTTGCTGGTGTTTAAGCATTGTCTGTATGCATTTCATTAGCGCTTTAACAAACCCTCAGTAGACTTCAAACACAATTTTGAACAGTTCCAAACCCCTTATCTTATTAACAGACTTTTAGAAACCATTTGAGAGTTTGCAAATACGTTAATGATTTTCAAAAATAAGCATAGCAGGCTTTGAAAATTATACAAAACCCAGCAAATAAATTGTATTTGATATGAATCTATTTTATTAAAAAAATAGAGTTTATAGATGGTATTCACCTAATATAAACCTTCAATAAATTCATATCATCGAAATATCAATTTTAACTTGAAATATCTTTGCAAATTTACTACGCAGGAATGCACGATATACTTTAGATTAAAGCTTGAAGTCTTGGCTATAAGCGCTTTAGTATGTTTTTTTAATTTGATGGGCAATGCCATTAAACTATATAAGTTAAACAAAATTCGTAAAAATATTAGCAAGAAATAATGGGTGATTTTATAAGAACTATCGGAAAGTAAAAAAAAAAACACATAAAATTCAGCAAAATGCATGAAATATTTATTTGGATCGATAGTTGGGTCGATATAATTTAATGTTTGAAGATTATTTCATGCAAATGTTGGCCGCGGCTGCGCCTCAAATGGTCCATCCGCTTAGTCCAATTTTGGCATATTCTTTCCAATATTTCGGCCGGTATCTCACGAATAATGTTGGCAATGTTGGCTTCCAGTGCGTCAATCGAAGCGGGCTTGTCGCTATAGACATTAGCCTTAACATAGCCCCACAAAAAATAGTCTAGAGGCGTTAAATCGCACGATCTGGGCGGCCAATTGACTGGTCCCAAGCGTGAAATAAACTGTTCACCGAACTCGCCTCTCAATTGGTCCATTGTTTCGCGTGCTGTGTGGCATGTGGCACCGTCTTGTTGAAACCACATGTCATGCAAGTCAAGCTCTTCCATTTTGGGCAGAAAAAAGTTTGTTATCATCGCACGGTAGCGCTCACCATTCACAGTAACGTTGTGATTCGCATCATCTTTGAAGAAATACGGCCCAATGATGCCGCCAGCCCATAATCCGCACCAAACGGTTGTTTTTTGTGGATGCATTGATAGCTCTTGCAATGCTTCTGGCTGCTCTTCACTCCAAATACGGCAGTTTTGCTTGTTCACGTATCCATTCAACCAGAAATGAGCCTCGTCGCTGAACACAATTCTTCGATAAAAAAGTGGATCTTCATCTAACTTTTCAAGAGCCCATTCACCAAAAATTTGGCGTTGTGGTAGGTCGTTTGGCTTCAATTCTTGCACCAGCTGTATCTTATAAGGCTTCACACCCAAATCCTTCCGCAAAATTTTCCACGTAGTGGAGTAACAGAGGCCCAATTGCTGCGAACGGCGCCGAATCGATAATTCACGGTCATCACCAACACTGGCCGATACGGCTGCGATATTTTCTTCAGTTCGCACTCTACGTAAACATGTTGGTGGTTTAATATCCAACAATGTAAATTTGGTGCGAAATTTTTTTACAATAGCCCGAATAGAAGCCTCAGTAGGTCGATTAAACTGACCATAAAATGGAAGAAGCGCGCGATGAACTTTCTTAACAGAGCACGCATTTTGGTAATAAAATTCAATAATTTGCAAACGTTGTTCGTTTGTAAGACGATTCATGATTAAATTATAGACCAAACTGAAGATGTTTGACAGTGACACAAGATACAAGACGTGCGTGAGCTGTCAAAACTAGTGTTGCCAAAAAGATAATAGCAAAAAAATCACTCGTTACTATCAAAATACATAAAAGCAAAAATAAATGCTAGTGATGTACAAACATTCAACACATATGAAAATAGGCCCGTTATTCGAGTACATTTTTCATACATGATAAAAAGAGGCGTGAGAATTATTTTGCAATTACCTCATTTTTTGCTTTTACTTCATAGAAAACTTTTATTAAATAAGTTGAGAAATATATTATAAAGAGAGTGCAAAAAAAGTTAGCTTAACATCATTTTAATTTTTCAACGTACACAGCAGAACATAGTAGCGCCACTTTCGGAAGCCGCTACCCTTCCATCATCAGTGCTCACGTGTATTTGCTATCACCACTTATTAAAGTTATTAATTTATTTCAATATCCAGATGAAACGATATTCTCTTTATTGCAACACTAACCACAAAACACGGTGGTGTTGCCAGTATCGAAAGTTAAAATTCACTAAAACACACAATAGCTATTGTAGTATTTATGAATACTATTTTATATTAAACAGTTTCTAGCGAGAAACTGTTCAATAACAATTGTGAATCTTAAGCCTAAAATAAGAATTTTTTATGAATGTGGCTGGTAGAGTATTTAAGTTGTTCGCATAAATGAACTAGAGATGCATTTGCGTATTGGAATCGGATACATTTATAGTTGTTTGAAAGCCAATATGTGTGCGTACGCATTATTTGTTCAAAAATTATGACTATATGCAGTTACTAAAATTAAGAGAAAATACTGAAGTATATATTTTTTTGAATACTTATTGTCACTCTCTGGTATATATTTCGTTATATTTCATAGAATGTATCCATTACACATAATAAAAATGTTGGCTTATTCTTTCAATTACAAAATCAGTAGAATTAATGGTATCACAACTTAGCTTTACCTTACATCAGCGGCATGTAATTTCTGCTGGTAAAATGAGGATTGTCTCCTATTTACATTTACACAACACGAAACATCAAATTAAACAATAACAAACTACAAAACTGAGCACAATCGTGCATTGTAGCTATATGCTAATTGCTCAACGGAAATTTTGCAGCTAAATGGACATAACAAATGCAAAATTAAGCTGCAAAAATGGTAAAATGGTCACACTGCTGTTTATTGGAACTGAAAGAGCTTTGATTACACATATAGCTATACATCAAATTCAGTTATTGATTCCCTGCTAGATGAAGCGGTTGGCTGATACGACTAAATTAAATAAATTTTCCGATATGAAACTGGATTGGTTGAGTCAGATTTTGTTAGTGCTTGGGATGGCACTGGCTGTGAGTAGCCAAAGGTGGCGTATATTTATTTAAAATTTCAACTAAAATAATAAAAAAAGTATACTTAATAGTTACTATTCAATAACTGCTCCCGGTACAATAAAACCAAATCGCAAATATTCGGTTGTTGTAGCTCTACTAGAAGCAAATGGTCCTTGTTCAATACGTGTCGCCATTGAAGGACCCACTTTAAGGGAATTTAAAGATGTCAACTTGCAGCCTTTTGAATCTCAAATTATCGATTTTTTTCCAAAAAGACTACAAAATGGAAACTATTTTCTGCATGCTGAGGGCTTCACCGGTTTAATTTTTAAAAATACAAGTCTTTTATACGCGGACATAAATGAGTGTCCAAAAATTTATATACAAACGAATAAGGCTATTTATAATCCTCAAGACTTAGTGAGATTTCGTTTTGTTATGTTAGATGAACATACCAGGCCGTTGAATGTTGAAGATCCTATAAGTGTGGACATATTGGTGAGTTTATTTTGATTTAAACAAGTGACTAAATTTGTTTCGCCATATCTTGCCATAACCGCCAAAAACGAAGTTCGTGAATTATGTCACTTAAGCTTTTTGGGCGGTTATGGCACGATATGTACGAAAGTTTTATACGTACATCCTAAAATTTTTAATTTTTTTTTTTGAAAATGTTGCATGGATTTTTTTCCATTAATATATTACACTGCTTTACAACTAAAATGTTTAAATATTCATATCGTTACTTTAATTTACAAAAGGAGTATCTATCATATACAAAAGTTTTAAGTTTAAAACAAGAAACGTAAAAACAACTTACGTATAGCCTTAGCACTATAATAAATGTAGGAAAGGATCCAGCATACATATTTAATAGTTCTTAAAATATATACTAGTATAATACTATTTTTTAATACTTTTATTAAGTTTTACGATTCAAACTTAAAATGTTTATATTAGGGATGTAACGAATACCGATACCGATGCCGATATATCGGCGATACTTCAGATTTTCCGATACATCGGTATCGGCGATATTTTACTGTCGATACGACGATACTTTTAAACTTTTTTTCAGAGTTTTTTAAACAAATAATTTATTTTTGTTCGATTTTACCATGAATTAAATTCACTTCGTTATTTTTTAAATCTTATTAATATCAATTTTTAAAATTAATAATATTTTATGCTGTTATTTTGTAAAAAAAATATTTATTTTTTGTTAATTTTACCATGAATTCAAATTCAAGTCGTTGTTTTTTAAATCTTATTCCAGCAAAAAAAAATACTCCAATGAAGTCATGAAAATGTAGAATTCGCGATCTAGAAGTATTGCAAATTTGGATAATTTCTAATTAGCTTTACATCTCCTTGCCATTGCAAGAAGTTCTGTTTTTCGATTACCAATCACCGAATTGGAAGCGATGCTAGGACAAATTTCTTTTTCGGTATTCTATAATGATTTTTCCTCTAGGAAAAAGGATAAAAAATTACCCATTTTCACAATTTTTTTAATGCGAATTTAAACTCAGAATGTATTTTCATGTAAATTTAAGTGAATAAATATAAACTTAGAAGTCTTTTAATAATTAAGCTATTTAAGTTATTTAGAAGAATAATAGTTGATAAATGTCCTTTAATAAAATCGATTTTTTGAAACACATGGCGAGTATTTTTTAAAATTATAAAGGAATTAAAAATTTGTTCTTGCTTTTCTACTAATTATCTGCATATTTTTAATATAGATTTTTTGGAAGCAAAGAAAATGTAGCTCCTTAAAAATTACTTCCAATGTTTTATCAATTTTAAATATTCTCTCTCATAATGTAATTTTGTATAATAAAAAAATTGCACTTGAGTTTTGTTAATCTAAACTTGAACTCAATTTCAATATTCGTATCGGTATCGGAATCGGTATCGGCGATATTTATTTTTAAATATCGGTATCGGTATCGGATCGGCAAAACGGCGTATCGTTACATCCCTAGTTTATATATTATATACGCCTTTTGTAAATTAAAGTAACGATATGCATTTTTTTAGGGTAATTAGAATGTGCTAAGCTCGAAAAAAGAAAAACGAATTATGAAATCGGCCATTGTTCAGCTAACGCTACATATCAATGATCATACGTTGACAAAAAATAACTGATTTTTACAACTTTTCAGTTGAAGATATTACATTATAAATAAGCTGAAAGTGTGTCTAGCAATGAAATAATATAACTGCAAGTTATAATTTTTTTTTATAAAAACCGAACACATATTGCTTAAGCCTTTTCGGCTTTTGTGCTGGAAACAAAAACAAATCTGAAATTTTCCCAGCAAAAACCTGGTAATGTGTTGCAATTACCAAACAACATACTTTTCAATAATTACGATTATTTTTATTCCGAATGGAATGCAGAACAGACCTGAATATTTCTTTATTGAAAAATTATTAAAAAATATTTCTTTATTAAAAAGAATTGTATCACAAAAGTTATAAAAATTGGATGAAAAGTGCATTAAAATTAAAATTAAAAAGGCCATTTAAAATTGCTGCGTTTTCAAAATCGATTTCCATCACATACATGATTTTATTTTACTAAAAAATAAAAAAAAACAGTACAAAAAACTGTTAAAAATTCATTAAGTAAATAAAAATATTTGTATTCCAATAAATTAACAAATAATAATTCTTACAAAAAAAAAAAACCAACTACAAAATAGGTATAGCACTGCCCACATTGTTGAACATCATGTTATACTTCCACAAGAATTAATGTGTGTGCCAAGTTTCATAAGAATCGGTTGTATTGTAGCGATAACTAAATGTGTATGCAAAGTTTCATAAGAATCGAATTACGATATCTAATTTGCATTGACGTAGCACTGCCCACTTATTTATTCATGATGCATTATTCGAACAGCAGCTTAATGTGTGTGTGCAAAGTTTCATAAGAATTGGTTGAGTAGAAGTAGTTGAAAAGGAGTGTGTATTTACTTTGTATGGGCGTGACCCTGCCCACTTTTCAACGGGACCAATCTGAAAGTACATCCTTTTACACAAAGAAAATCTGAAATCGGTTTGAGGTAGCATACATAAAAAAATAGATGTCGAATTGAACAATATGCAATAAAATGAAACTTTTGTCCTGACCTTTGATCACAACTATATTTTTTTTGTGTTATGGACCCTAAAATACAAAAACAATCGGAATTTAAAATTCTATTAATACGTTTTTTTGTTAATTTTTTCTAAAATTTGGGATTTTTCAAGCGGCTGCTACACCTATTTCATTATAACTTGGGAAGGGGTAGTCTAATTTTATTACAAAAAGCACTAAAAACTTGGAATAAAATTACCTTTAAGCCGTTCTAACATTGTTTTTTTTATATACTTACTTAATGGTTTCGGAATTATTTAGACCTAAATTATGAAAAATATATTTTGTTTTATGCAAAATTGGAAAATTTTTATTTTTAAAAATTTATAGAATATTAAATCATGTGGAATTAACATGAAATGCCTATGAAGCAAAATCACTACCGCAAAATGTTAAATTAACTTGGCCTCAAATCGTCACACCCGTGAACGTACAACTCGTCACGTAAAAACGCCATTTTCGGATTATGACATACGTGAATGTACTGTAATCCCATACAGTTTATACGATTGATGTGTCACGTAATTCCTTTTAGTACGATTGCCAATACGATCACGGATGTGACGATTTGAGCCCTGGCTTTCGACGATTTCACATTGAAATTTTTATGTGTAAAGGATTAATTGATTTTTTTCTTGTAGGACTAGAAGCTTATTATCATTATTTGAATTAACGGGACTTCTGTCACTTAATATTTCACTGGCAGCTTAAAAACTCCTCTCAGAAGCCATTGAAGTACTAGGGATTGTGAGATATGTTAGTTCCTCCAACATAAAAAAACATTGTTTAGAGACTTGTTTGTTAATCGGAATTTCAATGTATTGCTTTACGGTTATGGTGGCATCTGTTATAAGACGTGCGAATAATAGGTGCCAGATTATGTTCCACAAAAGATAACAATTCTTCACTCCCAGTACACATTCACTTTTCTGCTGGCTCACCTCATCTTTTTTTTTAAATTGCACGCAAAAATAATTTTTTGCCAACCTGAGTTTCTATTTAAAATTTTTTTATATCACATAAGTATATGATTACAAAAAACTGTAGTTGGTATTTATCACATCAATTCTCTTAATTACATATGTAGATTATAAAATAATCAAAATGTCTTGTCAAAATTCTTAACATTTACCTTTCATAGCTTTATTTTTAGAGCTAATCTTATATTTGATATACGTAAATGGAAAAATATTGGTTTTACTACCTTATCGCTTATTAAATTTATACGTTAATGAATCATTGTGTGTTGATAAGAAAAATTATACATTTCTTTAACAATGTGTTGCTTTAAAAAATAAGTCAAGCTAATTTTAATACCAAGATTAAAAATTTTAAATACTTTTCTGTCTATTATTTAAAGGTTAATAAACTTTATTGCATCATCGATATGTGTTTCTTGATGTATATGGCTCTTTAAAGCGCCATCAAAGGTCAAAGGCTTGTTCGATTAAAATTAATTATATCCTGTTTGAGAGGCACCTATATTACAAGACAAATAGTATCTAATAGGCTTGAATTGGATAAAAAATGATTTATAGTGTGGATTATAATTTTCTAAAATTTTTTACGTTCTCATTTTGGAAGCTATTTTATACCACAAGTAATAACAAAATCCATAGTTGCACGGCCTATTTATCGATGTCGAAGGAATTCTTTCTTACAATCACATATAAAACAAAAACTAACTTTAAGAGTTTTTCTAAATGAAATTTTAAGAACGAAGGAACTCTTCCGACATCGCAACATTATGTTTAGGAAATATACTTTTCTTACAAAATTTTTCGAAAGGCTACATTCACGAAAATGTGCATTGTTGGAAAATGTCCCTTTTGGAAATATTATTTATATGCCTACACAGAAAAAAGAAGTTTCGTTTTTGATAACGAAAATTCCGGTATTCAATAATTTTTTTTCAAATTTCCTGTGATAAAGAATTCCGATATATTGATAAAAAAAATTATTAAAAAAAAAATTAAATAAAAAAGAATGGTCACATGGCTGGGATACGAACCCGGGCTTCCCGGACGTAAAATATACTCTCTACAGCTGAACCATGTCCAAGTTACTTTTTATGAGATACAACTTGTTTTAAGTACTTATGTATGAAAAGAAAAGAAATAACCGGCATGGGAAAGATATAATTACAACGAAATATTGTATTAAGTTAATGACAACTTTTATTTTAAACGAAATTTTTTTCTTTAAGGTTAATGACAAATGTTATTGAACTTCATATTTTTTTCAATAACATTATGTTATGTAACATAATTCTTATCTATTTTCTATGTGTGGTACATAATTTTTGGCAAATGGTCCACCATGGGCAGAAAAACTTTATATATAAATAAATATATATATATATATATATATATATATATATATATATATATATATATATATATATATATATATATATATATATATATATATATATATATATATATATATATATATATATATATATATATATATATATATATATATATATATATATATATATATATATATATATATATATATATATATATATATATATATATATATATATATATATATATATATATATATATATATATATATATATATATATATATATATATATATATATATATATATATACATATATATATATATATATATATATATATATATATATATATATATACATATATATATATATATATATATATATATATATATATACATATATATATATATATATATATATATATATATATATATATATATATATATATATATATATATATATATATATATATATATATATATATATATATATATATATATATATATATATATATATATATATATATATATATATATATATATATATATATATATATATATATATATATATATATATATATATATATATATATATATATATATATATATATATATATATATATATATATATATATATATATATATATATATATATATATATATTGATGGAATAATGTGCTATATATTTGACCTTAAAATATATAAAGGAAAATTTGTTTGGGTGATCTCTTTAAGAATGGCAGGAATATAGCTGCACCGAAAAAAAAGATCCATCCTTGCATTTCATAAAGGATGCTATTGTTTATGTGTTTAGTTACTCATCTGACCGTAAGCTTAAGTTTGAATTTTCGTGGTCGGAGGTGGTCGGGAATAAGTTATTTTACAATTCTCTTAAATTCCTCTTTCTTTTATGAATTAGATTTTGTGTGCTTTATTATGCAAAATTCGCTAAGAAATATGAAAACACAGTTCAACTTTCAAAGTTACTTCAACTTTTAGTAGTGTGCGTAATAAAAGTTTGTGATCAATTATTTTGCAACAAATAGCTGTTAAAAAAATATATTTTATGCCATTCTAAAGTAAAATTAAATCCTACTAAAGACTATGCATAAGTAGAAAGTATCTATTTTGAAAGATCAAAAGATTTTTATATTTTAATCTGAAAACGCGTACGAATGTAGCGCTCGTCACTCAGGATTTGCCCATATACAAAAAACAGCAATAACACAATAATAAATTACTAGGTTAGGTTACGTTATGAGGGCAGTCACGGCTCAAGAATACAGAAAAAATTGAAAACAAGATTCAATTAAGAAGAACGAAGCTCCAATTAAGAAATTCATTACTTTTCAAGCAATCACGATAATTGTAGTATTAACCCAACAGAATTAATTGAAAACATTTTTCGATTTTTTCAATAAATAAATATTATATCAATTAAAAACTTAGTGGAAATGTAAAAAAATAATCAATTACTTGTCATAAAACAATGTCGTATACTCAGAAAAATTATACAATTCTCACACATGAAAACTAAATTTATTTTATTTACACACAATTCACATGTAAATTTTTTTCTACTTTATGGTAACTTGATTTAAAATCTAATTGACAGCATTGTTTTAAAAGAAAATAACACCAATTGAAATAAACGTTGATTCAATTAAAATATTAATTGATAATAAAAATGTTTCTGAGTAAATAGTTAATTGGAACATTTTGGGAAATAATTTTTTCTCTGAAGTGACTCTCTTAGGTCTGTTAATTCGGGCCCTTTGTGATACCCTACAGGCATGGCATAATTAATCATTAATTACGTTTGTCCTGTCATCGTGTCAAACCATGCCGATTGAGCTAGGTACGAGGATAGCCTGACTAGCCCTACATTTGCCTAACTGCCTGGAAGTCTGGAAGTATCTTACCGACCAAATTTCTTGTCATTAAGCTGGGTAGAGCCGTACATTATATTGTTGTGAGTATATTAGACATACTCAGTTTTAGAACCACTTTCTTTCCACGTAAAAAAATTGGACATTAGGGGGAAGGATCCGAGATGGCCTAAGTGGCGCCCAGAATTCATCAGAAGCAAACATGAAGTTATATTCAAGCCATGAGCAACGATATGCGATATGGAAACATCGTCCTAGTGATGGGCAAGGAAAAAAAATATATTGATATATATGTCGATATCGATACATGTGTATATGTGTCGTTTATTGTAAAAGTGGTGTAGCTCCACATTTTTAATGCATACATATTTTTGTAGAATAGTATCATAATTAGTCATATCTTTCGTAGTAACAGTAAAGCAACTCCAATATTTGCACCAAAACCCCATAAATGGCGTTACTTGTTTACTCCCGGAAGTAAAACTGCAAAACATTCGCTATAAGAGGCTCGTTTTCTCGAAATTTAATTACAATGAACGAAACATATATCAATTGGCATATGCATATCGATATTTTTTCAAGCATGATTATTCATACATAGCACCATAATTTTTTTAAAAATTAAACACAAAAATTACTTTTCTTATACGAGTAAATAATTAACCCAAAAAGTGTAACTTCCTTAAGCTGCCATTATATTCTCTGAGTTTTCGTCTGATTTCAATGCGTAAAAGTGAAATTTTGTGTCTACAATTTCTAATTTTTCGTCTGAGCTCACTTGAAAATAGAACTTATTATATTTCCATGTCATACTTTCATCTGATACTATGAACAGCTTATGTCGCAGAACGATAATATTGTTTTTATTTTTCCCGAAAAGTTTGTTTTAAAATTTGCTCGTATTAAATTGCGATATCTTTTACACTTTAATTTTTCACAAAAACTTCTGTTTATTTATTTTATTCATTTTATTTTAATTTATTTTATTTTAAAAATAAACATTTGAAAGAAAATCAAAGAATATGAAATACAATTTTTTTTTAAACACATGCCATTCATGTGTAAAATTTAATGAATTTTTTGTTTGAAAATTTTAAATAAAATTTAATGCATAAAATAATATAAAATATGAAATATAGGACTGATAAGGCACTACTTTGAATTGCCCAAATATGAGTTTTAAATGTCATATTCTTAAAGTTTGATTTTGAAATCAGATGAAAACTCAGAACGTGTAAAGACGGCATTAATGTTTCACCAATATTTCATGGAACATACATCAAGAAAATCATGTTCAAAGAAATGAAATTTTTCGAATACACAAAAGATTATAAGTCAAACAAAAGGTTAAGAATATTCTATTGTAGTTATATATATATATATATATATATATATATATATATATATATATATATATATATATATATATATATATATATATATATATATATATATATATATATATATATATATATATATATATATATATATATATATATATATATATATATATATATATATATATATATATATATATAATATATATATATCTACAATTTTGGAAAAATATCGATATTTTTTTTTTGCCCATCTTAAGATCGTACTTTAAATGGCGACGCTATATATAAAAAACAAAAAGTGCTGTATTTTGGCGAGTAGCAAAAAATTTTTTCTCTTTTAGAAACTTCATTGACATATCTTTCATTCGAGGGGGTGACCGTTACAACTTAATTTTTTTGTATGGAGGTCGACCCGCTTTAAAATGATATATGACACTTATAACAAAAAACAAATTAAAATTTTTTTGTCTGTCTGGCTGTTTATTCTGGCTGCTCCCGAAAACGGCTGGACCACTTTTGACGGGACTTTCACTTTCACAAAGCAGTTATTGATTATCTTATATCTAGACAAGTACAATAGTGAGAGTCTTCAAATTTTGTAAGGGTTACTTTGAAAAGAATGTGCGTAGTCAAGCAGAAAACTGGTGGTATAGAAAGTGGAATAAGGAGAATTTGTTCTTGAAATCGGCGCCGATTTAAATCTAACGATTTTCATCACATAAAATAATAGTTATGTATTAATTATCCTATATCATCGCAAGAAAGGGGTAGCATACCGGGTGGGGCTTGCTAATTATAAAAGAGAACATTTTATCGAGTAGAAAATGTACAAAGTTTATCCAAATTGCTAAATGTAGTAATATAACGGTACTTTGAATTAGAGTTATTTAAATATAGCAAAAAAAAACTTACAAGAAATTAATCATTTTAGAATAGAATCGTCTTTTTATATTTTTATTTTGACTTCTAACTTACCCACATAAAATACGCAACCATTGACTTTGTTTGTAGAAGGTTAAAAATATCTTAGCATCCTTCAATTAAAAATATCAGTTCTTTCATTAAATAAAAAATCCTAAAGGTGTATACTTTGATCCAGCACCAAATTAGTTGAATTAGAACAGTTACTTTAACGTTCTTAGTTTAATATCTGCAAATACATATTTGCAAACGTTCTAAAATTATGCAATGAGCCACAACGCCTGGCGATATGTAAATCTTGAAATATGGGTAACAGCACCTAAAAATAAAAGCTTTGACCGTCCAGGTCGATTGCATATATGCACAACAAAGAGCCTTTCTTAATTTTACACTGAACTTTTGTTGAAATTTATTTCTTTATATTCTAACTATATACCAGAGCTGTAAAAAATTGCAATCAATTTTGATTGCAATCAAAATGATTTCAACCAAATTGATTTCAGTCTTTGATTCCAAATTGATTTCAGATTTCAAACTGAAATCATGTCAAGATTGCAATCTTTTGTGATTGCAATCAATTTGAAATTATTATTTTTTAAATCATTGATTGCAATCAATTTAATTACAATCGATTTGATTGCAATCAAATTTTGTTGAAATCATGTGATTTCGATCAATTTCCCTGAAATCACTATAGTGTAAGTCCACCAAAAAAAGTATGAAAAAACATACCAAAACGTAGGTTTGTTAGCCATTTCATGCCGTTTGTTTTAATTATCAGATTTGATTTCGAATTGAAATCATGAAATAAAACTTACGATTTTCATTGCAAATAAAAACTAGCAATCATTAACATGCAATTAAATTGATTGCAATCTTTCACAGCTCTGCTATATACCTACTAATATATTTATAAATTTACTAGCCCCACACGTTGTGCTTCGCTACCCGATTGTTGTGTAGATATAGGAAAATTAATAATTACCTTGTATGTGGGGTACTCCTCACCAATACCACCAATAGTTTCCTGGAAATGTTATTTTAAAAATAACACACACCGAATTTAGAGAACCACACTCTTATAGTTGTACAGATATAGGAAATTAAGAATTAAGAATTACCACCAATATTTTGCTGAAAACTCTTTGATTTAGATATTCTCACTCTTTCAGTTCTACAGATATTTGAAAATTAAGAATTACCTCGTGTAGGGAGAACCCGTTTCTCCTCTGCTATACCACTAATTTTTGCTGGAAACTCCATGTTATTTTAAGAATAATGCACATAAAATTTAATGAGCCTTACTCCTATAGTATATATATATATATATATATATATATATATATATATATATATATATATATATATATATATATATATATATATATATATATATATATATATATATATATATATATATATATATATATATATATATATATATATATATATATATATATATATATATATATATATATATATATATATATATATATATATATATATATATATATATATATATAAGAAATCTAAGAATTACCTCGCATGAGAGGTACCCGTTTCCTCCCTCCTATACCACCAATATTTTGCTCGAAATTCCATGCTATTGTAAGAATAGCACACATCGAATTTAAAGAGCAGTACTCTTATATTTGTACCGATATAGGAAAATTAAGATTTACCTCGTATGTGAGGTACCCGTTTCTACCCTCCTAGACCGCCAATATTTTGCCAAAATTTCATGCTATTCTAAAAATAACACCCATCGAATTTAGAGACCTTCACTAGTAGTTGTACAGATTTAGAAATATTAAGAATTACATCGTTTTGGGGTGACCTCTCCCCCAAAAATTTTCAAAAAATTGCCTTTTTGAATTTCCCTGCCGTCAATAAGGCAGTTCCGAAATTTCAGAACGATCGTATGGACCGTTTGGCGTCCTATAATGAACATACAAACAAACAAACAGATTCATTTTTATATATATACTGGTAGATAAATAAATTTGATTACTTTGGCTTAAGTTCGTTTTTCAATATAATCTTTCGATCAAATTATTATTTTTTATTTTTGAATGAAATTCTAAAGCATGAATAATTGAACATTCAAAGAAAAATTTGGCAGCAATAACCAACGAGCGAAAATCCTATTGATTTCTTAACCAATTAACAGTTACTCAACTATTATCGGTTTTGAAAGTTTCGGAACTTCACTAAGTCTTTCTTTATCATGTTCAAGATTTTTTAAGCTTTTTGATTTCTGTCTTACCAGCGTGAAATATCATCTGATGTCAGGTCAACCTTCGGTAGAGACAAATTTTTTCTTTCAATGTTTAATTATTACATGCTTTAGAATTTATAATTATATAACTTTATATAACTTTGGATAAAAACATACAGTTATATAACTTTGGATAAAAACATACAGTTCGACTAAATTCAGAACATAATTTTTATAAATTTTTAAATAAATTTGTGAAAATATTAAATTTTTCTTTAAAAAGGTAAACAGCTGTTGTTTTTTTCCATTTTATGAATACTTTTTTTTATATATTCCAATGCGAGGTTAAGATTTATGATAGTCGCGATTTTTTCTTTCGACAAAAAATTTTATATTCATATGATAGGTGGGAGTGGCAGTTGTCCAATTTCTACCGCTTTTACCAAAATACATTGCTCTTGCTTGTGTACTTACTGAGATATTCAATTTTGTCTAGCTAGTTAGGCCAAATCTTACACAGTGCAGCGTTGTTAAGTTGTGATGAGTATGTCGCAAATTAAACTGATGTCAATTGTTTTCTGGTTTCTGGGAATAAAGCTAATGTCAAATTCTTTCGGAATATTTTCATTTTTGAAATTTTTTTAAGCTTGGAAGTTTTGAAGCGAGTCAACTCCTATTTGATGCGAGAAAGCTTTTACGTTAACGCATCTTTAATAACCATAAATATTTCTTTTCAGGATATACAGAATAATCGTATTAAGCAATTCAAAAATATTTCTCTCACACATGGCAGTTTTACTGGTAAATTCCAATTGGCCAAATATCCCACTCTAGGACCAATGTTTATTAGAGTTAAAATAGGTGGAGTATATGATTGCTACAAAACAAAAGCGGTCTCAATATTCAAATACATTCTGCCCAAATTTAGTGTTTATCTAAAGACGCCCTCGAATATTGTATTGGAAGATGGTAACATTAAGGTGGCTATCTATGGAAAGTACACATTCGGCAAGTACGTGGAGGGTAAAGCAATAGTTCATTTGTGGAGTAATGAAAAAGGCTTGGTTTTGCAAACTCAACATGTTGACATACAAAACTTAGGTTTTGTCGATTTTAAACTGAATACCATTAATGATATTAAGGAGCACCATGTTGTAACTATCATAGCAAGTTTAACTGAAAAATTCACGGGTAAAACTCAAAGTGGAAAAAAATCCATATATTTGCAAAAATATCGCTATAATTTAATGGTTTCAAACAATGAAATAGAATTTGAAAATAACAAACCGTATAGCATAAAAGTTTATGTGAAACATTGGACTGGAGCACCCGTTTTGGATCATAAAACACCCGTCACAATGCAACATGGCAATAAAGTGTATGAATCATTTTTAGATGCAAGTGGAGCAGCAACATTTGAGTTTGATTATGATTCAAATGCCGATTATAAGTTTCAGTATAAAGATTCCAAAACAGAATTGGCCAATATTTACACAAATGAGAATTTGATGTTTAGCAATCGGGAATACTATTGTCGACTGAATCTTTTGAATAAAAAGTAAGTTTTATTTCATCATAAGTTGTTGTCATGGAACGCAAAAATTTTTTCTCCAAATTTTTTAATTTCAGAATTAAACTTGGAAGGCCAGTCCGTATTAAGGTCAGTTCTATTGTTAATATTCCATACTTAATCTATACAATCATGGGTCATGCTAGTCTCATACATGCAGAGTATTTAAAAGTAACACCGAATCAGAAATCCTATATCATCAGTATAACACCATCAATTGATATGATACCGCTGTCCTTTATTTATGTGCACTACGTTCACAAAGGCCATTTACGTTATGGAGAAATGATCTTAAATTTTCCGAATGTATTTGAAAATCCGGTATAAAAAGCAGATGAAAATAATGATTTAAACGTATGTTATTATGTAATTCAGATCTCAATTTCAGCACCGAACACAGTGAAACCGAATGAACAAGTTAATATCACCTTGAATGCACAACCAAAATCATATATTGGTTTGTTGGCTGTTGATTTGGGTGTCAACATGTTGGACAGTACATACGATTTAAATAAGCAAACAATTCTTGGCGACTTGTATGAAGAGAAATCGTATGCTCCAGTAGGACCGTTCTTACATCCTGGCATAACATCTGGTTTAGTAACATTAAGCAATGCTCATGTAATATTACCCACTTTTCATTATCTCAGTCCACCCTCCGTAAAAAATGAGTATGTATTTTGATATGAAAAAGAGTGCTGTTTGTTAATTTTATTTTTTATTGAAAGCTTGATTCCTCATCAGGTAGCAGGTAGATATCCAGCCACGATAAAACATTGTTGTGTACATATTTTGGCATTCATAAGAGTGCCGCTTATTAATTTTGTTTTTAATTGACAGTACCATATGGGGGATCAATTGAACCAGAAACTAGTCGTATTCGGGAAAATTTTCCGGAGACATGGATATTTGATAATTATGAAATGTAAGTATTTATTGGCAAGGTATGTAAAACACTGTTGTTGAAACTTAGGTCGATAATAGCCGCCAACACTATACTGATTGTTATCGACAAAATATGTTTAATATAATAAACTAAAAATGCCTGCGAAGCGATTGGCTGTGTGCAGCTTCGAACCGTGTTCTCCTGGATGAACGTCTATAATAATTACCATTCCGTCATAGGCGTATTATACTTTATGTTAAATTTTTTTCACTTGGACTATATATATTTAATTTGAAAAGTTTTTTTTAATGAAAATATTCGAAGTAGATTTTCTTAATATATTACATATATTAAAACAAGAAAATATATTTAATTTGAAAAGTTTTCTCTTTAATAAAAATGTTCGAACTAGATTTTCTTAAAATATTACATATATTAAAACAAGAAAAAGCCTTAGAAGTCATTTAAATTCCAGAAATTAAACTTTAACGACCGAAGCAAAATATGGCATGCTTCTATTGCTTACACATTTTTCTGCCGTTTTTTAGACAGATTGCTTAATATTCAACATTTTAATGTTATTTAGACATACTTTGTTCAAAAATAAATACTTTTAACAGCAGATTTGTATTTTTGCGTACAATTAGACAAATTTGTTTTTTTTTTTATAAATGACTACAAACTCGATGCAATTTTAGACAATCAGAATTTTTCAACACAAACTTAGACAATATATGATACTAAATTTCAAGTAATGTTTTAGAGTGTATATTAAAATAGGTCGAAACACGACGCTTGTCAAGTGGCCCCCTAAAAATTAATTTTAAAAATTTTTATCAGGATTCCCAAACTATTTCATTTATTTTGTAAAAAATATATGTATATATATTTTTTATTCTTTATACCCTCACCAAAAATGGAGGAGGTATATATATGTTTGTCATTCCGTTTGTAATTTCTACAATATTCATCTGGGACCTAATAAAGTATATATATTCTGGGTCCTTATAGATAGAAAAGTCGAACTAAGGATGTCGATCTGTCAACGCTCCGTTTGTTTATTTATCAGTTTAGTTAGGCCTTACTTATCTGTCCGTCTGCGTGGTGGAAGAGCTACGAAGGTCACACATAACTCTAAGACTTGAATTTTGGGCCATCTATTTGAATCTATCTGAGGACGAATTAATTGAAAAAAATCATCAATATTGTCTATACATAGGTGAGATATAGTTCACAACTTTTTGATTTTAAGTTTCGTTTTTTTTTATTAATCGCGAGGTCTGTCAAGTATAGTTTTAAGAAGCTTTATGCCAAAAATTATTCGGATCGGTCCTAAAATGGCTGACTTATGGTCAAAAAGAAAAAGAAAATTTGCAAAAATAAATAGGCGGTTCGCGACATTTCATATAAACATAAAATGTGTAGAAAAGCCTAAGCATTGAACCCGGGCGTAGGGACTGGTGATTCTAGTGACTGACCTTTCAGCTACTGAGGCTTACTTGGTTAAGTTGTATATTTACTTACATTAATCTACTTCTTTTTTCCAACAGTTATATCAAAAAGGGACTTTGATATAATTATACCAAGTCCCTTATTGTCACTACTACATTGATATTTGTTTTATTATAGACCATATTGGAATAATCTAGCAGAAATTTGATTTGGTTTCCTTATTGTTGCTGAAATATTAAAATGACATTTGTTTTGAATTTAGTTAAATGGTTCTATGTATTTAGAATTGGAGTTTGGGTCAAATCTAGTAATTGCAATTTTACTCCCTTTCTGTTGACAGATTGATTTGAAATTTGGTAAGCGCCTTTAAGTTTTAACACAACTCAATCCTGTGATATGAAGCAGTCACAAAAATTTTAAACAGTGCAAACCAATTTCGCCACTCAACAGCCATATTGGATGCCCTCAAATTTGTTTTTGCCACCGAACCAATTTTTTCCATTTTATTTGACATGCAGACAACTTCTAATCTTTTTAATATGTTTCTTAACTTTAAGTAAAATATTATTTCGTGAGCGAACCTGCGAAATATAATGTTTTTTTTTAAGCAAAACTGAGCAACAGGTAAACTTTTTTCGATTCATTTTTGAGTGTCCGTCATGCGGCTACCTTTTATATTATTCTATCATGCAATAGCTGCCAAGCGGTAAAATTAAAAAGGTCTTCTCACTTCAGGTCTTCTTAAAGTCCTTCTTACTCCTTCTTCAAGAAGGCTTCCTAAACAAAGATATTCCATTAGAAGTTAGGAGAAATGAGAATAAATAAAATGGTACGTAACCGACAAAACAATTTAAATAGTTAACTTACTGTTAATGTAAATCGTTATTGCAATTTTTATGAGATAATAATTTTCATTGGTTAAAATAACTTAGCTATCGCTACTTTGTACTATCGTTATTTAACAATATGACTTATCTGAGATGGCAAAGGCGTGCGGTTCATAAACATGCGTAGAATGGCGAGAATCTAAGTTGAAGAACAAAATAGTCGATTTTACTGAATTGCAAAAGATAAATTTGAGAAAAACTGCATTGGAAAATTAAAATTATTTTTGATGGTCAAAATTACTAATTTATTTTTTGAAAATTTTTTTAGTTAGAATTACCAATTTTTATGGATAAAATTAGCAAATTTAAAAAACTAATCACGAAAATTATTATTTTACAAAAATTATTGTATCTAATTAAGTCAAGCAAGTCACCACATGTGTATATAAAATTTGTGCTATCGTTATTACACGAAATGACTTAGCTGAGATGGTAAAGGCGTTCGGTATATAAATATGAGAACCTAAGTTCAAGAGCAAAAAATTACAATCACAATATTTTTTCCAAATTGATTATTAGGCTAAGGTTCGTAACGTTATATTCAGAAAGAATTGGGCATGATTAATATTCCAAGGAAGAAGGAAAAAATTAACATCACCTTAATTTTTCAACTTACGTTTTCCCTTGTTCCTTGGCATATTAATCTTGCCCAATTCTTTCTGAATATAACGTTACGAACCTTAGCCTAATAATCAATTTGGATTCATAAAGCATGTACGTTCGAAATAATTATATTAATAAAAAATTTTTTTTCTTTATGAGTTTTAGTCTAACTGTATGGGTTTATATCCAAAGAAATTAAATGTTTTTTCTTGAGTTCGGTTTTAATTTAATTTTTCAGTTAAATTATATATTTATTTAGAGATATATGTGAAGCATGTAGAAAAAGAAAACTTGACTGCACGGAGGGTGGAACTGACGTTTCGATATTTCCCAGTAATCTCTTCAGAGTTCTTTTACGCTTAGACCACTCGTCAACAGCTGAATCTCATCTACTTTTAATCAGTTCATACTGTCACTCTTAGAGCTGTATTTCATTTGATAGTTATTAATATTCACTTTTTTCTTATGTGTTGTGTTAAGCTTCTTGTTATTTCTCTGTTCTAGTATGAATTATCATTGTTATACATATATAGCTTTACAACAAGTTTAAATTCATTAAAATCTGACAATAATTGTAAAAGTTATGTGATTAACAAGGTTTTGCATACCTGAGGTAGTAAAATTATGCACCCTGTCCCTCACCATGTGTTTCAACAGGGTGGTTCAAGCCGCAACCTTTTAAAAGTTTAGGTCCTCTTTTATGACTTTTACATACATCGTTTTGTAATCGGATTGCAAGTTTCAATTGGAAGCACTATGTGTCGTCTAACATGGAAGTCCCATATAGATGCAAAGGTGACCTGAGTGAAATTAATAGTGATTCAAATTAATTTGCTATTGGATGAAAATCTATATTAAGCCTGGATCGTTAGGTAGATAATCTACAAGCCTGCATTTCGTTGAGTGCTTGAGGCAAGTCATCAGTAGTAGTACCAAAATAGTTCCTAAAACTCTTGATTAATTAACTTCGATTTTCTCGAAACGCGACAAATGGCTTCCCGATGAGAATATCGCCGTGACGCGGGACATTCCACTATAAAACTGGCCCGTCCCAACGAAAACTGAACGGTTGGCAAGTCTAGCACATGCATTCTAAAAGTCGCATTGACGACAACATGAAGTGGAAGTGCTATTACATACATTTTCGATCTGAAATCAATACAAATGTAAGTGATATCCGTCGAAAATCTATATTCAATTAACATTTACAGAACGATGGCCTAGGCCGTCGAATGAATCCAACACCACCCACATTGTAAGCGAAGTATCTATGGGTTCAGTTTTTTGGTGATGGCTGGTGCGTGCGGTTCCTCAATTATATTCGAGTCTGTTTTGTTCATCATTCTAATCTACATTGAATTTCAAAATGGGATAAAGGAAAAATACCAATTTGAATAGGATAATAAGATAATGATATATAATTGGAGGGGTTTCGATTTGTAATAACTTGTTTAATGCTGCCGTAATAATAAATATCTGCTAGACCGAGCCTTACTCTGAGTTCTTTAGTTATGACTCTATTGCAGAAAATACTCGATATATTAATATTTTTAGTGCAAGTATTCTTGATTATATGACCTTTTTATTATTATGAAAATATTAACCGTTTGCAGCGCCACCTGACTAGTCAATATATTTATATGTATTCAACACTGTTCAAAGCTAACGTTGTTTTATCAAAAAATTTTATTTAAAATAATATTAGATATTTGCAGCACCGCTAAATGTATCAGTAAAAATTGTAAATAGTTTGGAAAATCCAAAAGTGCACGCCTCATAATCTCATTTAGATCGTGAAATTAAATATATTCCTAATTATACTGAAGCGTAAAAAAAGAAAAAGGACTCGATTAGAGAAGTTTTTCGGTCGTTATCGTGACCACATATAGGATCCGTACATACAGACAAACGGACGTCCAAGACAGAACTTTTTTAAACAGTTTTTTAATTAGTTTAAATAATAAAAATGACATTAAAAATGTAATTAGTATTTTTTTCTTAATATGCGTGTGTTTATATATTTTTTACAAGTGCAATATATGATAATAATATAGTCATTTTAAGTTTGAAAAATCAGTAGTTTCGCGTGAAGTGAGAGTAGTACCAACCTCAACGCTTCGCTTATGAGGCATGCAAAAATCATAGGTATTGTTTGAGCACTTTAAGCTTATTTGGAGTTGTAATTGTAGAAAACTCTTTAATTCCATTCATTTGACACCCATTTCATGGGAGAGCATGTCTGAATTTTTGTGGCAGTAAGTTTTAAACTTAAATTGTCGATATTTGCTTTGTGTGAGCTTTAAATTGGCTTACAGTTTTATTTTTAAAAACACTTTTCATTGGATGCACATATCATGCAGACCTATAAAAAATAGTGGTCCGCCATATTATGTTTGGGCTCTAATTATTTTGAGTTCTCTTCTTAGAAATACCTTTCAATTGATACCCGCAACAATCGGACGATTAGGGATGTCCGCAATTTTGAAGATGTAAGTTTTCAATTGTTGTTTGTGAGCTTGGAGTTTATATGAAGTTTAACTTTTTTTTTACTTGATACACATATAACGGGACCATATTGTGTTTAGACTAATTCTATTTTATTTTGAGTTCTCTTGTCACAAATCCCTTACATTTGATACCCATTCCATGGAGGTGTATCCAATATAGTGGTCTTTCGTTTTGAAATGTCCGCTATATTGTGTTTAGAGTAACTCCATTTTGTTTTTGAGTTCTCTTCTCAAAAACTCCTTTTGTTTGATACCCATATCATGAGGGCATACAAAAATAATGACCCGCCAATTTGGTTCGTCCGCAGTTTGGAGCAATAAGTTTTTATTTAAAAACCTCCCGATATTTCTTGTTTGTTAACTTTAAGTTTATCTAGAGTTTTAATTTTAGAAGCCCTTTCATTTGATACCTATATCAATTGGGTGCATACAATTAGTGGACTGCCATTTTGGCGTGTCCGCCATATTATTTTTAGGGTAGTTCCGCTTTCTTTTGACTGTTTTTAAGAAATCGTTTTCATTTGATACACATGTTATCATTTCCCTTCTCCGAAATCTTTTTCATTTGATACCCATATTATTGGGGCAGACAAAAGATATTGACCCGCCATTTTGGTGTGTCCGCCATATTGTCCTTTAAGTAGTTCCATTTTATTTTGAGTTCTCTTCCCAGCAAATCCTTTCATTTAATACCCACAATAATAGGGCGCATAAAAATTAGTGGACTGCCATTTGCGGGTGTCCGCCATATTGTCTTAGGTTAGTTCCACTTTCTTTTGAGTTGCCTTCTCAGAAATCGTTTTCATTTGATACCCATATCATTCCCTTCACAGAAATATTTTTCATTTGATACCCATATTATTGGGGCGCATAAAAGATATTGATTCGCCATTTTGGTGTGTCCGCCATATTGCCTTTTAAGTAGTTTCATTTTATTTTGAGTTCTCTTCGCAGAAACTCCTTCCATTTGATACCCATATCATAGGGTGAATAAAAAATATTGATCCGCTTATTTGGGGTGTCCGCAGTTTTTTGGCGGCCACCATTTGAGTTTATAATAGGCCTGTTTAATTTTCAGCTCTCTTCCTAAAAAATCCTTTCGTTTGATACCCATATCATGTGGCTGCTAAAAGAATTGTTAAACACGCAGATACGGGAATAGGTGAAAGGGATGAAAATCCGGTGAAAATGGATTTTCCCGGCAACAGGACCAAGCCAAATCGATATATATATATATATATATATATATATATATATATATATATATATATATATATATATATATATATATATATATATATATATATATATATATTGGTTTCTCGGAAACGGCTCAAAGGATTTATATATATATATATATATATATATATATATATATATATATATTGGTTTCTCGGAAACGGCTCAAAGGATTTATATATATATATATATATATATATATATATATATATATATATATATATATATATATATATATATATATATATATATATATATATATATATATATATATATATATATATATACATACATATACAAGAATTGCTTGTTTAAAGGTATTAGATATCAGTGTAGTTGACTCCGCTCAATTGTGCCATGTAGTGGCTATCTTTGCTATAAGCAAAAAAATATATAAACAGCTTTCCTGAAATTATAAACTAAAAATATTTAAAATTTATATAAACTTTTTCTTTTCCAGCAATGAAACTGAGACCAAATTAAGCCTACAAATGCCCAATACCATCACCACTTGGCGTATAACGGCTTTTTCCACCAACGCTGTAACTGGATTTGGAATAATTAACAAGCCTACTGATATCATTAGTATACAAGCCTTTTTCATATCACTTGATCTGCCATATTCTGTAAAGCGTGGTGAAGTTGTAACTATACCGATAACTATCTTTAATTATTCCAATCAAATCTTAGATACGCAAGTAGTTTTGCAAAATAATGAAAAGGAATTTTTTTTCCTCATGCCAAATAAACAATTTCTGGAAAGGGCAAATGATGACCAGCAACAGATAAAATATATCCGGATAGCAGCAAACAAAGGAGAAACAGTGAAGTTTTTTATATTTCCTATAAAGGCTGGTGAAATAAATCTAAGAATAACAGCCACTTGCTCTTCATATTCAGATGCTGTATGGCAAAAACTTAAAGTTGAGCCAGAAGGTGTGCCGAAGCAACAAAATCTTGCTCTGTATATAAGTATACCAGAAGGAGAGAAACTATCTTCCAGTTTCAAACTGACAGATCCAGTATATAGTGTACCTTTTTCTGAGTATATAACTTTCTCTGTAGGTGGTCATTATTTAGTGCCAACAGTGAACAATTTTGGCGATCTTACACAAATGCCTACCGGGAGTGGAGAGCAAAATATGATAAATTTTGCACCCAGCGTCTTAATACTACAATACCTTAAGGTCAATGGGAAATTATCGAAGGAAAAGGGTTTAGCTGAGAGTCTGCAGTCATCTATCGAAGTTGCCTACCAGCAGCAATTGTCCTTTCGTCATTTCGATGGTGGCTACAGTGTTTTTGGTTTGGAAGTCGATGATGGTCCCAGTACTTGGCTCACCTCCTACGTGGTGCGTTATTTTATTAAAGCATCGCAATTCCTAGACATTGACACTCAAGTAATTGAAGAAGATTTGCAATATTTAGCCAGTCAGCAACAATCGAATGGAGAGTTTCTCTTTACGGGTTATTTGGAGAATCCAAATCATAAAAATAAATATGGGCTAACAGCCTTCATATTGTTGGCTTTTTTGGAAAATCAAGTAAGTATATATAAAAGTACAATATATATTTTTTAAGCTAAAATTCAGGGGTGTTTATGTTTGATAGTTTCTGATTAATATAAGGAAAAACAAACACAAGCAAACCCCAAAGTCTTGGGGAAGCAATGATTTTCAAACTGAGGGTAAAATGGAAAAAGCACAAGTAGTAGTTGACTAATACGAGAACCAAATAATGGTGAATTTCTAAAAGCACCAGAAAGTTTAAGTACAAACAAGAAAAAACTTAATGCAAATTTTTTTAAGGTTTGATATTTATCTGCTTCTCTTTGGAGGTCGTAGTGGCCTTAAGTGTAAAAAGAACTCTGATGATGGGATCGTGGTTGATCCCGAAAATATCATGATGTTAAGTTCAAACCTTACAAAAGTCACGAATTTGTCATTATCTTTTTCAAGTATTACATACTTTGAAAAATCCTTTTCCGATAAGAATAATTTAATTTATAATATTAAAACTTCTTTGGATTAAAACCCATATAATTCAACTAAACACATAAATTCTAAAATTATTAGCTTCAAACAACTAATATGCCATTTCAGAAATACGCCTTCATGTATCGGAAGATCATAGGAAATGGTATAGAATTCTTAAATTTAAATTTAAATAACGTCAACGATATCAATTCATTAAGTCTAATAGCAACTGTTATGAAACGAACGAAGCATCATAGCGCCGACATTCTTATTGGTCAACTAAAATCTCATGGTAAAGAAAATAATGGACTTAGATGGTGGTCGAAAAATGATCAGAATCCAGCCAGTGACGTAGAGACAACAGCAAACGTTGCTCTAGCTCTGCTAGATACACCAGGAGATCACACTTCCATTCTTAGATGGCTAATCGAGCAACGAAATGCTAATGGTGGTTTTATATCTTGCTATGCCACAGTAGCAGGAATGGAGGCCTTAGTAAAATTTTCTGAGAAATATACAGACATTAAAAATATCAATTTAAAGATTTCTTATAGTGCTAAGGATGAATTAGGAAATGCAGTGGCTGCTGATGAGTTCTATGTGGACTCGAATAATATGCTAGACTTTCAAAAGCATGAGGTACTCTGAGTGAAATAATTTTTCTAGTCACTAGAATAGTTTTTAAATAAAATATCGTCTCTTTCTAGTTACCAAGAAACACGCGCCATGTAACATTCGCAATGGAGGGCAGCGGCTCTTCTTTAATACAACTCACCCAGCAATACAACGTTAATAATGAGGGAGAGTTTCGCCATTTTAATATCCAAACCAAGAAGATTGTAAAAAACGAAAAAGAATATATTTTGCAGCTCTGTTTCAGTTATGTCCTTCAAGAAGATAATTTGAATGAAGCCACAAACATGATAATAATCGAAGTTAATTTACCCTCTGGTTTCCGTTCTGGAGCAGAGAATATTGAGTCGTTAAAGCAAAATTATGTAAAACGTGTTGAAACAAAAAATTCTGATACAGTAGTTATTTTCTATTTAGATAAACTAAAGGCAAATGCGGTATATTGCTTAGAGATTCCAGTAGATAAAGAATATGAAATTTTTATCACAAAATCGGCAGCTATTGTTGTGTATGACTACTATAATTTAAGCCGTTCAAACACAAAATTTTATAGTTTATAAGGAAATAATATTTGGTTTTGGATGCCGCGTGTAAGCTGCATTGTACAGTAGGGCAAAATCAAAATATTGGGAACATAAAGCAAGCATTTCTAAACGGATAGTTCTATCGAAATAAAATTTCACATGGACATAGCAAAGGAGTATTTATATTTATGTTTTTAATATCAGCTCACTGGATTAGGAGCAGAGCTATGAAGTCTTGCACTAGGACATTTTGGCTTTGTAAAGTTTTTATTGCTTGGCATTTTCTTTGTTTCTCATCCGATTTAAATTTTTTGCTGTATTATTGCCTTTAACAAGATCTAAAAGATATATGTTTGGTTCCACATTTACCTCTTACAGTTTGTGAGTTATACTCATTTGAAAGTTGAAATTTTTAATATTTTCAAAAGTTTGGTCCAGTATTTTCACGATGTCGGATCCAACTATCATTTGAATTATAACATTTTTTCTTCGTTAATTAGAGAATACAATTTGAAAGAGTTTAAAAGTAATTTCATGAAATTCCACCTCTGAGTTAAAAAATATTTAATTTTTACATTCAAATTTGAAAAATTTTGAATCTTCGCTAAGGTTTGCTAAAAATAACACCATCACCTTTTATATATATGTATATATAAATGAATTCTTTTGGAACATATAGCAAATGTATACTTATCGGAAAGGTATCTGCACATACGTGAGTCGATGGCAAAAAAATTATTGAATTTCCTAATATTTTTAGACCTGGGCACCGTCTACTACGACCTATTTTAAATTGAAATTTTGGATTTAGTCTACATGTTCTAAAATCTAAAAGCTGGGATTCCAAAACCATTGCCAGTTCTGAAAACATTTATGTGGGTCAAGTGTGGACGCTATGGGCAAAATTGTTCAAAATTACAGTTTTTGGATTTCTTGGAGCTTTCTTAAGCACTCGTTTTTTAAACTAATGAAGAAAAAATTTTATAAATCGGGTAATATTTGGAGCCGATATCTCGAAAATACTGGACCAAAGTTTTAAAACATTGAGAGCTTTAATTTTTAAATGAGTATAACTCATAACTATAAAAAAAAGTTAGGGTTATAAGTTAAGGGTTATAATACAGCAAACAGTTTTGAAATGGGATGAGAAATAAAAATGTGGCAAACAGTGAACAATTTTACATGGCTGAAGTGACCTAATTTGAGATTTCATAGCTCCGCTACTTAACAATGAAGAGAGCTTATATATATCTGTATGAAATTTTATTCCGATAGAAGCATCCGTTTATAAATGCCTGATCTATGCTCCAAATATTTTGATTCTGTCCCACTGTGAATTTTTTAAAAGAAAATAAAATCAACTAAAATAAATGTTGCTTCAATTAAAATATGTATTGAAAATTTAATTTTTTCTGAGTAAACAGTTAATTGGATAAAAACCCGTGTAAAATTTTGTGGAAGCACTCGTTTAGACCAAGTTCAGTTTCATCGCTTATTCTAAGTTCATGGCAATTTTTCATTGTACAAAATGCTGTAAAAATGTGCAAGAGTGTTATTGCATCCACAATAAAAATAGACTACAATTTTTAAAACTTTACAAATGGTATTAGTTATATTCTTTTTAATTATAATGTCGCTGAGCATTGCAGTAAAAATCAAAACGAATATGGGCTAGATATAATACAATTGATTATACTATTTCACATATTTAATATATTTTCTATTGAAGAGCTAAATTGACGCTCGGAAACCTTCTGTTATAAGTGCTAATTTTTGTGTGACGAGTTGATCTTTGGGAGTACTACATTTTTGATACAAAAAGCTGAAAATCATCAACATTTACCAACACTGAAAATATATGGAAAAAATGATTCGATGTGTATTGGAAAGGATGATGGATGGGGCTGCTCCAAATGGACTAACGCCATGTTGAAGGCTTAGTATTTCGTATCTTTAGTTGCAGACATCAGCGAAATCAAATTTTGTGAACAGTTTTTAAACCAATTTGCGTAAATTTCATGCATTTTTAATTAAGTGCTGAAATTGAATTTGGTATTACTTTTTTCTTGACCTGAAATTCATAATATCGTTGCATAACCGCCAAAAAAGCTTAAGCGACATAGTTTTCGATTGTAAATTATTGATCGTCAAAATATAAAGTTCTAAAAACATGTCGCTTAACCTTTTTGGGGGTTATAGCTCGTTATGTATTATGTTTAGGGTTTGGGAATCGGGAATTTCCGCCCTTTTAGTTTCCCGTTTTCCCGGAAAAATCTCAAAAATTTCCTGGGAAAACAGGAAACTAAAAGTACAACATATTTCATAAATATATTGACTTTTTCATATACATATTTATAAAATGGCGTAAGTGACCGCCAAATTTATTTTGATTTATATAAGAAATTTGTATTATAATCCTGCTTTTCTTTAATATCAAAATTTTCAATGTTTTTTTTATATATTACAAAAGTTCGTTTGACTGACTGTACGACTAAATTTACACGATGAAATTGTTTAAGTTCTCTTTTGAAGTTGCTATGCTTTTCATCATCTGTTTAAATACTAATACCTTGTTTATCGATGTCGCAGGACATTTTTCATTCTTACAATTTAATTTAAAACAAAAACAAATTCTAAAACTTTGTACTTATTTCAAATGTAACTATAAGAAAGAAAGAACTCCTTCGACATCGATAAACAGGCAGTAAAATGTCCATAAAATTTTTTTAATACAGAAATTTCATAAAAATTGCATGAAATTGAAGTCATACCATTTCACTTAAGCCGAGAAAAATTATTGCTTGATTCGAAAAGTACATGAAAGATGAATTTAGTAATAAATTGCGTTTAATCACTATAAGAGAGCAAAGTGGAATACGTTATCTAGTCGTTTCCTGAAGTAAATAATTCGATTTTAAACGAACTTTGAGTGATTTTCCGCAGAATTAGTGAACAAATTTTGGAAAGTGTAGTGGACATTTTAAGCTGATGAAAGCTGTAAAAATTTCGAGTTGATATTGACTTAAATTTATTATAAGTCGACGCAATTATTGAAACGCTGAAGGAGATTTTTTAAGACAAATAAAATGAGTAATCAAAGACATATATACCGACTGTGGCTCAGGATATGTAAAATGCCTCTCAGCTGAGTATAGTAGTGTAACTTGCTTGTACTTAACGATAAGAATCGTCCTGGAAATTTTTCTAGTAAAATAAAAATATTACGGCCAGTTTATTTATAAATGATTTGGAGGCCTTAAAATAAAATGTTTAACTAACTGCGATATAGTCGTCAATTAGTCTTTATACAATCTCCTACTGTGTAATAGCTATAAACTCAATTTGCTTGAATTCACTAAAAAATTCTTGAAAATTTGTTCTAGAATTGCTTTTATATTAACTTTTATTTATAAAGAATGCTTACATTAACAAAACAAGCAAAATTTCGCCAATTTTCATTTAATAAATCAGGGAATGCGATTTTTTCGTTCCCGTTTCCCAGGAAGTGCAAAAGTCCAGGAAATCCCAAACCCTAATTATGTTGTTTACGTTTTTTTTTTGCTTTCATTTCTTATTCATGATTTTTTTTATCTTAAGTAAAATTATCATTTTATATTTCGAAAATTATAAAAATAAGCCACTGTATTTCATTTTGATGTTTCCTCTTGACAGAATATTATAAAAGCGGGTGAGTTTCAATTTGTAGTAACTTGCGCACTACTGTGTACATACCCAGGAAAAATTTTAGTCCAAATGTCTGGCATTAGAAAAAATCTGAGACTTTACAAAGCAATCAACGGAGTTGTATGAAATTCCCTCAGACATTTGGCAGTTTAGTCGATAGTTTTCTGGTACAAAGAACCTTGGGCAAAAACATAGGAAAAACCCTCGCATTGGAGCTAAACCAAAAGTTACGGGCATTATTTTTCTTCATTATATTTTGTAATGTAGACATATTGAATGTATGAAAAAAAACGAATTTTTGAAAAAATTCACCCCTCTCCGTTTTATCTACAGCCTCATAAACAAGGCACTCAAAAATTTTTGTATATTTTTTTATAAACTATTTTTTATTGTTGCATTGAAATTAATATTGAGTGGGTATTTATCTGCGGAATGAAATGAGTTTTAGCATTCATAGTACGCACAGCCATACCATTAAACAGTATTTAAAATTTTGTTTCTACTATTTATATATTCAATGATATTAAGATTTCAAAAAATTTCACCAAAAAATTTTCAAACAAAATTTTGTCAAAAAATATATATCACTTTCAGCAAATGTTCTATCCATAATCAATGAATTGTTTGCTTGAATCTTATTTAGGACACAAACACCAAAAACAAAAAAAACTGTGTCAGGAAAAAAACAGCCCCGATGACGACCTACACATAAATAACAACAACAACAAATATAATAATAATACCAAAAAGAATGCGATTGTACCAACTTTGTTTACTGAAGATTTTTTAGTGAATCAATTCGTTAATGTCGCTGCGTTAATTCTTGTTCATTTATTTAGAGTCTTTATATAAACAATTGGACTTGAACACATTTAACAAAGTGAAATTTCATAAATGCTTATTGGATGATGATGATGACCCAGACAAAAATTTGGTTTGATATATTACAAAAAAAACCACTAAAAATTTTGTTTGTTATATTAAAAAAAAACCACTAAATAGTTTTGTTTGATTAAGTAAACTATTTTGTTTACAATTTGTAAATATTATTAGACAAATTGTTTTATAGATTTAAACAATATCGGTATTCGATGTTTGGTGCCCTTTGTATAGCAACTGTTTGCAATTGCAACGCATTTTTCACAATTCGTGAGCGCTTCTTTTACTCACTTTGAAACACTAAATAAAAGTTTACACACATACTTAAACACCCACATACAAATGCACTTCTGTGGCTACATTCAGATTCCAAGGACATTTTTGTTTTTTTTTTAATTTTCGGTAATATTTTTTAAATAAATTCTTTAATTTTTGTAGATATTTTTTGTTTAATTTTACTTACGTTGTCAAAATGTGAGTAGGGAGACTGCAATACAAAAGAGCTATACCAATTTGGAATAGCGTAGTTGCAAAAGCGTTGTAAGTGCAAAGTAATGTATTTTGTTGTTAGATTGCAAACAAAAAGCTACCATATTTTGCACTTAATCCTTTTCAAGACCATTCGCACCAAACACTGAATACCGCAAATTTGTTCACTGAAAAAAACACATTTTTTTTCAACAAAATTCTAAACAATTGTCTATATTTACAAATTTGTTTGTAGGTCCGTTCCTAGGTAAAATATTTACTATTTCATTGAATTCTTTTACAGAAAATGAAATTTAGTTTTTTCTGTGTATAAATATATAAATAATAACCTATATATAACTGCTAAGCTACTGGTCAAATTTATTAAAAAGTTGACATATATATATATATAAATATATATATATATATATATATATATATATATATATATATATATATATATATATATATATATATATATATATATATATATATATATATATATATATATATATATATATATATATATATATATATATATATCTAGATATATATATATATATATATATATATATATATATATATATATATATATATATATATATATATATATATATATATATATATATATATATATATATATGTATATATATATAGATATATATATATATATATATATATATATATATATATATATATATATATATATATATATATATATATATATATATATATATATATATATATATATATATATATCTAGATATATATATATATATATATATATATATATATATATATATATATATATATATATATATATATATATATATATATATATATATATAATAGATTTGCACAAAAATTTAATTGGTTGCAGGGAAGTAGCAAGTATTTTAGAGTCGTGTCTCTTTAAGCTTTTAGGTGTACCAGGGGCGGAGCTACAAAGGCTGATAGTTGACTGCCCCGAGTGTGAAATATATTGCGCGGCTTGTAACTCTCGTCAATATTAACCAATTTGTAAAATGTACGGACAAATTTTTTTGTATCTCTTATAGTTTAAGATATATTTCACCTCGAAGTTAAAATTTTAAATTCTTTACCTCGACTTTTTTTGGTTGTTTGCTTGTAATATTTTTACTAAGCCTCTGATATCATTTCGTAGTACATTATTAAATTGCTTATCAAATTCTAAGTAAACTCTCCTAACAAAGCTTAAAAAAAATTTTTAAACCGTTAAGTCGTAGCAAAGGTCAAAAAATTTAAAATTTTAATTTTGAATTGAATAATTGTTGAAACATTTTTTCTTTACTTTGTCCAGCAAAGTCACATAAGCAACTTGTAAGCTTGGCAACATTTTTCCCATAATTCGTTACCATATTGGGAGGGCAAACAAAAATATTACCAAGCTAACAGGTTGCCTAGAAATGAGATAGTATTGTACCTATCAAGAACTTGGTCGTTATTTTGATCTCAGTACATTTTATGGACGAAATTGTTGGATAGGAACTTGGCCTTATTTTCACATCTATATTTTTGTGCGAATCTCAATTCTTTTTTCTAAGCTTTTATTTTGTGCAATAAGTACGTCATACAGATAAGGACACTCTAGCCCCTACCCCGCCCTAGATTTCCATTTTCACAGTTTTCTTACTACTTCGCCATCAAGACCTGTGCACAAAATTTCAGCTTTCTAACTATATTCGAAGTGCCCCATACAAAGGAAGATTACCCTAGTCCCCCCAAAGAAGGAGTACCCTAGTGCCCATTTTCAACTTTTTTCGTTAATTGCTTATCAAGGCCTACTTGTGTACCAGCTTTCTAGCTATACTGGAAGTGTCCCATACAAAATAGAGGCACCCTATTTTCCGATTTTTAAGATTTTTCTAGTTAAGTGCTCACCAAGATCTACCTGTATACCGAATTTCAGCTTTCTAGCTCTAGAGGAAGTGCTCAATAATATTGATGAGTCAGTGAATGATTCAGTGAAGATGTACTAAAATATGCTTTTCTTACACCTTAATATATCGGAAAGCTTTTAAGAAAAATGAACGTTATGCAATTCTCTATGATATGTATCTAAGATTTCAACTGAGCTACTACATGAGAGAATCACAACCGCTTCTCACAGCTCAAGAGTTAAAAAATAACGAATCGCTCAATAACGGACCAATTGATATAAAAATTGGATTTGAAACAGCAACAAATATTCCAACATTGTATTCTTATTCATGATCGCATAATAGAATATGTACCCATAAAGGGACAAGTCCGAAAAGTCTTATAAATTAAACAATATGGATGATAATATAGTTTGTATAGAAATGCAAGGATTCAAAAGTAGTTCAAATGATTTCATCGCAAAAGAAGTAGCGGTCGTTTTCAACAACAATTAACCCATAAATTTTATCATAGAACCACCCTTTGATTTTAGATGTCTATCACCAAAGAAGCAAACTGGTTAACAAAGAAATATCATCACCTAAACTAGAACGATGGATCAATTTCATTTAATAGAGTTTACACATTTTTAAAAGCTAATTTTTCCCTGTTCTAAAATATATGTTAAAGGAGAAGAAAAGAGACAATGGCTAAAAAAATACTCCAAAAAAGAGTTTTTAACATCGAGGACTTTGGATGCATCAACTTAACCCATTCCCTGCCATTGTAGTCGCTTGAGTACAGAAAAAAGGCAATATTCAAATACGCATAATTTTGTTTGCAAATGAAATTTGTCAATTTTTATTATGTGTTTGCATTAAATACATTGTGCATAAAACACACTCATAAAAACTCGTAAAGAAAAATATACCGTTATTTTGTATTTTGTTTTATTTTTACAACACTTTTTCATTTTTGTGATTTTTACGTAGGTCAGTAGCAATTGACTTTAGTAGAGTAAAGTGTGCATCGTTGAAACAAAAGTTTTTTATTTTTTCTATAGAAGAGTGTATGTGTATTTATTAAATTAAAACCTTAAAGAGAAAAAATTTTTTTTCTCAACGCACAGTGAGTACCAAATTCACTGTACCCAAGCGAGTACAATGGCATGATATGTATAATTTTTTTTAGAATTTTTCTTGGATCAAAATGGAATTTAAAACAATCAAACCGTCAAGTTTCTATGGCAGAACTTTCAAAAATTTGAACAGCGCTCTTGATTTTGTAGGAATAGATTCTCACAAGAACTTTGACATAGCGATCATTCCACCAGACCCGGACTGTAATACCGATGAAGAGGAGGGAAACGCTGATGATATTGTCAACGATCGCATTCCAAATGATGTTCCTGGTGAAGTCGAAATATTTTTCAGTAGTGATAGCGAGGATGATATTCCTCTGGAACAATTGCGAAAGAGAAATTAATCTTCAAATTCAAGCAAAAACGGTCCAAAGTGGACAAAGAGAGCATGCGATATTGAAATGCAGAAAACCAATTTATTTATAGAGAATGATTTCACTATGATCGCTGAATTGAAAGGAAAATCTCCAGCTGATGTTTTTGAAACTCTTTTTGATGAAGAGGTTGTAAATTTAATCGTTAACCAAACTTGCATTTATGCATCACAAGCAAACGAACACAATTTTTCCTTCAATTCTGCAGATTTGAAAGTATTCATAGGTATTTTGCTGTATAGTGGATATCACTCTATGCCTCGACAGGATATGTATTGGCAGCTCTGTGAGGATACGCATGCCCCAATCATTTCCCAAAATATGTCACGCAACAGATTTAGAGAAATAAAACGTTTCATTCATTTGGCTGATAACACTAATTTAGATGCTACTGACAAAATGGCCAAAGTTAAACCATTATCAAAAATTCTCACAAAAAAATTTTGCCAATTTGGTTATATGCATGAAAAGCTTTCAGTCGATGAATCCATGGTCCGATACTTTGGTAGCCACTCTTCTAAACAATTCATAAGAGGCAAGCCAGTGAGATTTGGATTTAAAAACTGGATGCTGACGAGTAGCTGCGGTTATTTATACCAGTTTGATACCTACTGTGGGGCCAAAGGACTAAGTGTTGAAAAATTAAAACTGCCACTTGGATCTCGGGTTGTACTAGATTTCTTGGACAATGTTCCCAACCCTTCAGATCATGTTGTGTTTTTTGACAATTTTTTTACGTCATACGATCTTCTTGTAGAATTGAAAGAAAGAGGATTTCGAGCAATTGGGACCGTTCGTGAGTCAAGAACAAAAAAATGTCCACTTGAAACAAATTCGTTTTTCAAGAAAGAAAAGAGAGGCTACTTTGAGAGCAGATATGACAAGACCAACAAGATTATATTTGTTAAATGGAACGACAACAGCGCGGTAACCGTAGGGTCGAATTTTGAATGTGCTGAGCCAATGCATATGGTTTACAGATGGTGTTCAGCTGAAAAAAGCAAAATTAGTGTGAGCCAACCCAGATTGATCGCAGAGTATAATGCTGGAATGGGTGGCGTTGACCTCCACGATCAAGCTGTGAGTAACTATAGAATAAATTTCCGAGGAAAGAAATGGTGGTGGCCGCTATTTACCGCAATGTTGAATTCCACTGTAGTAAATGCTTGGAAACTGTTTAAAACTGCAAACAATTCTCAAATGGACTTGCTTGAATTTCAGCGCAACATCACAAGATTTTATTTGCGAAACTATACCCAAAAAGTCAATATCTCCAAACGGTCTTTGGCTCCCGGTGTTGCAACTAGTGGAGGAAACCACTTTCCTAAAAGAATAAAAAATCAACTACGATGTCGTGAGTGTCATAACAGAATAAGGTGGTTATGTGAGCATTGCGATGTAGCTCTTTGTGTTGAAAAAGAATGTTTCAAAAATTTTCATACATAAAAAAATTAGCATACATATGACGCCACTGTACCCATCTGAGTACAGCTCTAAAAACATACTTTTCAGAATTTTTTTTTAATTTTTAAGTTTTTTCTATGTTTCTTGTCAGCATTTAGTCATAAATAAACCAATGAAATTTTATTTCTTGCATTTTTAATGGTCTTGGCGTTTAATGGGTTAAAGCAAATGCGAATTATATATCCCGATTATTGCTATTGTAATTATCACATATATGGTGCTGGCCCATCGATAGATGCTCTTTTACTAACAAAAGAAATATCTTGTTTAAAATAATTTACATGTTATTATTATCATAAACTTAACAATTTTAAAATTTTTTAATCACTTAAATATATTTAATAAAAATTAAATACATAGAAAAATATTAAACAACTGCTGTTATTTATTTAAAATACAAACTGTTTTTTTATTTCAAATACAACACAACTAAATGATGACTAATGAAATTATGACTCATTCTAAAAACATATCCAGCTGAATAAACAAAGCCATAAACAAGAATCTGCAGAACAAATAAACAAATTATTGTCCCAAGAAATATACGAGACATTCTTAACAAATCTAAAGAAACACACACACACACAGTAAATGTATACAACAAAGCAGAAATTATCAACAAGAAAATAATAATAATAGCCATACAATAAGCCCTGAAGGAACCCTTGGGCCAAATGTCTCCTCTTTTGTCAACGAGTTTGGTGACATGACTCTTTATTTCTACGTGTAATATAAAAAAGAGAACGTTTTGACAACTACCAAAACTATATAAAATGTTTCATACATAGATTCATTAAAATATAGTAACTAATCTATAATACGCCCACCAATGTCTCAATATCAATCAGCCCATAAGAAACACATAGTCTGTAGTAAATCACTTTTTCCAAGTTCCGAACTCACTATTGACATCTCCATAACAAACACACCCTAAATGTTAATAACACAAAACATTACCCACCCACGCTATAATTTGCCACTAACACTCATCATAAACTCAATAGTAAATCAACTCAATCTTTACTATACACATTTTTTTCCTACAGGGGACTTTCATCTTTTTTTCCCCATGCATATCAAATTACACATTTGTTTATTTAACAATTAAAATTTTAAAACTTACAATTTTAATTAAACAAATTTTAAATTTTTAATTAGGGTCATGAGAGCAGTTCCTATCTACTAAAATAATTGGTGCTAAGCACATTGCCAATGGATTGCCTTTTGCAATATGTGAGTAAAGAGTAAATATGTTAAACAACGATTTTTGCAAAACTGACAATAATGAAGATTCTCTTCTTGAATCTCAAAGTTTTGATTTTTTTACCCTTTTGCGCAGATATTAAAAAATTTTTTTCTCCGGTTTTACTTACAATTATTAATTGAAAATCCAACTGTAAGCTAAAAAGTTATAGGCGAAATACTAAAAAAAAACTCAAGAAGAAAAAAATTTTTTTTCTATAAAGTCAAATATTTTCTAAGCTATGAGAGATACGAAAACCAGCGTGACCATTTTGCGACTAAAGTGGCAATTTGCCACTTTTTCAACTGCCTTGCCACTTTTAGTGCCCCTTTTTTAAAATGATCTAAATATGCCACCTTTTGTAATATTATGCCCCTTTTTGCCCCTTTTTATGATATATATACTTCTTGTTTTAATATAAGTTTTTTACGGCACGAAACTGTTTTTATAAAAAAATCTCAAGACAAAAATTAGTTTTTGAGTCTATCATGTAAAGTTTTATGGCAAAAACTATTTTGAAATAGTTTAAGAGTTTAGATCTATAGATATTCATTATTGTATTAAAATTATTAAAAATAACACCCTGATTCACTAACACGAACAAGAACGTCTTGTTAAAAATTTTTATGGAAATCACGCAGCTTTAAATATTTTTAAAATTATTTTCATGCAAATTTTGGTGCCATGTCACAATATCCAGTGACATAATATCCAAAGAAATTATGTCACTGCTAAAAATGGCATGACATGCATGGACATTGTGACACTTTTAATAGTGCCATGGACTTTATGCCATTATTATTATGACCATTATGACACTTTGAAATGTGTCATAATGTCCACACTATTAAAAATGAAAACAAATTCAAATATATGTACATGTTTTTGACTATTCACTTTTTACTTCTGCAATCGGTGACAAGTAATAAAAGATCAATTGACGTTATTGCATTTTAAAAAGTGAAATAAAATCAAGAACAATTTGCAAATAGCGTCAACAATGCTTAAAATATGTCCAATCGACATCGTCGATTCAAAGAAATATTTGGAAATTAATTAAAATTGTTAAGAAATTTAAATTGATTATTAGGCGAATGTTCGTAACGTTATATTCAGAAAGAATTGGGCATGATTAATATTCCAAGGAATAAGGGAAAAATTAACATCAACTTAATTTTTCAACGTATACAGCAGAACAGAGTGGCGCCACTTTCGGAAGCCGCTACACTTCCATCGTCAGTGCTCACGTGTATTTGCTTATCACCACTTGTCAGGTGGCTCTGTTGAATGTGATTTTAATTCTTATATATACAACTTTTTCGTGAAAATTGAATACGAGAATTAAATCACTCTCAAGCTGATATTAAAGTGCACTTTCCCAGCGTTGCCATCGGTTTATTTTTCTTCATTCCTATTTTTCTGATTTTTGTTCTACTCAAGACAAACTTTTTTGGTTTGATTTTATACTTAAGTATATATGAACATGTAAGCATGTGAAAAGCTCAAGCCAGTAGCTAATTGTTTATTAATATGATTATTTCGAACGTATTTGCTTTGTGAATCTAAATTGATTATTAGGCTAATGTTCGTAACGTTATATTCAGAAAGAATTGGGCATGATTAATATTCCAAGGAATAAGGGAGAAATTAACATCAACTTAATTTTTCAACGTACACAGCAGAAAGTGGCGCCACTCTGTTCTGCTGTGTACGTTGAAAAATTAAATTTATGTTAATTTTTCCCTTATTCCTTGGAATATTAATCATGCCCAATTCTTTCTGAATATAACGTTACGAACATTAGCCTAATAATCAATTTAGATTCACAAAGCAAATACGTTCGAAATAATCATATTAATAAGAAATTTTATTTTACTACAAAATATTCTTTGCGTAGCTGGTCTTCGGCCGGGCTTAAGTATTTTTTCTTCTTGGTATATTGAAAAGCGGCCTTCGGGCGGTCTTACCGATTTTCTCCTCTCAGTATACTCAGCGGCTTCGCCGAACGAAGGCCGGCTATGCAAAAATCTTTACTCAGCGAAACTGCTTTTCGATATACTTTACTAATGTGCTGTTTCCATATGCAAACAAGCGACTTGAGTAAAAAATTTTTTTTATGGAAATTGCGAAAAAAAATGTGAGTGCCTTTCACATAAATTTTATATAAACAAGGCTTGTTTGCATTCTTTGTCTAAAATTTATATAAAAAGCAGTCAGTTTTTTGAACGAAAAAACATCAAAATTGATTCGTTTTATTTCAAAAGCATTATATGCCCTAGAAATTCATTAAATATTAGAATTTGGTTCAATTATTCCCTTTTCAAAAAAGTTGCCCCTTTTTTTTGAAGAATCCCCGTTTTGGTGCCACTTTTTTCCTCAAAATCCCCTTTTTGTGCCACTTTTTAAAACTTTTAAACGGTCACCCTGACGAAAACATATGTACGGACATTATTTCTTTGTATTTTTGAGCTTAACTCAAAGAGCTTTAAATTTTTTAAATCAGATAACATATAAAAATGTTACTAGCCTCAGAACTTTTTTGGGTCCTAGGTATTTAACTTTGGCCCACTTTAAAAACAATTGTTCCTAACTGAGTTTGACATTCAAGTAAAAAAACTACCAAAACTAAAAACAACGCTATAAAATATATTACGGTCGGCTTTAAAATGGCTACAAAATATACAAAAAAATTAATGGGCTGTATTTTAGGGCTTCGCAGATTTTTTTTTCGTTTTAGAATCTTCATTGCTTCATTCTTCATCCTGGGGTGTGACCGGCACATTTTTTTTTTACCCGCTCAAGTCTACACTTGTTATAATTTAGTTCAGATGAAGTAAAAGTTTTTTTTTAAGAACAAACAGAACCTGCAAAGCGATCAGCTTGCCTGCGGAAAAACACCCAGGGTATGGCATGAATCGAACCCGGGACATCTAGACTGACAGGCTAGCGCCGCTACCAGTCAGCCACAGGGGCACCCAAGTAATTAAAAGTAAGATACGTATCGATTCGCATTATCTTGTTTCTTTTTGATTTTTTTTTGGTATATGTTAAAAAACGCTTAACCTTGAGTAAAATTGAAAATTATACCATAACGAAGCTCAGTGTGTGATGAAAATGGTCTGGTGAAAGTGCAAACGCAAAATGTGGTAGCTTTTTTATGAAGTACACTAACAAAATGCAAAAGATTTTATAAAAAAGCTACGACGATTTGCATTTGCACTTTTGCAAGACAATTTGCATCCAACAATGAACTCCGCTTATATGTTTTTATTTTGGAATATCGGCTATCAGCCAAGAAATATTTGAATTCTCTATTGCAATTAGGGTTGCCAGATTCAAATAGTGCTTTAGCTTGACATTCTATTAAAATCAGCTTTATTTTCAAAAGAGGACTTGAAACTCTAAAATATTTATGTAATGTAAAGTTTACTTAACAGTCTAAATGAAGAATATTACAAACGTAACATAAATAATATAAAAAACTATAATATAAGAACCTGCTAAAAGACAGGTCGCGTGACTGGTTCCTAAGGACTTCGGTTGCTCGTCCTTGGGAACAAGTTCCTTGAGAGCCAGTTTCGAGTTCTGGGCCTTTATATGAAAGTTAGCGGTAACTTTTACATTGCGTTGTCATTGGAGGAGATCAATTGACATAATTAAAGCACTCAGTGACATGTTCTACTTCAAACAAATATTTTTGATTTGTAACAGATCTGCTTGTGTATTTGAGGTATTTTGATAACAGTTTTGAACTAAATTTGTGATACGGTGTCTCTTTACCGGTCACGACTCCCGAACATTTTGTACCATTCCTATTTTCACCAGTCATAGGACAAGTACGTTCAAAACGATTGGTGCAATATTTACATTTTAGTGATTATTGAGGGGTATTAGCAAGTTCCTATGCGCCTTTTGCTGGTGTAATGCATACAAAAAAAATCTCATAAAAATTTTAAATAATATGAAAGTCAAAATATGAGCTCCATAAGTCTATGTCCATACGAATCAGCTTTTGCTTCTGCAACTTTCTTAAAGTTTCTTTTGAAGTTGCATTCGTGTCCATATAATGAAATTCTTGTTGCGCAGCTTTTGTTTTTTACATAGATTTTGTTGTTGCATAATATTACGAAGAGCTTTTGGCGGCATAATATTACGAAGAGCTTTTGGCGGGGAAACTTTTAACTGACACACTATTTTGCAAATTTTTTTTTAGAAACTCAATTTATATGACGTGTATTTATTGTTTTGGGGTGGAAATATCTCATTTTTTCTCCCCCTATATTCGCGCCTGCCCATTTACTACATAGGCTGGCTTTTTCCTACTCTAAGTCTAGTTGAAAGATATCATTAAAAATAGATGTTGAAACAACAAGAACTACATATTGTTCTCGCAAACTGCAATGAGTATACTCATTATTTTTACTTCCAGTATACTGTCAATAAAAATACATTTGAACAATTTATTACAGATGACCGTAAGAACATTGTTTTAAGTTGTAAACAGATTTGATAATTGTGTACTAGACCAAAAATGTATGAAATATTTTTTCATAAATATTTTTAAATTACTTCTTGTGTCAAAAATATCATTTCAGTTTGACAAAGTACATTTGAGCTTGTAACTTGACAGCATCTAAAATATCTTGACAAACAAGCTCATTCAAGAACGTCTTGCAAGCCTATTTTTAGTCTATTTCTTGTGTTGTTAAATGGATGAATAATTGGGGTTTTTGCTTTGCCTGAAACTATATCAGACTTTATCAACTCGACAAGTTTTCAAGATTGTAATCGTTTGCCTCTGGTAAATTCACCATTATAACAAGAATTTTTGGATTTATGCGTCGCGAGTAGCAATATAGTATATAACACACTAATATTTTCTAATGGCTTCACGGTCAAAGTTACTTCGATACAATTTTCACTAGCTTTGGCCATGGAATTGAAAGATAACATTAGCTCAAGAGCGCTCGTATTCTCAGACGAAACCTGAACTGAAATTCACTCAGATCTCAACGCAAAATTAATAACCACGCAAACTGGAATGTGTATATTGCACCTCTGATAAAATATAAAACCGCACAAATATATTTGGCAATCAGTTATATTTAACTTGATATAAAAAATAGTTAAAATTTCTTTGTTTTTCATATACATTTCCGGGATGAAGTTTTCTTTCAGCCCATAAGCAAATGTATCAAAATAGGGAACTAAGAGAGGACCTAGACCCCAACTTATTTTTTACAGAACTAATATTGGGCCATGCAAAGTAAAAATTAAAAATATTGAAAATTCCTTCGGCCATATATGTAAGGTCCTCAAAGGGTTAAAAATTGTTTGTTTATATATAAGCAAAAACTGCGACACTGCATTGGCTTAAATGTTCTTATGTGAAAAAAAATATTTTAATCAATAAATAAATTCTAAAGGCCCTTTTCACAATGTACGACTAAGAGTTAACGTGGACTTTAGCGGGAAGTTCAGCATACAAAACTTGCCGTTAAAGTCGATGTTAGCTTTTAATCATACATTGTGAAAAAGGCCGTAAGACTGACAAAAAATAACAAAATCGTAAAAAAAAGTTTTTGTTTCAAAATAATAAAATCGGCAACACTGCGTTTACCCAAATACTTTTTGGTAAACGTAAATATTCTTAATTAATAAATAAGTTGTTATAGTTGCACAGAAATAACAATATCGTAAGCAAATTTTGTTTCACAATAATCAAAACAGCAACGCTACGTTTGCTAAAATATTTTTCGGGCGACGTAAATTTTCTTAATGAATAAATAAGTTAGACTTACAAAAAAAGTACCAATATCGTATAAAAAATTCTTTGTTTCAAAATAATCAAAGCGGCATCACTGCGTTTGCTTAAATACTTTTTGGTGGACGTAAATATGCTTAATTAATAACTAAGTTGTTAACTTACAAAAAAGTAACAATAGCGTAAACAAATTTTTTGTTTTAAAATAGTCAAAAACGGTAACACTGCGTTTGTTTAAATACTTTTGGGTGAACGTAAATATTCTTAATTAATACATAAATTGTAAGACTTACAAAAACAGTAACAATATCGTAACATTTTTTGTTTAATAATCAAAACGGCAGCACTGAGTTTGCTTAAATACTTTTCGGTGAACGTAAATATTCTTAATTAATAAATAAATTGTTAGACTAACAAAAAAGTAAAAATACCGTAAAAAATTGTTTGTTTTAAAATAATAAAAACGGCAACACTGCGTTTGCTTAAATACTTTTCGGTGGACGTAAATATTCTGAATTAATACATAAATTGTTAGACTTACAAAAACAGTAACAATATCGTAAACATTTTTTTTGGTTTAAAATAATCAAAACGGCAACACTGCGATTGCTTAAATACTTTTCGGTGGATGTAAATATTCTTAATTTATAATTGAGTTATTACACTTACAAAAAATTAAAAATTCGTAAAAAAAAATTTTTAATAATCAAAGCGGCAACACTGTGTCTATATTTATACCTTTTTCTGAACGCAGATTACACATTTCATCGAACGTAATACTCGTCACTTTGCATAACGCAATTGTACGTCTGCAAAAGTTTACTTAAGCGTAAAATACACTTTTGCAACAAAAAACCGAATGATCCACGAATAACAACGAGCAGCGACTATTAATCAGTTTTACAGGGTCTGTGGAAGTATGAGAAGTGAATAGTAGGCACTGCTATACATGAATGCAGAAAATGTGAAGTTTTTCAAGAGGGATCACATTAAAATGTAAATTGTAAGTCATTCACAAATAAGCGATATGGTATATTATATATCAATGGAAAGGTAATTAAGCCTAGTTTCTTAATATCTAGCAAACTTTTTAATATTATTATATTTTCTGTTCTTTTTTTATAAAATTACCCGCAGATATTTTTCTACACTTTAGAAATTTATCTAAAACGAATTGGTGGATTAAGACTCTAGCGGAATGAGGAGATGGTCTTCTGAAATATGAACTGAAGGATGACTTATAAATAACTATACAATAAAAAAAAATTCTGTTTCTAAAGACTTATTATGGTAGGGGAAAAAAACATATACGTGTATCAGCGTTTTGGATGTTTATATCTGGGATTCATTTTAGTGAGAGTTGAATTTTCCAAATTTTGCACACAGTTATAGTCGCTGGGCATAAGAAATCTTGTAAGCGTTACGCTTATGTTGAAAGATGTGTTCAGCACTTTTATGTAAAACAGAACTAAACATATTTATTTTTTAATTTTAACCCTCTAACTTTTCGTTCTGTTTCTGTTTGTCGCTTTCTTAAAAATGGCAAAAAGTACCCTTCAGCAAAGATATAGAGGGCTAACATGTTTTACAAAAATATTTTTCGTAGCGTTTTACATAAAAGTCCTGTAAGTCATGAGTGCCTGATCATGAGACAGTGCAGGAAACTAGCAAACAGACGGGCTCCCCATGTGTTTGCGTTTCCATAAAAATTAAGCGTTTTTTTAGTACATCACCTGAATATACCATTGAATGACACAGACTTTGATCGCTATAGACCTTTTTTTCAAACTATCCAATATTGCAATACTGGATTGGCTTAAATAATTTTTTACGAACGAAAATATTCTTAATTAATAAATAAATTGTACGACAGACAAATATTAAAAAAATTAAAGGTTTTTGTGGAATTATAACCAAAAAACTGCGTTGGCTTAAATATTTTTATGTGAAAAAAATATTTCAATCAATAAATAAATTCCAAGACTAACAAAATCTAAAAAAAAAACGCTTTTGTTTTAAAATAATCAAAGCAGCAACACTGCGTTTGCCTAAATAATTTTCGGTGGACGTAAACATTTTCAATTAATAAATAAGTTATTAGATTTACAAAGAAGTAACAATAGCGTAAAAAAATTTTTTGTTTCAAAATAATCAAAACTGCGTTTGCTTAAATACTTTTCGGTGGACGTAAATATTCTTAATTAGTAAATAAATTGTTAGACTTACAAAAAAAGTAACAATATTGTAATAATTTTTGTTTCAATATAATTAAAACGGCAATACTGCATTTGTTTAAATATTATCGGTAGACGTAAATAGTTTGAATTAATGCATAAGTTGTTAGACTTACAAAAACAGTAACAATATCGTAAACAAATTTTTTTGTTTTAAAATAATCAAAACTGCAACACTGTGTTTGCTTAAATACATTTCGTTGGACGTAAATATTCTTAATTGATAATTGAGTTGTTAGACTGAAAAAAATTAAAAAAACGTAAATTTTTTGTTGTCAAAATAATCAAAGCGGCAACACTGTGTCTGTATTAATACTTTTCTATAAACGCAGATTACACAATTAATCGAACGTAATTCTCGTCACTTTGAATAAGGCAATTGTGCGTTTGCAAAAGTTTACTTAATCGTAAACTAAACTTTTACAACAAAAACACGAATGTTCCACGAATAACAACGAAAGTGAAACATTAATATATTTTACAGGGTCTGTGGAAGTATGAGAAGTGAATAGTAAGCACTGCTACACATGAATGCAGAAAATGTGAAGTTTTTTAATCCTATAGTGATCCTTGGTACAAAAATATTCCATACGAATTTTGTTTTACTCTTTGTTTGTTTATCAGTGAAGATTTTATTTCAATATTTAAAGACTTAGTAACTGCATCATGAGTAATTAAATTCTTGCATTTATTAGACAAATTGATTGCATAGTTCTGTTGTCTTTTCAAAACTTCATAATTCGATCCTATGGTACAAAAATGTTCCATACGAAATCACATGAAACGCCCGCCGCTTGTGCCAGAGAGCTTGGGCTCGCTACTGCCGTTATAGCAAATACAAAGGGAATACATAAAAATCACAAGCATTTTGTTTTTGTAAAATAATTTTACGATGTTACAAATTTAAGCAAAATGTAACAGTTGAGCGCACGAGCCAACACAAACCACATGTGCTATATGGCGAATTCAGCCGTATTTGGGAAAAGTGGTGTGCGGAATTTCAGATAAAATCAAGGAGAGCGGGTGGCTCTTTACTTCACAGAAGGTCTAAAAAGTCATAAATAAAATGTTTTTTGTTTGTACTTATAAATAAAATGAAAAAAAATAGTTTGTCTTGAAATTTACATATGGAACAAAAATGTCCCAAAGGATCGTATACCAAATTTTTTTTTAGGATCAATCTACGGTTAAGAGGGATCACATTAAAATGTAGAATGTTAGGCATTCATAAATGCGCGATTTGACATATTATATCAATGAAGAGGTAATTAAGTCTAGTTTCTTAATATCTAGCAAACATTTTAATATTATAATTTTTTTCTGTCCTTTTTTATATAATTATTGCAGATATTTTTCTGCACTTTAGAAATTTATCAGAACGAATTGGTGGATAAAGAATCTAACGGAATGAGGAGATGGTCTGCTGAAATATGAAATGAAGCTGGACTTAGAAATAACACTGCATAATACAAAAAATAACTACATGGTTCTAAAGACTGATAATGCTAGTAGGCAACAAAAAACATATACGTATATCGGCGTTTTGGATGTTTAGATCTGATATTAATTTTAGGGGGAGTTGAATTTTTAAAATTTTTCACACAGTCATAGTTGCTCGGTATAGGAAATCTTTTACGTTTAAGTTATAAGATGTGCCCAGCACTTTTGTGTAAAATATTTTTTAAAAGATTTTAACCCTCTAACTTTTTGTTGTTGTCTCTGTTTGTCTCTTTCTTAAAAAAAGGGAAAGAGTACCCTTCTGCGGCAATATAGAGGGCTAACCTGCATAACAAAAATTTTTTCCTAGCTGTTATATATTTTATAATAAAAACAACTTTACTTGTTCTGAGTTATCAAGCGAATGAATGTAATGCAAGATAATAGATTTTAGTATATATGCTTTTGATTTACTCTGAATTAGGCAGATCAATTATTTTATAATTACATTGGAAACCAAAACTTTTCGATGATATTGCAATACATTATATTTTCCCCTTTTTATTGAAGTTTTACAATACAATTTTCTATTCTGAAATTGAAATTCATTTTAAATTTTTAGTGTAATTAATAGCAGTCATTGTATTACTTGAATTTGATGATTTTCTATATAAAATTGTTCAGCATAAAGCAATTAGATTTATTTGTACATATATTGAAGTCGAGTAGGTTTATTTTTATATTTCATTATGCAGAGCTCTTTTTCAATTTCTCTTTTTGGATTTGTTATACATAATTAAGAGTATGTATTTGATTTCTTTTTTTTTATTAGCTTTATTGTGTTGTTGCTTTAATTTATTACTTAGAAAATCTGACAGATTTGATAAACGTAGCTGATTTTTTTGTACATATTTAATTAAATTATTAATATATATTAAATAAGTATAATAACTAAATTACTTGTGTATAGTGCACGGAATCCATTTGATGTAATCTTTGAAATGTTTCCTATACAAAACTTTATCTCCTATCTTAAAAATATTATCATTGTTCTTCTGTCATTTTTTGTTTTGAATTCCTGATTGTTTGATTTTTAATAGTTCCCAAGTTAAAGTTCTGTTTTCCTGCCAATGAATTAATTATTGTTCTAGGGGTAAATGAATAAGTTAAACATGCGGGGCTGGTATTTGTGAATGTGCGAGGTGTATTGTTGCAGATGTTGTAGAACGTACTTAAACCAGCAAATCTATAAATCAGTAAACATATAAACTATATATTAAACGCATGAAATGAGGCGTTTAATCTGTCGTGGTGCTGCCATGTTATTATTATTTAAACATGGCATAATACATTCGGAAGTGATTTACTGCTGTTGAGTTTAAACTACATTTAACCCTAGTCCTTATACCCATCTTTTACTACGAGAAGCCACCTGTAGTGTGGACAGTATCAATTTTATCCGTTTTTCTTTATATTCTTAAAGAAAAATAAAAAAGAACAATTAAAATTACACCAAGTAGGTATACCTGTACTTGGGTATACGTTCTTGGGTGTCTAGATTTTGGAAGCTCATAGCTCATCAATGCCTTGACCTAGGACATTAGTTGAGATGTAAATCGCCGCACATTTGCACCATCTTCCTAGATCCGGAGTTTCAGTAAAAAAACTGAAGCGGCTTAGGAGGTACATTATTAGGAAATACATACATAGTTAGGTTTAGTTTAACAAAACTAGCGTTTAAACGTTCGCTGATTTATTAGCCATTATAAAAAAGTAACAATATCGTAAAAAAAATTTTGTTGCAAAATATGCAAAACGGGTACACTGCGTTAGATTGAATACTTTTGGGTGAACGTAAATATTCTTAATTAATAAATAAGTTGTTAGACTTACAAAACAAAAAAATAACAATAACAAAAAATTTTTTTGTTTCAAAATAATCAAAACGGCAACACTGTGTTTTGTTTAATACTTCTTACTGATCCCAAACCACACGTCTAATCGAACGTTTTTTTGTTATTTTGAATAATGCAATTTTACGTCACAAAGTTTACTTAAGCTTAAAAGTAAACACTTAAAACAAAAAATAATTGAACAGAGCTGACAACATCGGGTGCTTAATTCGGAAGAACAGTGAATTTGTGAAGTGTTTAAGAGGTGAAAAATAATTCTTGAAGAACAAATAAACGAATATTAAATTTGTGTTGATAAGGCTGAATAAAATGCATGTCTCAAAAAATGGCGGATGACGAAAATAAAGTCGCACAAAAAAAGGCCGCGAGTCGTCTGCGATATTAAATCTGACGACGTAAAAAGCAAATTAAGTTGATGCTTCACTGAAAGAAATTGAATAGTTGAAGCAGATAGTTGAAAAATCTGTGAAGAAAAGTAAGTCACGGAGAAACGTTCAAATTCTCACTGAGGCTGAAGTAAAAACTAATGATGGGTGCCAAGCTAACGCCGAAACTTTCATGGACATGAGCGATAATGATGCGGATAGTGCCAACGGGAAAGTATCGCACAGCAATGTAAAGATTGATGAAGATGCTGTAGATATGATGAAAGAAGCAGAAAGTAAGAAGCCGAAACAATTGTTCCTAACTGAGTTTGATATTCAAGTAAAAAAACTACCAAAACTAAAAACAACGCTATAAAATATATTACGGTCGGCTTTAAAATGGCTACAAAATATACAAAAAAATGAATGGGCTGTATTTCGGGGCTTCCCAGATTTTTTTTTGTTTTAGAATCTTCATTGCTTCATTCTTCATCCTGGGGTGTGACCGGCACATTTTTTTTACCCGCTCAAATCTACACTTGTAATAATTTAGTTCAGATGAAGTAAAAGCTTTTTTTTAAGAACAAACAGAACCTGCAAAGCGATCAGCTTGCCTGCGGAAAAACACCCAGAGTTTATGGCATGAATCGTTAAAAGTAAGATATGTATCGATTCGCATTATCTTGTTTCATTTAGATATTTTTTTTTTGGTATATGTTAAAAAACGCTGAAACTTGAGTAAAATTAAAAATTATATTATAACGAAGCTCAGTGTTTGATGAAAATGGTCTGGTGAAAGCGCAAACGCAAAATGTGATAGCTTTTTTTATGAAGTACAATAACAAAATGCAAAAGATTCTATAAAAAAGCTACGACGATTTGCATTTGCATTTGCACTTTCGCAAGACTATTTGCATCCAACAATGAACTCCGCTTCTATGTTTTTACTTTGGAATATCGGCTATCAGCCAAGAAATATTTGAATTCTCTATTGCAATTAGGGTTGCCAGATTCAAATAGTGCTTTAGCTTGACATTCTATTAAAATCAGCTTTATTTTCAAAAGACAACTTGACAATCTAAAATATTTATGTAATGTAAAGTTTACTTAATAGTCTAAATGAAGAATATTACAAACATAACATAAATAATATAAAAAACTATAATATAAGAATCTGTTAAAAGACAGGTCGCGTGACTTGTTCCCAAGGACTTCGGTTGCTCGTCCTTGGGAACAAGTTCCTTGAGAGCCAGTTTCGAGTTCTGGACCTTTATATGAAAGTTACCGGTAACTTTTACATTGCGTTGTCATTGGAGGAGGTCAATTGACAAATATTTTTGATTTGGAAAAGATCTGCTTGTACATTTGAGGTATTTTGATAACAGTTTTGAACTAGATTTGTGATACGGTGTCTCTTTGCCGGTCACGACTCCCGAACATTTTGTACCATTCCTACTTTCACCAGTCATAGGTCAAGTACGTTCAAAACGATTGGTGCAATATTTACATTTTAGTGATTATTGAGGGGTATTAGCAAGTTCCTATGCGCCTTTTGCTGGGGCTAATACATATCATTAGGGAACTTCTACAAAAAAAAATCTCATAAAAATTTTAAATAATATGAAAGTCAAAACATGAGCTCCATAAGTCTATGTCCATACGAATCAGCTTTTGCTTCTGCAACTTTCTTAAATTTTCTTTTGAAGTTGCATTCGTGTCCTTATAATGAAATTCTTGTCGCGCAGCTTTTGTTTTTTTACATAGATTTTGTTGTTGCTTAATATTACGAAGAGCTTTTGGCGGAGAAACTTTTAACTGACACACTATTTTGCAAATTTTTTTTTTGAAACTCAATTTATATGACGTATATTTATTGTTTTGGGGTGGAAATATCTCAAAGCAAAAACTGCGACACTGCATTGGCTTAAATGTTCTTATGTGAAAAAAAAAATATTTCAATCAATAAATAAATTCTAAAGGCCCTTTTCACAATGTACGACTAAGAGTTAACGTGGACTTTAGCGGGAAGTTCAGCATACAAAACTTGCCGTTAAAGTCGATGTTAGCTTTTAATCATACATTGTGAAAAAGGCCGTAAAACTGACAAAAAATAGCAAAATCGTAAAAAAAGTTTTTGTTTCAAAATAATAAAAACGGCAACACTGCGTTTACCTAAATACTTTTTGGTAAACGTAAATATTCTTTATTAATAAATAAGTTGTTATACTTACACAGAAATACAATAAAAAGTAACAATATCTTAAAAAAATTTTTTGGTTTAAAATAATCAAAACGGCAACACTGCGATTGCTTAAATACTTTTCGGTGGATGTAAATATTCTTATATTATAATTGAGTTATTACACTTACAAAAAATTAAAAATTCGTAAAAATTTTTTTTAATAATCAAAGCGGCAACACTGTGTCTATATTAATACCTTTTTCTGAACGCAGATTACAGATTTCATCGAACGTAATACTCGTCACTTTGCATAACGCAATTGTACGTCTGCAAAAGTTTACTTAAGCGTAAAATACACTTTTGCAACAAAAAACCGAATGATCCACGAATAACAACGAGCGGCAACTATTAATCTGTTTTACAGGGTCTGTGGAAGTATGAGAAGTGAATAGTAGGCATTGCTATACATGAATGCAGAAAATGAGAAGTTTTTCAAGAGGGATCACATTAAAATGTAAATTGTTAGTCATTCATAAAAAAGCGATGTGGTATATTATATATCAATGGAAAGGTAATTAAGCCTAGTTTCTTAATATCTAGCAAACTTTTTAATATTATTATTTTTTCTGTTCTTTTTTTATATAATTACCCGCAGATATTTTTCTACATTTTAGAAATTTATCTAAAACGAATTGGTGGATTAAGACTCTAGCGGAATGAGGAGATGGTCTTCTGAAATATGAACTGAAGGAGGACTTATAAATAACTCCACAATAAAAAAAATTCTGGTTCTAAAGACTTATTATGGTAGGGGAAAAAAACATATACGTGTATCAGCGTTTTGGATGTTTATATCTGGGATTCATTTTAGTGAGAGTTGAATTTTCCAAATTTTGCACACAGTTATAGTCGTTGGGCATAAGAAATCTTGTAAGCGTTACGCTTATGTTAAAAGATGTGTTCAGCACTTTTACGTAAAACAGAACTAAACATATTTATTTTTTAATTTTAACCCTCTAACTTTTCGTTCTGTTTCTGTTTGTCCCTTTCTTAAAAATGGCAAAAAGTACCCTTCAGCGGCGATATAGAGGGCTAACATGTTTTACAAAAATATTTTTCGTTGCGTTTTACATAAAAGTGCTGTAAGTCATGGGTGCCTGATCATGAGACAGTGTAGGAAACTAGCAAACAGACGAGTTCCCCATCTGTTTGCGTTTCCATAAAAATGTACATCACCTGAATATATCATTGAATGACACAGACTTTGATCGTTATTGACCTTTTTTTTCAAACTGACCAATATTGCAACACTGGATTGGCTTAAATAATTTTTTATGAACGAAAATATTCTTAATTAATAAATAAATTGTACGACAGACAAATATTAAAAAAATTAAAGGTTTTTGTTGAATTATAACCAAAAACGGCAACACTGCGTTGGCTTAAATATTTTTATGTGAAAAAAATATTTCAATCAATAAATAAATTCCAAGACTAACAAAATCTGAAAAAAACGCTTTTGTTTCAAAATAATCAAAGCAGCAACACTGCGTTTGCCTAAATAATTTTCGGTGGACGTAAACATTTTCAATTAATAAATAAGTTGTTAGATTTACAAAAAAGTAACAATAGCGTAAAAAATTTTTTTGTTTCAAAATAATCAAAACTGCGTTTGCTTAAATACTTTTCGGTGGACGTAAATATTCTTAATTAATAAATAAATTGTTAGATTTACAAAACAAGTAACAATATTGTAATAAGTTTTGTTTCAATATAATTAAAACGGAAATACTGCATTTGTTTAAATATCTTCGGTAGACGTAAATATTTTGAATTAATGCATAAGTTGTTATACTTACAAAAACAGTAACAATATCGTAAACAAATTTTTTTGTTTTAAAATAATCAAAACTGCAACACTGCGTTTGCTTAAATACATTCGTTGGACGTAAATATTCTTAATTGATAATTGAGTCGTTAGACTGAAAAAAAATTAAAAAAATAAAATTTTTTTTCAAAATAATCAAAGCGGCAACACTGTATCTGTATTAATACTTTTCTATGAAGTTTGAGAAAATTGAAATCTGACTTGCAACAAAAACACGAAAGATCCACGAATAACAACGAATCTCAAGCAAGATTAAGCTTCAGATTTCAATTTATTTTCCAATATGACTAATTCTTATACATGGTAAATCAACCAAATTGTTTGAGTGATTGATTTATTTATTTACCTATTTCTCTTGTACATTTTTTTTGTTCTTATAAACTATTATTTCTTATAATATTCTTACATACTATTACACATTTCTCAAAGGCTATATTTCTTTTCTTTTTTTGTGATTGCAGTTTTGCCGCGTCATTCGTACTATATCCCGACTAGAAATTTTCCCAATACACATATTGGGGACCAATGGGGAAGGCATGAGGCAAACCCAAAGGGTTTATTCCATTCGGGATCCCAGCGGGAGATTGTTGGGATAGCCCATTTACAAATGAGTTATTTAATATTAGTTCTTTCCAATTGGATAACTATAGGGAACTTGTTGGGAAAATCTAATATAGATTTTTAATCGCATTTTTATAATCAATATTAATTTGATATTTTTTCGAAAATAAATATTGTCCGGACAAAATGGGTAAATTCAGCTTTATTTAAAAAGTTTTTTGTTAAGTTAAAAGTTTTCTAGATTATTTACTAAGAATAGTTTTCGCTGTTACCCAAAAAACAAACAAAATATTTGAAATTAAAATTTTTGAAAAAATGTCATAAATTTAATAATAAAAATATTTCCTGCAAATTAATAATAAAAATATTTCCTGAAAGAATGAAAATTAAAATTGGTAAGTATATTAGATAAACCGCTGAATTCAATAATAATATTTGCATATTTTTACAGGCAAAGAAACATACAAGATTGCAGAGCTAATATTATATTGGATCTACATTTGTATTTATGTACATTAGTACCAATATTAGTACATATTTCGAATTTGCAGAAAGATGCAGAACGAAGATAATTTTACTTGGGCCAGTAAGAATAAAATTACTATGACCAGGGGTCGAATCATCACATCCGTGAACGCACAACTCGTCACGTAGAAACCATTTTCGGATTGTAATATACATGAACGCACTGTAATCCCATTCAACTTATAGGCTTGACGTATCACGTAATTTATTTTCGATTGTCGGTACGATCACGGATGTGCTGATTTGAGTCGTGGCACAAAGGCAATTATTCTTGTTCCCAAAGTGATATTCTTAATTCTGCAATTTATAGATACCACCTCAACCAGACACCAAAAATTTGGCCCTTTTCTATCCGTTGTCGATCAAAATTAACCACTATTGATGGACCCTTACTATTCACTAAGGCCTAGAATATTGGATTGAAATGACTTCGACAAATAAAGTTGCAGAATAAGGTAGAATATAAAAATTATTGTTATCGTTGATTGCCCTTTAACAATAATGGCTACCTACAGATTGGTTTGTTAAAGGGTGATTCCTAAAACATTTTGGGAGTCCAGTAATGAAAATCCGTGAGCTGGATACTATCTAAAAATGTCCTTGAAGTTTTTTTAAAATTCTTCCCTACAGAGCGTATCAGAAATAGTCACCCGGATTATGTACGTCGAAGTCGGAGAAAATTGTAAAACTTTTCTTTATTCTAGGAGAATTTGTCGAGGTCACAAATTCTACTTCGACATTCATAGTCCGGGTGAATGTGATTTTCCATTCCATTTTAAAGAGTTTTGAATGGACGTAAGAAACACTTCATAAGAAGTTCAAAAATTTATATTTGTTATTCCTTAAAACTGTAATTGGAAGTTTTGATATTTTGTAATGACTCAAAAATTGTATACTTATGTCATAAGTTTGCAATATTTGGCTATTTTTTGGTTTTATATATATGTGTATGTTTCCTTATATTAACACAATAGTTTATTACATTGTAGAACTTTATAAGACAAAATTTACATGATGAAATATTTCATGAAATTTGTGGAATGAAACTTTCTTATTTGCTAATAGAATGGACAGGGAAACAAGTTGGAATGGACAGAAACAAGCGTTTCCGCATTTGCAATAAGCATATTAGCAAGTAAAAAAGAAGATTTCATGAAATACTTCATCTAATAAATTTATTATAAGAGAAAAAAAATCAATAAAGCAAATATATCTGATTTAAAATTCACCGCAAAAACAGCAGTTTTTACTGTTTCGAATTTAATGTGAGCTAAGATAATATTTTTAATAATAATAAAAATTAGTGGAGGGATTTCCCAATTAAAGACCACAGTAGACTGCTCGATTGGTATCTTGTAGGGATTTCCCGGTGGCGAACTTATAAGGATTGTCCTATCCGGCCCCAAATACGTTTATGCGTTACATCCCAATTCGGGAACTAATTGGACAACCCATTTGGGTCCCAATTGGGAGCAGAAGAAAATTTCTAGTCGGGATATTGTTTATTTTGTAAGATCATAAGAATTTGCTATACATTTCAATATCAAAACTTTAAGTTTTAAAATTTTAAAACAAGAAATTGCTTAGAAAATTTTTATGATTTTACGAAACAAACAATACCACATTTAGTTGGAATTAGCTCTATAACAAATACCCCATTACTCACATTTTTGTGCATAAAAATGCGTATTTTTTATTTAATTTACTTATTGGGATTGCATTTGTTAATCTCTTTCTGTATTTCGATTTATTTAAATTTACTTTTGAAAATATCCGTTCAACGTTTGCAGATTAATTAAGGAGACATTAAATTTTATGCAAACTGCTGCAGCTTTGGCAACACTAACTCACTATCTGCTCTAGTATTTTGGCATTGTGTGTCAAAAGTCTTTCGTAGTAACGTTTTCTAAATTTCGAAAATATTTATTAATATGTGGTGGAGCTATCTGAATTCGCCAAATTTCACAAAATTGTTTTTTATATGCGGTTTTTTTTTTCTTATAAGCAATTATAGTTTATAAGAAAATTATTTCTTATACACATTTATATGGATATAAGAAACTTTTTTCTTATAAGTGTGTATTCAATAAAGCATACATATGTAATATTTTTTCTATAAAAAGTAAATCAAATTAAGTTCGATAGTTAGAATTTTTTATTATGTATACGAAACAATTCATATAAAAAACTAACTTAAGTAGCTCTAACAAAAGATAAAGAATAAAAAAAGAGTTAGTTTGCACTATAAAAATTTCTTATATAAAATCTTTTTTCATATCATTTATCATCTTTGGTGTTTGAAAAAAGTTTCTTATATCAAATTTTTTCTTATATACGATTTTCTTTAAAGAACATTTTTTCTATGGAAAGTACAGAAAAAGACACGGTGTTTTTGGTCCACTTTCTTATAAGCGGTTTTTTCTTATATGCTATGTGCTTATATCCGGTTATACACTACTTTATTCTTTTATTGAGCTAACGTTTAGCTGACATAGGTAAATTTATTTAATAAATTTAAGGAAGCCGTGTGACAATAATAAGTGTTAAGCAACTAAACTAAAAAAATCTGCATTTTGGGAAAAAGATCTTCAAATCTTATTTTGACTAAAAAATCTTCAAAATTAAGGTAAAATCTTCCTTCTGGCATCGCTGAATTACATTAATTTTAATTTTTAACGTGCTTTTTTCCAAATTAATATTTTACTTTTTAAGTAAAATATTAAATTTTTATAAAATACATTGAAATTGATTATGGAGGGGTATTAGCTAGTTCCTATGGCCATTTCATTGGGGCTAATGCAAATCGTCAGGGAACCTTTACCTAAAAATCTCATAGAAAAACTAAAGATATTATATTAAACTCCTAATCATAAGAATAAGAAGTTTTTAATATCAAAGTTGAAACATGAGCTCCATAATCAGTCATGTTTTTTTATTTTCTTTACTTGCGTACTACAACAGGTTGGTTTTTCCAACTCTAAATTGTAGTTGTAAAGGCAGTTGAAAATAAATAAAAGCAACAACAGCTACAAATTGTTTGGGTAATGAGCTGTGATGCCAATATGTATTTTTTTTGCGCGGGCATTCGCAAATTTATAAAAAAAAGTTCTTTTTTGGGAATTATTAAATTACATTAATTTTAATTTTTAACGTGCTTTACAACTACAATTTTGAGTTGGAAAAAGCCCAACCTGCTGCAGTACGCAAGTAAAGAAAATAAAAAACATGATTGATTATGGAGCTCTTATTCTTATGATTAGGAGTTTAATATAATATCTTTAGTTTTTCTATGAGATTTTTGGGTAAAGGTTCCCTGACGATTTGCATTAGCCCCAATGAAATGGCGATAGGAACTAGCTAATACCCCTCAATAATAAATTTCAATGTATTTTAATAAAAATTTAATATTTTACTTAAAAAGTAAAATATTAATTTGGGAAAAAGCACGTTAAAATTAAAGTTATCATAATTGGGTATATTATTTAATGCAACCGAACTTTAGAAAGGCACTACTAACTAAACTGAAACTGACAGCTCTCAGTTGCCAGTTGCCATCCGTAGTATCATTTTCAGCAACTTGCAACCCAACTGAGGCTCGGTTGCCATCCATAATCGCCCTATTAATATTTTCTTAAAATATTGAAAAATATGTATTAAAAAACTTTTTATAACTTTAAAAATATGCATTTATTGCCAAAATAAGCAAAAATATGCACTTACAATATACCTAAATATGCAAAAATATGCAACAACATATTATAATAATTATTAAATACCTCTTCATCTATCACCACAAAAAACATGCATTTGCATGAAAGTCCGAGCCCTCATTATGACCATTAAGACAGAACAGTCCGCGTCCGGGCCATGAAAAAATGACAGTTAGAAAATAATCATCAATATACTCAATGGTTTCGGAATTATTCAGACCGCAATGACGAAAAATATATATATATTATTTGAAAATTGGGAAATTTAAATTTTTTTTAAAATATATGACAAATCGAAATTGCAAAATCTTACCATTTTTATTAACAAATCATAAAGCCACTTTTATTTCAAATAAAATAAACATTATTTAAAGAAAATCGATGGATACATATTGATTTTATTCGTAATAAAATGAAATCACCTGATTTTTTGCAAAAATCGCGAATATTTACAATGTACAACAAAATCAAATTGTTTTTAAATAACGAGGGTTTTACAACTGATTCTGGTAGAAGTCACCAAAAAAATACATGCTTGTATCGGCGTTTTGCATGTTTACATCTGGGATTTATTTTATGTGGAGTTAAATTTTCCACTCTTTTGAACATATTTATACTGTATCGGCATTGTATATCTTGTAGGCCTCACTTTTAACGTATAAGATGTGTTTAGCACTGTTATGTAAGATAGTACCCTTAACATTTTTGTAGAACATTTTAACCCTCTAGTTCTTCGCGGTATGGGTATTTTTGGCCCCTAAATGAATAAGGGGCAAAAAAAACTTCCATGCCGAGGCGCGGGCTTAACTGTTTCACAAAAATGTTCTCCGTGCTGTTCTACATAAAATTGTTCAATGAATTTTATTTGCTGGTGTTTAAGCATTGTCTATATGCATTTCATTGGCGCTTTACCAAATCGTCAGTAGACTTCAAACACACTTTTGGATAGTTACAAACCCTTTACCCTATGTACTGACTATCAATAACCATTTGAGAATTTACAAATATGTAAGCGATTTTCAAAAATAAGCATAGTAGGCTTTGAAAATTAAACAGAACCCAGCAAATAATTTGTGTTCGATATGAATACAGTAAATTTGGCTTATAATCCACTGCCTCATTTGCACGCTGTTTGTGGACTATAACGCGAATTGGACTATATCTTGAATTTTATACAAGCCAATTATTGGCTTATATGCGAATCTCCATATAGTTATTTCTTTTAACAACAGAAAAATAAAACTAACGTTTAGAAATTACTTCCTACTCAATTCAAAAATATTGCAATTAAGATTGCTCAAATAAAAATAATTTCTACTTCAATATAAGTAGTATTTTTAAAAAATTATCATTAAAAAACCTATTATGTTTGACTTTTGCATTTTGGATTATGTCTGCCATAACTTGCATATATTTAAGATATTCCAAACCACATCTTGGTGGCGTATAAGCGAAAATGGACTATAGGGCTAATGGACTATATAAAAAAATATTTTGCAGGTATTTTATTAACAGATGACAGAAAAATTAGCATTTTGGAATATATCGCAAATTCTACTATAAGCGGTGTGGCTTATAAACGAATTATACTGTATGTTTCATGTGTTTACGCTTTTATTCAGTTATAAATCCATTGGATAACAATAATAGTATTTAGAAGACAAAATGAAAAATAATAATAATAGTAATAATATAATATAATAATACACAACGCTTATTTTATTCTTTTGTGATTTTCAAAAATATTATCATTTGTAAATTCTCAAATGGTTTTAGAAAGTCTGTGCATAAGATAAGAGGGATATAGCTGTTCAAAGTTGTACTCCACCAGTTAGACGTGTAAAATATGAAGAGAACGAACAACCAAAAAGATGTCAAACCCTAAAATACCGAAAAATAGATAATCCCCCCTATTATGAAAGGCGACGTCGACGTCAGATCAACACGACAGTAAACAATTGTCACTTGTCTACTCATTGTCGATAAGAATTTACTGTTATTGACAGTCTCTTACTATTTTCTGAAGCTTATGAAATTAGTCCAGCATGTTAATATTAATCAATTGTTGTCGACAAAGAATAGACAAGTGACAATTTTTTGATGTCGTGTTGATGTGACGTCAACGTCGCCTTTCACAATAGGAGGGAATAAAAATATGCGTGTGTGCAGAACTTTTTTTTAACACTGGACATTGGTGGACATGCAATGCTGATTATGGTAAAGCGGCCTTGTAACCAGTAACAAAAATACAATACCGATGGCGAATCTTGCAAATCAACGAAAATGTTTGAATTCTTTTTTGGATCCTTTCCAATCATGGAGTCGCACTATTGCCGTGCAGTAACACAAAAAATATATCTTCTACCGGACTGGAATTAAAAACGAATGATTTACAATTTTTACGTAAAAGATTGGTGTCCAAAACATGAAATAAAGCCGCTTTGAATATCGGTATTTTACGAAGCATTTGAAATAAAAAATTATGGATTATTTTCGCCAAAAAAGATATTTGTGTGCGTCCTTCTATGGATAACATTTCGCATGATCAATACGCTCTAACTGTAGATCTGCAAGCGGTTTTAATGGCGCCAAAACCACACAGAAAAAACTAAATTTCATATTCTGTAAAGGAATTCAATGAAATAGTAAATATTTTGTCTATGAACGGACATACAAACGAATTTGTATATATAGACAAAAATACCTCAACAATTTCATTGAAAAAAAAACACCGTGTTTTTTTCAGTGAACAGATTGTTTAAATCTATAAAACAATTTGTCTAAAAATATTTACAAATTGTAGAAAAAACAATTTACTAAATCAAACAAAAATATTTACTAGATTTTCTGAAAAATATCAAACAATATTTCTGTCTGAATTTAATAAACAATTAGTCTAAAAATGCTAACAATTATCAAGCAAAATAATTTACATAATCAAACAAAACTACAAACTAAATTTTTGTCTGTGTCATCATCATCATCCATTAAGTATTTATGAGATTTCACTTTGTTAAATGTGTCCAAGTCTGAATGTTTATCTAAATACTCTAAAACAGCGGTTCTATAATGGTGGTTCGTGGACCCCTGGGGGTCCGTAGCAACCATCCAAGGGGTCCCCGTGAAGAGCCGAAAAAAACTGTTTTCCAAATTAATAAAAGTTTTTATTTTCGCTTTTCATACTTGTTTTTTATGTTTTATTTATTTTTATTTTATATACGTACAATGTACATGTATATGTACGTCGTACATATATACATACGTATTTATGTTTTGAAATCTTCAAACACAAACAACAAAATACTAGTGCGATCTTTTACTCTTTTCTGCCATTACTATTGTCAAAACTTTTAAAAATAAAACAATGTGAAAGAATGCGAAAAAATTGCAAATCAGCGAAAATGTATAAAACGTAATAAAGAGATTACTAGTGTAATGTCTAGTAACCATTCTTTTTATTTAGCTTTGATATTGTAATAAGCCCCCATCACGGCAATTTAAATTTGTGGATGATTTTTTGTGAATTGAACGTTAGAAACAAAATGTACAAAAGAAACTTTTTTCTCAAAAGAATTTTTTTATCTTGAGAACTTTATTATATTGAACTTGACCGATATTTATTTTAAATATATTTTTATCTTCTGTACAGTTTAATATATTTTTAGAACTTCAATGATAAATATTTTAGAACCAAACAAAATAAAAAATTTTGTCCGGCCCTTGGCTTAAACATATTTATAAGTTTTCAATTCAACCTAAAATTCAACCTGGGCTTCAGAGGAGGTCCGCGAAAAAAAATTTTTACAAGGGGTCCGTGAATGGGAATTTAATGAGAACCCCTGCTCTAAAAAAATGAATGAGAATTAAAGCAACGACATTAACTAATCGATTCACTCAAAAATCTTTTGTAAACAATCTTGGTACAATTGCATTCCTTTTGCTATCATTGTTGTTGTTGTTATTTGTGTGTATGTCGTCATCGGTGTGGCTTTTTACGGCACAGTTTTTATTGTTGTTTTTGGTGTTTGCGTTCGAAATAAAAGTCAAACAAACAATTCATAGATTATGGACAGAACATTTACTGAAAATTAAATTTATTTTTAGACAAACTTTTGTTTGAAAAATTTTTGGTGATAATTTTTTCTGTGCATAAAGGGTACTGCTTTATTTGGAATGAGGTTGAAGGTGGCGTGCCTGCGGAAGAACTCGCAAGCATTTGGGTACATTTTGTTGAACAACAAATTCTTCCTTGCCTCAGTGACACTGAAATCTCGGCAAAAATTATATTTTACAGCGACGGATGCCCATAGCAAATCAAAAATGTGACTATGAGTAATGCTTTATTGAATGCAGCTGTTAAACATCAAATAACAATAGAACAAAAAATTTTAGAAACTGGACACACGCAAATGGAGGCTGACAGCGTTCACTCACTCATCGAGCGTGCGTTGAAGCATCGGACTATAGACGTACCTGCAGAATATGTGTCTATTTGTAAAGATGCTCGAAAGAACCCAGAACTTTGTGAAGTGGATTATTTAAATCACACTTTTTTCAAAACATTTAGAGACCTACAATTCGTGAAAAGCATTCGTCCTGGCCGGGAAAAAGGTGATACCACAGTCACTGATATTCGTACGATAAGATATACAGCAGAAAAAGAAATGTTTTACAAGTTGAGATTCCCAAATTCTTGGCAACAACATCCCCAAAGAATAAATAAAACTATTTCTCCGTTAGATTGGCCTGATTTATTGCAACTTCACAGTAAGAAGAAAAAAATAACAACTTGGAAATATTACGATTTGCAATATTTAAAAATTACCTTGCCAAAAGATCACCACAAGTTTTATGACGAATTACCTCATGAGTAATGTACATACATGTTCAATATAGGTGCTGCATATTTTTTTATTTTATATAAGCAGCAACGAAGTAAGACTGAAAACTTGATTTCATGTGATAAAAACCTAAGAAATTCATTTTTTATAATTAAATTTAAGTCACACCAACAAAGTAAGGACTGTATACAATGGAAATGTTTTTTTGTACAATTAACACAAATAAAGTCAAACTAATTAAATCAAATAAGAAATTGTATGTTCATATTATTTTTTTATAGAAAAGGTGCTAAGTGATATGTACAAATCAAAAATGGATACAGAAAGGGTGCTAAATGACAAAAATTCTTCTAAATCAAAGTTACTATTTTTTTTAATTTTTTTTTTACTTGCTATATGTATATCTATGTAACAACAAAGCGAATAAAATTTCATTCAAAAAAATTTACAAAATATACTGCCTTTTCAATGATGTCGAAGGAAAACCTGAGCGATCGAAAGCCACTGTCTCGAAATCTAGTCAATTTGGGATCAACAATATCGACAGCTATCGTTTGCTTGCACTTACGTGTCTCAATTTTTCTCTCTTAATTATTAAAATTTTACAATAATGCCATATTGTAAATGTCTAGTTTATTTGACGATTTTCATTAAAACACTGAAAATACTACTAAATTGTTTGAACAAAAATACAACCAAACATACGACAAGAGAGTCTATTGTAAGGTACTCGCAGTTGTACAGGAAATTTGTATAATTTTCTAATACAAATTCTAGCTTTGTTGTACAGGTGCGACTACCTTGTTTAATGGGCCTTACACAGTAAAGAAAACAGAAGTTTTGAATGTGTTAGTGGCTTTTATTTTGTTTAAAAAAATCATGAGTATGTGCATAAATAATAAAAAAAATTAATAAGAATGATAAAAAATATTATAATAAAGAGAAATGTTACGAGTTCTAAGAATTTAATGGACTTTTATGCAAAATTTTTTAATAGTCGCAAGCAACACAATAAGTGAGTGATTTTGACATTACGTTCGTATTGCTTCGACATTGTTGAATCGGATATCGTATGAAACCACTTACGTTTTCTTTCTACTTGTTTTTCGAGTTATCGTTCGTATAGAGACATATTTATGACTTTGTTCATGAACGCAAATCGGTGTTCTTTCGCTTAGAATGCGCATGAACATCTTTTTTCGACATCGTTGAACAGTCAATTTTTTGTCTCTTCTGAAAATTTCAAAAAGTGCAGTTGGCGCATTTGCACTATAAGCTAGCGATACTTCAAGTAATAAGTTTTTTAAAGGTTTATTATCAAAAATTGAAGTTGGGTCTACTTTAGTGAATTAATCAAAAATCAACGTTACATTTCATTTTGAATTAACATGATTATAACTTTAAATTGAAATAAATGTTATGTTAAGTCATCAATTAAATCATGTTGAGTTAAAACTAAATTCATGTTACTTATGTTGGTTTTCATATTAGTGTACATCTAAAGTATATTTGAGGATGTTGTGGTTGTATTGATTAGTGCGTTGACTACCAAGCAGCTGATAGTAAAATCTTGGCTGGGGCCAGGTTTTAAAAATTGCCAAAAGTCGCCAAAATCAATTTTATGTAGTTTTTCTTAATACATATTTGATATTAAAATTTTTTTATGTAATACCTTTCTTAAAATAATTTTTTTTAAATGATTGTATAAAAATTTAGCAGAAAATCGCCAAAAGTAGAAATAAAATCGCCAAAAATTATTTCTTGTAAATTTTTCGCAACCAAATCCAAAATTGTATATTAATTTGTTTATTTCGAACGTATTTGCTTGCGAATCAAAATTTATTATTAGGCTAAGGTTCGTAGTGTTATATTCAGAAAGAATTGCATATGTAATATTTTATTTTTCGATGTGAACCCAAGTCAAAATTGAAGGAGTGTTCATAACTTATAATTTCGTCCTGCGATTATTATATTTTTCTTGTTTTTGTAGAGTACATGTATAGTGCTTTCAAACACTACACAAATTTTTTGTGGCGTATTTTGTTCGCAAAAATCATTCCTGGAACAACCGCTAAAGCAAATATAACGCTCAAGACACCAAGTTCCTGCTCATCCTTTAGTACGACAAACTACGACGTTGACCCACTGACATGGTGGAAAATAAATATAGAAAAACACGAGCTTCTTTTACCTACAGCCAGGCAATATTTAGTGACACCAACAGCGAATGTTCCGTGCGAGCGAATGATTAGTGGTGAAGTTCAACATTCCTATACTGATCTTTCTTTGGTTATTAATTTAACATGATATATTCAAATAGTATTTTAGTTTTTAAATACTATATCGTTGTGAAATATATTTTGTTTGTTTTTTTATTTTGCGATAAAGACAAAAGTTTTATTTATAAAAATTATTAAAAATTAATATTTTCTCTTTTATATATGTGACGCGCAAAATAGAAAGGGACCTAAGGGTAAAAACCGGTTTTGTTCAGGAGAGCTTTAAATACGTGTATCTTTGGTGTACCATCACTGAGCGTGTTGGTATTGGTCTCATTTGAAAGCGACACATCTCATGACGTCAGGAACGTGTTGGTCAACCTTGAAAACGCGCGTAGGTCGTCCCTACTAGAGATGTGCAAATGTCGTGAATTTTTCCTGTCAGGCGTGATTTACGCGTGACTCACGCGTGATCGTGATTAAATTAAAAAATAATCACGTAATCGTGTGGGAGCGTGATTTACAAATTAAATACCGTGCGTGATCGTGCGTGATTTTAAAAATGTAATTTTCACACACTCACGAAATTACATTTCGTAGCTTGCTGAAAAAAATTTCCTCTTTACTCCTACAATATTTTGATTTAATTTGCGAATTTTATACGACATTTCTGATAAGTTTCTAATTTTAGATCCGAGTTTTCTGCGACATGTCGAATATTCCTTAAAAGATTCGTCAGAATTCGTAGAGAGTTTCGGCAAAGTTTTTAGAATTTTCTCAGACGCAGAGGTTCGTTTTCTTGTTAACCACTCATATGGACCGTCTTCGAATACGAATTCGGCATCTTGTGCAGACTTTCTGCCCTACTTCGGACCGAAAGTACGTGTGTCGACAGCAAAAGAAACGCAGTGAACCTCTTATGCCGCAATGTCTGACATTATGAAAAATATGTTTGTAAGCCGAAGACAACCCAGCACACAAAAAGTCAAAACGTTTGAAATACGATATATCGCTTATTTACTGAAACAGCGGACACAAAGACTTAGTCTTCTATGATATTTCGCACCACGGCGTCACTTACTAAACTAATATTAGAAGTTACACAACTTTCATATTGAATAAATGACAGCTTACAAATATACATCAAATGAAAGCTTGGAAGGTTCCCTATAAAATAAAATATTGAGTACCGCTATATTGTCCAGACTTTAAGATAGCGGTGTTTTTACGTAAAAAGCCAGGCGAAAATGCTTAAAATTCCATTTGACTCATAATGGGTTAATGGCTTTGAAAATATTGAAAGTATTTCATACAATAAACGCATACGTTTTAAAATGAAATCTACTCCAACATGATTTAATATATTATTTAATATATAAATAAAGGTATATAAGCTTTTTTAATGTAACACTGACGATTATGTGTTAAAAATAAAGGACGAAAATACTGTTTATACTCTCTTCATACAAACTGATGTATCGGAATTGTATGGTGTTTTACATCAAATATTTGAAAAATAATAGGAACAGTAACTTTTTTAAGAAATTGTAATAGTTCGCAGTTATGTGTATTGAGCGTTACTCGTTTTTAGTATGATTTAATATTCAGTTTAATTAATAAAATAACAGCGTAGGGTTGAACTTCTAAATATTTAAAAGTTTTGCGAACTTTGTTTGCAAAAAGTTTCATCAATCAATAATAATGTACTATAGTTTTTTAATTTAATTGAAATTTTTTAGTGTGTAAATGATGAGTTTATGTTACAACTTATCGCAGATTACACATTTGAATTGTTTTAAATTGAAAATATAGTGGGTTCTAAAAAATATTAAATTCGTAAGAAAATATATTGAGCATTACGTTAACAAAATTCTTATATATAATTGTCTATAAATTTTAAGGTGGTAAAAAAAGTTAACAGCAGCGGAAGGGCAGAAACGATATGGAGAGCATTATCCGTTTAGAAATTTCTGATTTCCTTCAAAAAGTCATTCCCAGAACAACCGTGAAAGCAAATGTAACGCTCAATCCACAAAAATTAAAAAAAAATAGAAAAATGTTATTTTCTATTAGGATCCATTGAATGAGGAGAAAACTATAACACCTTCTCATATTTCTATTAATTAAATTGGTAAAGTTAAAAAAAGAAAATGAAAAACCCAAAATTTACACTCACAATGAGAATCCCCATGGATATTATTTCAAAAACTCGTTTTCATATGAACACTAAAAAATTATTAAAACTTTAATGTTCGATTTATGTTTTTGTGGGATATAAAAAAAATAAATATTCGGCCATGTTCTGTATTTCATGTGGAATTAAAATGTGTGGAATTATGAAAGCATTGTTGTTATAAATATTAATTTACAACAATAATGCTTTGATAATTCCGCACATTTTAATTCCACATGAAATACAGAACATGGCCGATTGTGAAAGCTTAAGCTTTTATCGTGCGTGAGCGCGCGTGATAAAATCAAATTTGATCGTGAGCGTGCGTGATCGTAAGAGTCTTAAAATTTGGTGTGCGTGAGCGTGCGTGAAAAAAATATTTTTTTCGTGATCGTGCGTGATCGTGAGCGAAAACTTACTTACGCGCACATCTCTAGTCCCTACCTCTTGTTTTGTGTAGTTGGTTTTTACTGTTTTCTATCTAGCGCACTGTTTCCATGAGTTTGATATCAATTTTGCTCGCGTTTTTTCGAATCCAGGTTTATTTACTGAAATTATAAATTGTGAATTATAATAAATACTCATTTATAATTCTTTTAAATCGTGAATATCACTCTGTTAGTACGACAATTTTTTCACATAACCTTATTATGTTATTCGCGAAAATAATTTAAAACTAATAACATTCTTACTGATTAGGATGATTTTAGGATGAAATGGTGGACGAATTCGAAGAAGTAGATTTATCGCTTTATCAATTTCATAAAACGGGCATATCTCTGGGAGGGAACGCTTTTGGGGCATGGGATCGGTCTCATCGATGCTCAGATGTTGTCCACATCAAAAACAAAGTGAAAATTTATATTTTTACCCTTAGGTCCCTTTCTCTATGCGCTGTCACATATATTATTTTTTAGAACATAAAATATTCGCGAAATATTCGCAGAATACGAATGTTATGAAAGAGATGGATATTCCCCGATTCGAATAGGAATATTCATAATATCACTAATAGACATACATATCAATTATAAAAATGATAATAAGACGAGTCTATACTTGTATGTGTAAATCATAGAAGACAGCTATCTTCATTTCCTGAAACTAAAAATTTAAACATATTCTTATACTCGTAGAATAGCAATAGTTGGAGATGAAAAGAAAAGAGAAATAATGATGATTAAAAAACAAGTTTACTGTTCCCATATATTCAGAGACTGCAAATATTAACTTTTTAAATTATTTTAAGTTTCAACTTCAGTTTTTAATTGTCAGTTCTATAAAGCGGTTGAAAAATACTGTTCTAAATGACGAAGGTTTTTATCATAAATGGCTTTTTGCTGATTTATTGGTTTTATATGATATTTTTAGCACTTGCTGTAAGCTCGGAAAGGTAACGTAAATCAACTCGCTATTCTTAAATATTTTAAATTCGTTAATAAGTATAAAATTATTCTCATATTTATTAGTTATTATTCAATAAATGCGCCCGGTGTAATAAAACCGAATAGTAATTATTCAGTTGTGGCAAGTCTGCATGAGGCCAGTGGCCCTTGCTCAATACGTGTCAGTATTGAAGGACCCAATTTTAACGAGTCCAAAGATGTCAACTTACAGCCATTTGAGTCACAAGTTATAGAATTTTCTCCTAAGAAATTACAAGAAGGAACGTTTTTCTTAAAAGCCGAGGGGTTAACTGGTTTGAGTTTTAAAAATGAAAGCATTATAACTGCAAACGTATATGCAGGTCCAAACATTTACATACAAACCGATAAGGCTATTTATAAACCTAAAGATTTAGTAAGATTTCGTTGTGTTGTATTAGATGAACATATGAGACCGCTGAATATTGCAGATCCAATAAATGTGGAGATATTGGTGAGTTAACTTTGAATTATGTTTTCTTAATTATGTGTATTGTGCCATTTTGCAGCTAGACTCAGTAAAAGCGTTGCCAATTTAGCGCGTTATATGCTACATTTAGCGAGTTTTAACTAAGCCATACGCGCTTCTTTCTTCTTAGCGTGTTGGATATTCCAAAAGAATATTTCAAGTTTTTGTTATCGTTTTAAGCTCTTAAATTTTGTTAATAGTTGTAACTCAGTAAAAAATTTTCATGTTTTTTGAAGCACTAAGGCAATAAAGTTTTATATACTTACGGTTTTAGTGCTGAAAATTGTGATGATTTTCCGAGCTTCAAAAAGCACTTTTTATATCAAAAATGTAGTACTCCAAACCAGGAACTCACCATACATAAATCAGCAGCGATATCGGCAGGATTGTAAGAAAAAAAAACAGTTGTTTTTAATAAATTTTTTTACTGGGAAGTATGTACTTCTTGTAGATGTAGCATATGGCTAGGAAACCCTCGCACAGTTTTTAGTACGTTTGCTTTCACCTGTTCTGTTCTCCTCAGAAAGAAAGTCATTAGCGCCAAAATTCCAAAATTGAGTTAAGGGCAGATTTGGAACCGTGATTGAGTTTCTGATTTTTGTGTTAAGCTTAAAACGCTATTTTGAACTCTGAAAACATTTGAACACTGAAAAACTTTAAGTAAAATGATCACATCTACCACTTCTAGGTTTTCTTTTGTTTTGTTCTTAAAAGCTAAATATATTAAAACTACTAAAATGAAGATACAACTTTCTTTCTTAAAAGGGCTGTGTTGGTCAGAGAAGTTCTAATCTGCACAAAAACATAAATGTGAAAATAAGCCAAATTTCCTATTCAAAAATTTCGCCCATAAAAAGTACTGAGATCAAAATAAGGATCAAGTTATTGACCCTAGACCTCCCTCCCCCCCTATATTAAATATTTCCGTTTTCATATGTGTCTTAGTACTTTACCATAAACACCTACCTGTGTACTAAATTTCAGCTTTCTAGCTATACTGGAAGTGCTCCATACAAGGAAGGCGCACCCTATCTAGAATGGTTTCATTTAATAATACACACTGTATGGCCAGAATTTGGCCAGGCACACTACGATAGCCTAGATTATTTTTTTAAAATAACTCAATCTTTTCAACGATTTGAGTTAGGAACTTCATTATTATTACTTTTTGTAGTATGTAAATAAAATTTTCTCCAAGTTGTTTTCTTGTTTGTATATAAATCAGAAATTTACGTACGAGAGACATCATACATGCTGGTATTATGCGCTTTGTGATATATATATATATATATATATATATATATATATATATATATATATATATATATATATATATATATATATATATATATATATATATATATATATATATATATATATATATATATATATATATATATATATATATATATATATATATATATATATATATATATATATATATATATATATATATATATATATATATATATATATATAGTCCTTTAAATCTTGGTTGAACATAGGGCCATTACATATGCTTTCCATCGGGACCTATCAGCGGCAAGAGCTTACATTTCATTCCACGATGTACCGTTCTGTTGAAGCTCCTTATCAACTTGGTGCCTCCAAGTATTTGCGGGTCTACCTGATCGTCTAGAGCCTTGACGGTTGTATTCTATAGTCTGCCTTGTTAAGTCGTTGGCAAGTTTTCTCATCGTGTGACCAAACCAGTTGAATTTTCGTGATCTGATTTCAATCTACATCGCATCCCAGACTTAAAACAATCAAAGAACGAAAAGTCAACATGAAGGGCAATAGGAATAAATTTCTAAAAATCCACTTGAACGTTTAAAGCTGCTCTCCCGTAAAACTTAAAAATATGACTTAAACACTTTTCCCTTTTTGCCACAGATATATATATATATATATATATATATATATATATATATATATATATATATATATATATATATATATATATATATATATATATATATATATATATATATATATATATATATATATATATATATATATATATATATATATATATATATATATATATATATATATATATATATATATATATATATATATATATATATATATATATATATATATATATATATATATATATATATATATATATATATATATATATATATATATATATATATATATATATATATATATTTATATATATATATATATATATATATATATATATATATATATATATATATATATATATATATATATATATATATATATATATATATATATATATATATATATATATATATATATATTATGTATACAGGTGTCTTTTTTATTTTGATAGTATATTTTTGCATTTTCTCTACCAAAAGATAATAAGTAGTACAGCATTTTGATAACCTTATGACGCTGCGTCCAACTGTGCATAAAATTAGTCTAATGGCCCCATCAATAACATGGTACTTACAAGTTTTAGATCCAAGACTTTATATTGACCGCAAGACAATCGTAACACTGCGTGACAGCATTTTTTTTTTTTGGCAGAAACGCCTCTATATATCCATTAATCTAGAGACAAAATATAGTCAAACGGTGTACTTGGTTTTTAACTTACTCATCTTTTGTTCTTTTTAAAGGACTTAACATTTTTCGTGAATGCTTATTTTAAATTTTTTTTAATATTAGTGTCTGATATTTTTTTAGCAAACTTGTTACCAAATAAAAGGGAAGGCTCTGTAGGATTTTATATAAATATTTACTTCAGTCGCCCTGAACAAACATATTAAAAAAATTTCCTTTAAAAAATATATCCTTCCATATCCTGAAAAGTTTTCACAAAATTTTTTTTTAATTATATATTGTAACCTTAAATTAGCTCTATAAGGCTTCGAAATTATATGATTTTACCTCTCTTAGTTCAAAATCTGTGGCTATTTCTTTGCGGCTCAAAATTAATTTTTATAAAAATTGTATATAGAAAATTTATTTATAACAAATAACCATTATTTTTGAGCCGAGAGCGATAAAATCGTAAAATGTGTATGCATTTTAGAGTTTATTTTAAGTTAATATATATTGATATATACATATATTGCAAAACAAGCAAATAAAGATTTTGAAGGCAATATTAGAAAAGTTGTACAAAAGCAGTACAAAAATTCCGAAAATAGCCTTACGTAATATATGAACAGGACTTTAGCAGCAGGGTACGAGTTTACTGTACATTCTAATAGATTGTTTTACTACTACGTTTTTCCAAAAAAAATAACAAAAAAAGTATTAAAATAAGCATTCTCAACAAATGTAAAGTCCTTAAAAAGGATCAGAAAATGAAATGAAAACTCAAGTACGCAGTTCACCTATTTACTCTCTAGATTAATTGATACATAATGGCTTTTATGCCAACGATGTGGAAAAAAATGAAAAACAAATAAACAAACATTTAAAGATGTCCTTGGAAACACTTTTTATAATATTTTCTTCAAAATCTTTAATTTATTGTTTTGCAATATATATACATATATAAAAATATATATTAACATTAAATAAACTCTAAAATGCACACATATTTTACGTATTTATCACTCTCGGATCAAAATTAATGGTTTTTTATAAATTAATTTTTTACATAAAATTTTTATAAAACTTAATTTTGTGCCGGGGAAAAAACAATCACAGCTTTTGTACTAAGAGAGGTAAAGTCATAAAATTTCGAAGTCTCATAGAGTTAATTTAAGGCTATAACATTTAATTTTTTAAAAAATGTTTAGTGAACACTTTTCACGATATTGAAGGATATATATTTTTAAAATAAATTTTTTTTATGTATTTGTTAAAGGGAACTGATGTAAACATTTTTATAAAATTCTACAGAGCCTTCCCTTTTATTTGGTACCAAGTTGGCTAAAAATATTAGATACTAATTAAAAAAAAAATTATTTAAAATAAGCATTCATAAAAAATGTTAAGTCCTTTGAATAGGACAAAAGATGAGGAAATGAAAAACAAAGTACGCAGTTTGACTATATTTTGTCTCTACATTAATGGATATATAGTGGTGTTTCTGCCAAATAAAAAAAATTAAAATTTCTCACGCAGTGTAATCTACAAATTCTAAATTTTATTTTAAAAATATAATTCTATTATTTTTATATTATTCTGATTTTAAAACGAATTATTTCTTTAATATTGTGCAAATACCGTTTAATAAATAGCATTTGCTTCGTCTGATATGTATGTATATGAAATGCTTTAGGTTTTACTGAAATACTTGCAAGATAACATATGCTTGTGTGGATAAGACTTTTTGCTGTCATGACACATATTTTTAAGCAATCGTAAGCCATCAAGAAATATATCGAGGTAACCCAATGAAATTTCGCCAAGGCCAATTTCGCGACAAACGTGTATGGCTTTCTCAGTGTTGTCATATCGTAAAATACTTACGATATGACAACAGAGTATATCATATCGTTTTTTGTCACATCGTCAAACATTTTGATTTCTGGCAGCTGTGCTCTCAGCTACTTTGAAACACGTTTCAAGTTAATATAAACTGTTTACTGTTGTTATTTTAAATGGTGCCTTAGCTGGGTGGTCGACGTGCTAACTATAACACGTGTGATACAAATTCGAACCTCAGCAATATCTTTTTGCAATATCTAGTTGACTTAAATAAAGTCTACTTTAAGTTAGTTGAAAAGTAGTGCAGAATGGGACAATTGACTACCGCCTAGGACATCGCAATGTTCAAATAGTTCCATTGGAAAGTAGTACAAATATCAATCAGCATTAGTTGCGAAATAGTTAGCTTACGGGGTATTTTGAGGCATTCCTGCCTGTTCTGTAAATCGAGTCGTTTTAAAAACGCTTGATTTAGAAAAATTAAATCCACTAATAGCAAACTTTTTTCATACTTCTCTGCAATTTCATATTTTTAAGAGCTTAAAATATCATATCTGAAATTAATTTACTATATACGATTTAAAATACATCAATGGGGGCATTATTTATTTTTGGAAACCGAGAAATTTACTCGGATTCGATTTACCGGACAGGGCCGATTTACTTTCATGTATAAATAAATGCTAAGTTATATGCATTTATAACATAAACAATGAACAATATTGAAAGCAACCGAAAATCCGTATTATTGTGTACTTAGTTTTTTTATTTTTTTTATTGAAACTTAGAATCAGTTAAAAATAATATTGCTTAGATTTTAAATGTTTATTAACTTAAAAATGATTACACGGAATATTTCTTGAATGAAATACATTCCGTTACTGTAATAAAATTGTGAGTGTGATAAATTTTTAGTTTTAGCTCCGATTTTTTCCGACATTTGTACGACGGACGTAAAAAGTATCAGCTAAATCGAAAAATTTTCTAATATTTTGTCAGACATTTTTCTGACATTTTTCAGAACGACACAGTGAAATGGTAGAACAGGAACTCAGCTGACTTCGAAAACACCATGCTGTTAAGTTCGACCCTTAGTGTTGTCAATAAATGTGTCTTTGTTTTTTTTTGTTACTTTGTTACTGATGTATTTATTATTACTGATGTATTTATTCACTGCATATTATATTTTTTAGGATTCACAAAATAATCGTGTTAAGTATTTCAAAAATATATCTCTCATGCATGGCATTTTTACTGGAAAATTTCAATTGTCCAAATATCCACAAATAGGATATTGGAACATTAAAGTTGCAATAGATGGAAATTATGATTACGTCAGGTTTAAAAGGATCGAGATAAAAAACTATATTCTACCCAAATTTAGTGTTTATTTAACGACTTCCAAAAATATAGTTTTAGAAGATGGTAATATTAAAGTGAAAATCTGTGGAAAGTACACATATAACAAGTACGTGGAAGGCAATGCAACAATCGAGTTGTGGAATAATAACAAAACCATGCTTTTACAAACCCGAGATATTAATTTACAAAGCTACGGCTTTATAAATTTTAACCTGACTGCCATTGAGGATATTGAGAAATACAGTCATGTAGTTATCATAGCTGGTTTAACTGAAAAGTATACGGAAAGAACTGAGATAGAGGAACAATCTATAATGTTACGAAATCAGCGTTATGATTTAATAATACCATTGGAAGAAATAGAATTTGAAAATAACAAACCATATAGTATAAAACTTTATGTGAAATATTGGACTGGAGCATACGTTTCGGCTGACAAAACACCCGTAACAATGCAACATGGCGATAAAATGTATAAATCAGTTTTAGATACAACTGGATCAGCTACATTTGAGTTTGATTATGTTGCAAATTCTGACTACAAATTTCAGTTTAAGGATTCTAGCGAAATTCTTCCAATTATTTCTACACATAAGGATTTGATGCTTAACAGTCGAGAATATTATTGTCGACTGAAGTTGCTGGATGAAAAGTAAGTTTATGAAAACTATTGGTATTTATTAGGGTATTCATTCGGTTAACTATTCGAATAAATGGCCGGTTAATTTAAAATTGACTATTTTCGATTGACGGTTAAGCCAGTTAATTTCAGTCGATTAACCGATTAACCGACGTAACAAATTTTTTTCGTATTATAACGTATTTGTTGTGTTTAATTATTTGTTTCGTCTCATATACAAAATGTACGTGTTTAGAAATTATCTTTCATACAAACAAATAAATATGTTCAGTGATTTTACCTTAAGTAAAACATTAAAATCTTTGGACGTGGTTATAAAAGAGTTTAGTAAAGACTCTGCTACTCTAATTGAACTTGAGGGAATTATGTGTTAAATATAAGTTAAATAATACTGTTGCCAACGATCTAATTAAAAATCTAAGGTTTAGACTTAATGAAGGACGAATTAAATTATGTTATACCTCTACTCAGGAATATTTCCTTCTAGCAACAGTGTTTTAAAATACAGAACAAAAACCGAAACTAAGGAATTCGGAAATAAATTTTTTTTTTGCCCAATGTTCGTCGCTGAGCTCTGCGACCATGAATTAGACGATGAGCTTGCAATAGAAGAAACTATCGATAGTAATACAAGACATTTTTTAACAGAATTAACCGAAACAATTAGAAGTGCTAAGAATTTAAAAAAAAAAATAATAAAACAGGACTCTAATGGCATAATGAAAAATTTTATAAGTTTAGAGAAATCCAGGAAAAGAGAAACTACACACCGACAAATATCAATGTAAAATCGTTAAAAACCAGGTTAATTTAAAATTTTTCGATAGCAATTTTGCTTCATAGGCGGTTCATGCTAATTCAACATGATTTACAATAATCTTGAAGGAACGTTTATCCTTTTGAATTAACTATATTTCATGTTGATTTAATATTGCAGATCGAGTTTAACCAACGTGAATTGGATATTGCAACAATACAGAGAATCATGTTGAATCAAAGTTTTTCCAATTTGAGTGAATTTTATATTGATAAGAATTATGTGTAATTATAGTTATATCAAGCTGAAAGAACATGACGTTAATGTACAGTATACAAAGTTCACATTCGTACACCCTCAACTTAAAAAAAAAAAAACTCTTGTAATAAAATAAATAACTATAATATTATTATTTTTCTTGCACGAATTTATTTATAGAGGCTCTATTTAACAAATCAAAAAATTAAAAACGACATTCGTTCAATAATTTTATAGAAAATAGCGGAATTCCCTAGATATTGTTAAGAAACAATGTTTATATTCGCACACAAATATAATCCAAAAAATTTATTTTAAAAAGTAGTTTTAGTATAAAAAAGGCTTATTATTTCTTCTGTAATTGCATTAGTTTCTAATCTGATTTTTTTAAAAATTTTGTGTGCGAAGTTTGTTTTTTTAAAATTAGTAAATTCAACTTTTGTTTAAAAAATTTGAATGAAATGCATTTTTATTTAAATGATGTATTAAATATAACTACTATAAGGGTGCTGTTGGCTGGGTAGTTAGCGCGTTTGACTACAAAAGCTGACGTCTTGAGTTCAAGACTAGTTTCTGGCAAGCCAACAACATCATGCATTTTTCTCATGTGCATTGGGGTGATATTGTTTTGGTTGTTGTTGTACTGTTAAAAGTGATGAAGGCATAGCACTGATCACTTTGGCAGTATCGGCAGCGATTAATACTAACATATCCTAATGCACTTCACAGCACCCTCCTTCGTCGGTATTGTAGAAGAACCGTCGGCGAAGTAAAAGAATTAATAAAATGGCTACACTACTTGACACCAGAGGGGCTAGCAACAAACACTGCTCTCCAAAAAAAGAACGCGCAATAGCATGGTTGTAAATGAGTTTAAGCCTTCTGTCTCTCTCCCACTTCACCACCTGTTCTCTCCATACTATCCGTTTCCGAAGGAAGGTAACACATTAATTAATTAGCTGGTAGGCATTAATCGCCTGATTGTGTTACTTCTCTTTATAAAAAAAAATCTGGCACTAAACAAATAATTTAAGTAATTTTATTTATTACAAGGCAGCGTGTTTTTTTAATTGAGGGTGTATGAATACGAACTTTGCATACTGTAGCTATTTTATTAATTATTTTACTTACGTGATGGTTATTAGCAGAAAAACTATATGTTGTAGTTAGCTGCACCAGCCAAGATTTGTACTCGTGCCGCTTGCATGATAGTCTACGCACTAAAGACTGCAGCTACAACAGCTTCAAACTTTACTTCAGCTATGCACTAAATTAATACCCATCGTTTGTAAAATGAATTTCATTTTAATTCAATATGATGTAAATGATTATTTAACATAAAATTTATTTGAAATTAAAGTTATAGTCATGTTGATTTAAAATGAAATATAACGTTTATAACAAAGTTGTTTGAACAGTGAAAAATTTTAAATCCAAGAGATTTAAGGTTAGATTAATAATTTTTCATTTAAAATTAATATGAAACGATGGTATTTTTAAACCAACAGTAGTAAATTTTCGCTGGTAATTCATTTTTTGTCGTCTACATAGCCGACACATGTAAGAATAAACAACAAGAAGTCACACAACTAAGCACAACAGTGAACTGTAGCAATGAACAAAGCAAATAAATACTAACAGCCGTATTCATAATAAAGTTATAAACAACATATCCAGTGCATAACTAAAATACGTATTGAGCTTATGTACTCGTTATGTTGGAGTTTGTTTATTCATGATATCCAGTGTCTAAGAAAACGTTTAACATCCCTGTTTTATTTAAAATCAAATTTAAAATTCAAGATTTGTTAAACAAATGCGGCAGATGGAAGGAGGTACATCACCTGAACAATTTAATAGTGTGGAAGAAGAGCTGGTGTCACGCTTTCCGAACCATTTTGATGTATCCAGAGTATATCACTCATTAAAAAATTAATTATGTATTTAAAATTTCTTCAAAATTACAAAATTATACTAATATTTATACACTGCTTATGCAGTGTCTATCTATAGATTATAAAAATGATAGCCCAGTAGATACGCAGTGCACAAATTTCATTATGATTACAGCCGTAAATCACTTAAACGACAAATTATTTATTATTATAATATGATTTCAAATCACAATTGAGTCATGTTGATTTTACATTCCCTTTTTTCTGTGTGTTCATGAAATTTATTATGGAATGGCCATTTTTGTGGTTACTAAGCTCAAACTATTTAGAAAGAGACTATTTTTTTTTATTTTTTAGCTTATGCTAAATATAAATTCAACCAAACAAAAAATATTGAATATAAAATAAAATGAAAAATAGTACAATAACAATAAATCGTGATTTTTATATCCTTTGCTTTTTAACACTAGATCAAATTTCTTAACGGTTGATATTGAAGTCTACGGTTTAAAAAAGACTAATTTCTTTGAATTCGGCACGATTTCCCATCATCCCACGTCAAATTTGGATGATAAACAGACCGGTTTTGGCTATGTTCCATATTCTATTAAATAGAGAGCAAAACGCAAAGGGATCAAGAGATGAAGTTAGGTATACAAACGAATTAAAAAAGAAACAGCGGACAACAGAAAAACGATTTAGTATTCAATAGATCACTAGAGTTGGGCATAATCATTCTTTTTCGTGACTAGTAATTTTTGTTCACAACAAAAATATGGACAAGTTCGTTCTTTCTTTTTAATTTTTAACTTTTTTTTTGTTTACTGAACGATTGAACAGCTGTTCAAACATAGTGGGAAGTATGGTTGTACAAGGTGCAAACCAGTGCTGCCACGACCAAAAAAATTTTATATCCAAAATTTAAAAAAAAAGTAACCAAATGCAAGGAAAAGTAACCAAAATCTTTATGAATTTAAAATACTGTTTTATATACATATATATCGTCACCTAAATTACAAACGCCCTTATCTAACATTTTGAAATATGTTCAGAAGAAGCAAAAAACACGTCAAAATTAAAAATATTGAGATTTTCAATGCGAATTTCTTCAATATAATAAAAGGCCCCATGAAGAGTTAATTTCCTGCTTGAATTTTGTGTATATTTGTAATATTTTAAGAGTTATGGTCGTTAAGGCTTTTTGTTTCATGCTTTTCTGAAACCAAAAGCCCTATCTTCACTGAAAGTGTATGAAAAGTAATGTTTTCATTAGGGAAGTAACGATACGCCGTTTTGCTGATCCGATACCGATACCCAAAAAGAAATATCGCCGATACCGATTACAATACCGATACGCATATTAAAATTCAGTTCAAGTCTAGATTAAGAAAACTAAAGTAGGGCAATTTTTTATTATACAAAATTACAGTGTAAGAGACTATTAATATTTAAAATTGAATTAAAATATGCAGATAATTAGTAAAAAAAAAAGCAAGTAAAAGTTTATTTAAGTTATATAATAATTTGTAGTTCCTTTCCAATTTAAAAAAAAATACTTGAAATGCTTTTTAAAAAATCGATTTTATAAAGGATTATTAGTTTAATTGTTCAAATGCTTTTAAAATTTTATAATTATTCACTTAAATTTATATGAAAACACAGTCTTCAGTTTAAATTCGCATAAAATGAAACAAGTTGCGAAAATGGGTAATTTTTCGTTATAGAACACCGAAAAAGAAAATTTTTCCTAACATCGCTTCCAATTCGGGGATTGGTAATCGAAAAAGAGAATTTCTTGCAATGACAAGGATATAAAATTAATTCGAAATGATCGAAATTTGCAATATTTCCACATTGCGAATTCTACATTTTCATGACTTCTTTTGGAGTGTCTTTCTTTTCTGGGATAAATTTTAGAAAACAAGGAAATTAATTCGAATTCATTGTAAAATGAATAAGAAATTAATTATGTTTTTTACAAAATAACAGCTTAAAATATTATTAATATTTAAATTTGATATTAATAAGATTATAAAATATAACGAATTGAATTTAATTCATAGTAAAATTAACAAAAATAAATTATTTGTTAAAAATAAACTATGAAAAAAATGTATCGACAGTAAAATATCGGAAAATCTGAAGCATCGCCAATATATCGGAATCAGTATCGGTCACATCCCTAGTTTTAATAGTGCAAATACAGCCCAATTATGAATTTTCCCGTGGAGTTTTTCCCTTCTCATTTATTTGTCCTCGGGAAAAAATTCTCCAATTCTAAAAAGCCGGAGAATAAAAAAATACGAAAGGGGCAAACATCTGTATCAGCTGTTTAGTGCTTACATTTGATTCTCCACTAACGAAAGAGTTCAGTAATAGAAATTAATAAAAAAAAATATATGTTTTCATTGATAATAAGATTGTGTGTTAACATAAATATCTGTTTGTGCTTAAATAAAATGTAAAATGAACAGAGTAGTCATTAAGATGCTCGCCGAAGAACTCTATGCTAACGAAGTGAAGCGAAAACTGGTCCAGAGGCAGATGCATTAATTAAAGGAAAGGCAGATAATTAAAGCAAAGGAAATTGTAAAAGTAATAAACCGCAACAAATCTTTCATTTAGCTATTAAGTGAACTTAAAGGAGGCGTGCTAAATTGAGTGTGGCTTAGTATATTCTTCCGAAGGTAGAAGTAAATGTTTTTGAAGCGCATGTTTGCACGGCGAGGATAAAAATTCGTAAAACAAGAGGGAAATATTACATTCCAGGGTTTATTAAAACTTGTTGTCCTAAATAAATGCTTATAACATTGTTTCACAACAATTTTTAATTTCATTTTCAAAGTTTTGCATTATTTCCCTTCAAAATGTTTGTGGAAAAAACTCGCAAGAATTTCTTCCTCTCCCTCATGTTTAGAATACTTACTTTTTTCCCTGGAAATATTTTCCCGGGGAAATTGCAATTAATAATAGGAGGAATGGGAATTGAGAAATTTTTCCCGGGGAGATTTTATTTAGAATAGGGGAACAGGGAATAGGGAAAAAATCCCGGGGAATTGGTATTCATAATTAGGCTGATAGATTTTTTCACACCGCTCTATCTTGCAAACCGTAAGAGGTATACAACTGAAATTTTGACACGGTTTGCATTGTTTTGGCCGCATTAACAGCAAATTCTAAAAAAAAAGTTTAAAATTAAAGGGTGCCATAAAGCATGTATTGTAGTTTTGACATTGGGCTCTATCTTGCAAACCGTAATAGGCAGACACTTGATATTTTCAAATGGTATGTTTTACTATGTTCCTTATAATAATAAATACCAAAAATTAAATAAAAACTAATATTTAAAGGATGTCCCAAAGGAAGTAGTGTAATTTTGACATTGGACTGTATCTTGTGAACTATCACAGCTATACACATGAAATTGTCATAGGCTGTTATACCTATGGCTGATATAGGAAAATAAAATAAAATAAAATTAAAAATTAAATGGGAAATAGAAAAATAATGTAATTAATCAGTTTTGCTTTTTTGGTGTTCTATTTTGTCACTAAAATATGTATACCTCATTGCTATAGAGTTGCTAAAATAAATTCTGCAAAATATATTGTATGTTTTAGTTACAACAAGACTTTCATTGTATGGACACGAATGCAACTTGAAATGAAAATTTAAGAAAGTCGGAGAACTAAAGTTGACTCGTATGGGCGAGGACTATGCACATTTAAAATAGTATAAAATTTTTTTTTATTTTTGTGTTGAAAAAAGTAACCAAAATAGAAAAAAAAGTACACAAGTATACAAGTACACAAGTACACATTGAAAAAACAAGTAAACAATTTTGGTTAAAAGTAATCAAAACGGCAGCACTGTACAGAATGACTTAAAACTTTCTGATTAATGAAAAGTAAATAGCAAATATGTACATATCGCAACCTCATTTCTAGTTTAGCTCATATTCGAAAAAGTCGGAATGGAGAAAAACGGCAAAGACGATTTGCATGAACATAAACTGGTACCACGGGAACAAGTGGCCCCACAGATGACTAGCCTTCCAGAGGGCTAAAGAGATGGTGCTCGCCGTTAAGCGACATCATCTGGGATGATGTCGCTGGCGGACTTCGTCTTACCCTCTGCAGGAAGGATGATTCTGTGTCTGGTTGTTTGGTGAGGTTTCCTTCGGGAGGAGTGGTTGTGGTTGCTACCAAAATCGCAGGAAGATGTTTGATTAAAGGACTGATGCTCGACCAGTGCTAGTGCCTGGTTGGACTTTGGTCTACCACATGTCCCTCTTTGTAAAATCTATTAGTAAAATCTATAGGTAAGATTTTTCGGAAGTGATTTTCAAGTTTCATTCGTAATTTTTGTGGCTATCGGTAGCTTGGACTGTCCTCTTTTAGAGGTGATAAAAATTTTTCAAATCGGGTTGCGAATTCCTGTGATATTGTGCGATTCTATTTTGGAATCGATTTTGAATTTTTGTGCCGATATAGACATTTATTTTGTATACACAGTGCGTGTGTGAATTTGTAGTGTGTTTAATTTTTTGAGACTCCGCTGTCAAAGGGAGTCTCAAGGTTGCCGTTTTTGATTTAGGGGATTTTGGGTCCAGTTTTTCGGGATTCGTCTCGGTATTTGAGCGACTTTTTTTTAAAAACCGGTTTTTCGGTTTTACCGAATTTGTTGCTTAACTTGGTGCGATATTTGGCTGACGGTTTATTGACTGCGTTTGTCTTTGACTGTTGGTTATTTGACTGTTTAACTGCGGTAATTCCAACTATTTTGTACGTGTATATTATTGTTTTGCTGGTGGATAAATAATAGATTTATGTCTTCAGGGAAGCGGAAGGGCGATATGCCTGGTGGGAGTGAGTCAGAGGTGTCTGATGCGAAGCTTATCGGTTTGAGCGATTTGTCGGTTGTGGAGGAAGGTACGAGGGTGGAAAAGAAGCGGAGGAAGCCCGGTTCACCGAAGTTGAAACGGGTGAATGATGAGAAGAATGTTTCGGTAGAAGGTGAAATGTTTCATTACTAGATGTTCACACATATCCCCTGTGATCGGACTCACATTATTTTTTTTTTGTAGTTTCACCACTGCTTCCGGCATATGTTTGGAAGAAAAATTAAATTTTTTGTGAACTTTCATCAATCCAGTTAAAAATAAACATCTTTTTACTGAAAGTAAAAAATCTTGTTTTGCGCTACATTAACCACCTTTTTTATTTCATTTGTAAAAAGTAGCTTTTTGTGCTGCATATGTACACTAACTGCTGTGTATTGAGTAACTTGTTAAGCTATCTTTACATGGTAATATAAAGTATTAACGACTTTTTTAGAAGCAAAATATTATAAAATTCTCTTCGTGCTTTACAAAAGAGAACAAAAGTCTGTTGCAAGCAGTGTTGCCATATTTTTTTCTCGAAAATCCTCTAAATGCGAAATAAAAATATTATTTTTTCCTCACAAATCTTCCTTCAGTTAAAATATATATTATTTTAAACATAACGCCAGAAATATCTAAACAGGAATCTAACAAGCAAGAAGTATTTACATTGAGGAAGGAGGTTGTCAAATTCAGGCACTGTTGGACTTTAAAAGAAGAATCTAAGTATCCATTTTCCTTGATTTACACGATATATTCATAAGTACGTTCTTGCAACTTGAATATTTTGATTTATTTTAATGAAAAATCGGGTAAATCTAAAAAGTAAAACGCTCAAAAAATTCACTTTGTGAACAAACTATGAACGATCATTTGAGTACAATAGCTTCCGAAAACATAAACAGAATTTGTTTTCCAAATGTTCGTTCTAGTTTATTTTTAAGAATCTGCTGAAATCTCATCAAGCATTTAAAATGAGTAATAAATCACAAAGTAACTCCAATTAGTTAGGGAAAAAAGTAAATATCAGGGACCGAAAATATCAGTTATTATCAAAATTTCAGTTAAACAAGTCAGACAGAAACAATTTGTCTATACGATATATGAGTATAGCATTGTGATGGTCGTGAGCTAAGGAATAAAAATCTAAAAACACTTTTATTTTGTTACTTTTTTCAAAAAAGTCAAAATATAACTGTTATTTTTTGACTCATAAAAGTTAAAATTTGACCGATATTTTTTTTGGTCAAAAATAAAAGTTAAAATGTGACTGATATTTTTAGTCAAAAATAAAATTTAAAATTTGAACGATATTTTTTTGGTCAAAAATAGAAGTTAAAATTTGACTAATATTTATTTGGTCAAAAATAAATGTTATATTTTGACCGATATATTTTTTTGTCAAAAATAAAAATTTAAACGGATTTAGAAGTCGCTACCACAGCATCATAGACAACTAACTAGACCCGTCACTATACAACAACATTACGAAGATTGTATGAGATTGTATCTAATGAGATTAGCGGAAGCTATCGAAATGTCAGTTCAACTTTCCGCGCAGTCAAAAATTTTCTTTGTCTACATGCTTCACATTTATCTCTCAATAAAAATATAAGTTAGTTGAAAAATTAAATTAAAATAGAACTCAAGCCAAAATAATTAAAATTTCTTTGGATATAAACCCATATAGTTCGATTAAACTTAATTTAAAAAATATCAGTCACATTTTAACTTTAATTTTTGACCAAAAAAATATCGGTCAAATTTTAACTTTTATTTTTGACCAAAAAATATCAGTCAAATTTTAACTTTTATTTCTGACCTAAAAAATAATAGTCAAAAAATAACCATTATTATTATTTTTTGACCGAAAATAGTTATATTGGTCAAAAAATAACTATTATTATTACACTTTTTCGAAAAATGTTATATCAGTTACGGTCCCTGGTAGAAATTCTTAATACATAAAAATCTTTGTTTAGGAGTAAAAATCTTTTTATCTTTTCGAACCAGCAAAAAACTTCTAAAATAAAATAAATTTGCATATGTGACAACACTTGTTGAAAGTACACCTCTGGTATGATGATAATACATAAGTTTCTAATATGGTTTAGAAAATAAACATTTACCGAACGCTTGTCAAATTTTGTATCCATATTCTCTCCTACTCAAAACATTTTGCGTTTACATGAGATATTTTTTCATTTTTAGACATATCGTAATACATGTATTACCATGTAAGACACCTTTATTGATATGAAATTTCCTACTGTTTATTGAAAATAAGCGTATAAATGTTATTAGAAAAGATAGTTACATGAAGTAAAAAGTAAATATTGATGAAACTTGCTATTTTATTTGATATCTGTTTTTTAATTTCTTTTTATAAAAAAAATTTTTTTTTTACAAAAAAATGTATCAACATTGATGATATCGAGTACAATGAATGCTTCATATCTCCGAAACCAGAAACAATTTCGCGAAAGAAATTTCACGTCGTTCAAAACACAGAATTATTCAATTGAACAATTTCGTTCATGAACAGCACAACTTTATAGAACACTGAAGATGGCACATAGCCGAAACCGGTCTGTTTATCAACCATATTTGACATGGGATGACGGGAAATCGGTTCAAATTCAAACAAACACCGTCGGAAGAAAAACACAACACTCAACTAATATCTTTCTTTATACCAAATCTACTGATTGCAGGCTTAAGCTTGGAAAGCCTGTCCGTATTGAAGTCAGTTCTATTATGTATATTCCATACTTGATGTATACAGCAATGGGCCATGCTAGTCTCATACGTACGGAGTACATAAAAATTCCGCCTAAACAAAAATCATATACTATCAGTATAACACCGTCACTTGAAATGATACCCTCCTCCATTATTTATGTGTATTACGTTTACAAGGGCAATTTACGTTATGAAGAAATGACTTTAACATTTCCGCTTGAATTTGAAAATCAGGTACAGACAAATCAAACTTTGTCCCAATCCTAAATCAATAAACAATTTTTAATTTCAGATTTCACTTTCAGCACCCAAACAAATTAAACCGGGTGAAGAAGTCACAATCACTATAAATGCACAGCCCATGTCGTATGTTGGCATAATGGCTGTGGATTTGGGTGTATACTCGTTGGACAACACGTACGATTTATACAAGTATCAAATACTAGAAGATCTGCAGAAAGAAAACTCTTATTCTCCTATAGGCGCAGCAGAATATCCGGGAATAATATCTGGCTTAATTACATTGACCAATGCTCATTATCCGTTTAAAGTCTTAGATCGTAAGTAAAACTTTTTTTAAAGATTAACAATTATATTTACAAAGTTGTTGTTTAATGACAGCTCCTTCCATGCACCAAAATTCTATAGCCTCTTCTCATAATTTTCGACAACAATTTTCCGAAACTTGGATATTTGATAACTATTTAATGTAAGTATATGTGGGGATGTTTCTTTAATCTGAGTTGGTTTTAAGTAATTTTTATTATACCAAATTACGGAGCAAGATATTACTAATATTTAAAATTGATATTCAGCCTGTTCACAGAATCCAATACGGATTGGTTTTGTATCGATTTCTCTACAAAACCGGTTGATTGTGTTCATGAAATCCGTTTATCCTTGGATTTGCGAAATTTCCGTTGAGTAACGGAATATTTGTTCATGAATTGGAGTTCAGGAGCCATTTAATTTATACATTTATCAGGTAGAACAAATTTTTCCTAGCCCCTAATTACTAAATAAGCAACTTAGTAAACGATATTGTGAATTTTAAGCGAAAATAAATACTTTTTGAACAAAGAAATTTCGTTAGGTTTTCATGAACGCATTCACAATTGGAATTGGATTGGAGTTCCGTTTCCAATCCAATTCCGTATCGGAACCTATGAACAGGCAAATTAATCCAGTAAGAAAAATAAGGATGTTATTTTTAAGGAACTGCACTTCCATTGATTGCAGAAAATCTGTATTAAAAATATGCAGATAATTAGTAGAAAAGCAAGTAAAAATTTGTCTAAATCATACAAAAAATATGTAATTTTTTTTCATGCTTCCCATGCTTTTTAAATAGTCGTTTTTTCAAAGGAAATTTCTAAACAGGTATTCGTCTAGAAGTTTTTAATTATTCACTTACATTTTCATGAAAGCACTGTTTTGTTTTAAACTCTCATGAAAAGAAACAAGTTTCGAAAATGGCTACATTTTTACAATTTTTTCTAGAAGAAAATAGCATTATACTACGGCAAAGAGGAAATTTTTCTTAACATCTTATTTTTACATTTATTATTATTTTTTATTTATTTATTATTTTTAGTTTACTAAATATTTAGTCCAGGTAGGACACCATGTACTTAGTTATAATTTATTTTTGAATCTTAGTAGAAGCACTAACATCCGAAATGCAATTACAATCCAGTAATGTCTTTTATCATCATTAAAACAAAATTTTAGCCAAATCCGTACATTAGCATTTGGTCAACGTAATTACTTGTAACCAGGCAAAGTTAAACAAAAATATTACGTAAGCGAAATAATTTGTAAACAACAATTGCCCTACGGTAAATGGAACTGACACAAAACAAGAGACGTGACGGGTCCCCGGGTGGTAGGGACCAGTCCGAGTTCTAACACTTCCTATAAAGCGGTCCACCCACTTTTACATGGGGATGGCCTAGGGTGGGGTTAATTGATACTTTGGTATGCACCTTGTAAATCGTCCCAGAACTATCTTATGGACTCCTGATCTGTACAGAATAATATAGATTATATATAAATGTTATTCCAAAATTCAGCTGTAATTATCGATTAATCTATTTTTTTATTGTTCCAAATCCAAGTAGATTTTGTATTTTGTTTTTAAGCGGTGTCTTTGATAGGATTTGAACCGACAACGTCCGGCATGACAGGCTAGTACACTACCCACTCGACCACAGGGGCACTTATATTTCAATGTTATAAATATCAGTTAAGCTGGAGTTAATATCTGAATATAGTTACGAAACAGGTTTCTGAGTGGCATGGCAGTCTCATTGAAGGGACACAACTAATATTATATAGATACTATGTGATAGGTCTTAGATCCAGGTGCATCGAATTTTTTCAGTGCCGTTTACTACAATACAAGCCGGAGTACCAACTAAATTGACTGAAAATGGTTAACATGGGACCATTTACACAATATGTCTTTTTTCACCATTCACTACTCCTTGTTTATGGTACTAGTCTCATTTTCTCAAGTCATAGAACGAGTACATTTGGATCATTTGTCACCAAATTTTCCGCAGGGTGGTTAAATGAACTTAAAATACGGCATAAGCGAAATTTATATTTTAAAAAAATGAAGGAATTCGCTTAAAAATACATAAAACTGCTATTAAAATAAAAAGTAAAAGTAAAATAATTAATTCAGGTCTTAACAACATCATTTTCAATTCGGTGGTTAGGAATCGAAAAAGAGAACTTCTTGCAATGGCAACCCTATGTAAGAATTATTGGAAATGATTCAAATTTGCACTACTTTGGAGTGTATTTTTTAACTGGAAATAAGATTTAAAAAATTACGAATTGAATTGGAATTCGTGGAAAAATTAACAAAAAATAAACTATTTTTTTACAAAATAGCACCGTGAGATATTGCTAATATTTGAAATAAAAAAAAATTTTTTATTGTGGGTGAAGTATGTCTATATGACCTGCATTTCATTAGTGTTTTACCAAATCATCAGTAGACTTCAATTATATTTTTGAAAAGTTTCTAACCTTTTACCTTATGCACAGACTTTGGAAACCCTTTTGGGGATTTAGAAACTTATACAAAGCCCAGCAAACGGGTTATATTCGATATGAATCTACTGAATTTTTCTACAGCTTTATAACAGGCGTTGATCCAGCTTGAACTCTGGGGGGGGGCCGGTTGAGAGAATTCTAATTAAACATACTATTTCGCAAAAATTCTTTTAGAAACTAAATAGAGATTGGGTACATTTCACTAGTTTGGGGGCGGGGAGAGGATATCCCGTTTTAGCCCCCGTTGTATATGCGCCTGTTTATGTAATTAGTCGCCCATTGAGTGACAATAAAAGTATTTATAAGGCAAAATGAAAAATAAAATACAATTTTGTTTAAAAAAAGTTTTATTTGTTGCGGGCTAAGCATGTTTATACGCCTGCATTTCATTGGTGCTGTACCAAATCATTATTAAACTTCAACTATACTTTTATTTTGTAGAAGCTTTTAAGCCTACTACACTCATTCTATTGTAATTTACAAAAATCATTTGTAAGTTCTGAAATGTTTTTTGAAAGTATATGCATAAGATAAGATGTTTGAAACTTTTCAAAAGTATGGTTGGATTCTACTGATGATTTGGTAAAGCACCAATAAAATGTAGGCAACAAATAAAACTTTTTTGAATAAAATTGGTTTAATATCTCAAAAACAAAATTTTTTTTAAATATTTAAAACTGATATTAATAAGATTTAAAAAACAATGAATTGAATTTGATTTAATAGTAAAATTAGCAAACAAATTTATTATTTGTTCAAAAAAACTCTACCGATATATCGGCAAACCTGTACCATCGCCGTTATTACGGTATCGATTACATCTTTAATATACATATATCACGTATTTCACAGGAAAGTCATCCGTATATAGGGTTGTCAGCAGTGTACGAAAAAACACAGCGCAGCGCCGCTCTTTTCGCTATTTTTTTTTGCGATTTATGCAAGGAACGGAGCCAATTTATTATTGCGCTTGCGCCTATATTTGCCCGCTGCTCATAAAAGGAGTAAGCGAAAAAAGGAGAATTTTTCTTTGCGCAGCACTTGTTTTGCACAATGCGCAAAAAAGTCCAAGAGAGCATGAAATGCTCATGGCGCATTTACAGTAGCAAAAATGCTAAAAAGGCAAATTTTCAAAACACATCGTATGGCTGAGTCCAAGTACGAATCTCAAAACGGATATAGCAAATGTGGGATGACAGAACTGGTTCCGGACTTCCTCCTGAAACGGGTCGGCGGTGCAATTCGCACTTCCGGTTTAGGGATTTTACCGAAAATTTGGTCGGTATTGCAGTTCGCTGTTCCGGCTTAGGCGCTGGACTGGAAGTTCGGTCGGTAGTGCGATTCATAAATCCGGTTCTGGTCTGGAACGGAAGTTGAGTCGGCAGTGCGGTTTATATTTCCACTTCCGGTCCGGACCGGAAGTTTGACCCACCTAGGGGTATCATAGGGGCTGCAGGAGCCAATTTAAAAATTTTATTAAACCACCATATTTGTATGGGATCAAGAATAAAAAGTAAAGAAAAACAATATAATGCTACAAATCGAAATTACTTAAAATTATGTCACTACGAAAAAGGTATTTAGGAGCACTGAACAAACTCAAACTAACCACTGCTTTCCAAATTTTTGAATGAGGGAAATCAATAGATACACAGAAAAAATTATGATAGGTTTTTATTTTAAGATACATCCCGACTAGAAATTTTTATGCAAACACGTTTGGGATCTAACTGGGATCCCAATTCCGATGTAACGCAGAAACGTATTTGGGACCCGATTGGTTTCCTGTGGGGAAATATCAAAATCCTGCAAAAATTTGCTCAAATAGGGAAAATATCAAACTCTAATATTGAATTAAAATTGCTGAAGCTATCGAAGGGACCAAAGTATGTAACATTTTCCTCTGTTGAAGATGAGCATGATATACGATTAAAACTCTTTGTTAGATTTTCCCAACAAGTTCCCAATAGTTTCCCACTTCGGAATAGTCATTAATTTGTAGATGGGCTATCCCAACAAGTTCCCGATCAAATCACAAATGGGATAACCCCTTTGGATGTGCCACATGCATTCCCAATCGGGCCCCAATATGAGTATTGGGAAAATTTCTAGTCGGGATGTGTTTGAATTTGTTTTAAAATTTTATTATTTTTTTGTTCGATTTTTATAAAGTCCAATACAAAATTTTTAATAGAAAAAATGAGATTTTTTTCTTATTAATTATACACGAATTTCAGTTATTAATTTTACGAATTTTGTGGTAGGTCCCATTTCCGTAGCAAAAAAATATTTTAAATTTATGAATTTAGTAATAGCATAAGAATTATAGTTTTTTCTGTGTAACAGGAAAAAATGGGTACAATAACAGACAAGTAAGAGCGCTATATTCGGCTATGCCGAATCTTATATACCCTTCACCAAGCCATAAAATGTATATGCCATATGCATATATCGCACTTCTTAAACAATACTGTATTAAGTAAACATTTTCATTTTATCACTTTTTAATGAATACCGATATTATTTATTCATATCTACCAATTGTAAAAATTTGGTATTGTTCTGACCACTGCTTCACCACGAAAAAAAACGAATTGACCTGTTTTTCGTAAAATAAATTGTTTCAAATTACAAAAACAGGTAGTAAGTATTTTGAGTTGCGATTCTTTTCATGCTTCATATTTTTCAATTCATTATTTTTTGTTTTGAGTTGATACTTTCTTGTTAAAATTTTTCGAAATAATACTGATTTTGTTAAAAAAATTTCTTCAAAATCGATAGTAGTAACTCAAAATAGCATATTTTCTCTGCAGCCGATTAACAAAAGAGAAATTTTGTATTTTCTTAAGATTGGTATATTTATTTTATCGATATGTGCTTCAAATAATAATATAAACAGTTTATATTATTACTGAGTTTGAGTTTTTTTAAATATTGGCTAACAAGTGCGATATGTACACATTGGTAACCACACAGAAAAACTATATGGGAAATGGGACCTACAACAAAATTCGTAAAATTAAAAACTAAAACTCGTAAATATTTCATAAGAAAAAAAATCGCATTCTATTGAAATATTATATTGGAATATTTAAAAATCAAATAAAAAAATAATAAAATTTAAAAACAATTTCAAACACAATGTGTTAAAATAAAAACCGATGATATTTTTTTTTGTGCATGCAACATTTTACGAAAAAGCTTTCCTAATTACTTTTTTCGTAGAATATGCAAAACTATCGTACATAAATATACCAAGCAAAGATACAACATGAACTTTGCTTTTGCACGAACAGTCTGAATATATATAGAGACTAGCTGTGCCCACGGCGTTAAGCGCCCGGAATTATTTGTTGTGTAACTGTTGTTTTTGTATAGTCGTAATTGTTGTAGGGACGGTTCTAGCTCTTTTTATTGCATCATGATACAAATTATTCAGGAATCAAACGCATAGAAACTCAAGCCCTGCTTTGCCGTTCAAAAACTCGAAAAATTTTAAGAAAAATAAAACAAATTTATAAAATATTTGAAATTTAGTTTTTGTTATTTTTAAAAATTTTACTTTGATGACGTGATTTACACAATTAGCATTAAACTGTGTTAATAAGTGTTACGAAGGGGTAGTGGGGGTTGCATGCGTCAAAAATGGTGTTACGTAATTGTTAACGGCACATTGACGCTTCTTTCTATTGCTTGAGTATATCAAGACTCAGGAATAAAATAACACATTAGAAGCAAAAAAATTTTGATTAGTACATTTTTTACAAAATTCACCTCCGTGCGCCACCTCTAAATAAAATCGAATATCTTTGATATTCGCTGTAAATTAAGGTTTTCTACAGGGTCATCTATTAGTAATATAGGAGATTTAAAAAATTAAAAAAAAAATTGTTTAGCATTTTCACTCCGCCCTAATGTATAGTGAGTGATCTTAGATTATGGTCATGCCAACAAAGGCGAATTGATATCAGGTGGCCCTTTTACTCCAGATGATCATCAGCCGACTAGACGAAAGTGTTAAACTCTACGTAAAAAAATATATATATAAACAACAACTTTGTATGTATGCTTTTAACTAGGGATGTAACGATACGCCGTTTTGCCGATCCGATACCGATTCCGATACTTAAAAATAAATATCGCCGATACCGATTCCGATACCGATACGAATATTGAAATTGAGTTCAAGTTTAGATTAACAAAACTCAAGAAGGGCAATTTTTTTATTATGCAAAATTAGAGTGTAAGAGATTATTAATATTTAAAATAGATATTAACATAGTATATAAAATTGGAAGTAATTTTTAAGGAACTACATTTTCATTGCTTCCAAAGAATCTATATTAAAAATATGCAGATAATTAGTAGAAAAGCAAGTACAAATTTGTAATTCCTTTGTAATTTTAAAAAATACTCGCAATGCTTTTTAAAAAATCGATTTATTAAAGGACATTTATCAACTAATATTCTTCTAAATAACTTATTAGCTTAATTATTAAAAGTCTTCTAAAAGTTTATATTTATTCACTTAAATTTACATGAAAATACAGTTTTGTGTTTAAATTCGCATAAAAAGAAACAAGTTCTGAAAATGGGTTATTTTTCATCCTTTTTTAACCGACTTCCAAAAAGAAGAAGGTTATCAATTCGTGTGTATGTTATTTTTTTTTACTTTTTTATGTTTGTACACGCTTAACACTGTCATTTGCGAAGCGATTTAAAAAATTCTTTTTTGCTGGAAAGGGTTTGCCTGCAGTTTGGTCCCATAATTTTTTTTTTAAATGGGAGGGGGAAATTCGCTCCCCTCCATGCATAACTCTGTCATTTGTGAACCGATTTTCGAAATTCTTGTTTTGTTTGAAAGGGTTTGACAAAAATTGGTCCCAAATTTTTTTTTGTCGAAAATCGGAGAGGCAAGTTTGCTCCCCTCCTCTCCCTCCCCACCAATCCATAACTATGTCATTTGTGAACAGCTTTTCAAAATTCTTTTCGAAAATGGGAGGGGGAAACTTGCTTCCCCCATGCATAACTTTGTCATTGGGAACCGATTATCAAAATGTTTTTTTTATTTTAAAGGGTTTGACTACAGTTTTTTTTTCGAAAATCAGTTGCGAAATTTGCTGCAAACCCCCCTTCAGGTTGGTACCATAATTTTTCTCCAAAATCTGTGCGGGATTTCCCCTTCCCCCAGAAATATTGATTATCGCATAGCTTCTCCATTTATGGGCCGAGTTCCAAAATTTATTTTTTGTTTCGAAGGGTTTGCCTAGAGTTTAGTCGCATAATTTTTCTACGAAAATCTGTGGGGCAAGTCTTCCACGCCTCCACCCAAAATATTTATTAGACCACAATTCCTCCATTTGCATACCGATTTTCAAAATTGTTTATATCTAGTATATTACTCTTTATACTGAAGTCGGCTTTTTTTGCCAGAATTATTTGAGGAATCATTATAGAACACCGAAAAAGACATTTGTCCTAACATCACTTCAAATTCGGTGATTGGTAATCGAAAAAGAGAACTTCTTGCAATGACGAGTAAATGTGAAACTAATTAAGAAATTATCCAAATTCGCAATATTTCCGGATCGCGAATTCTACATTTTCATGATTTCTTTATAATGTCTTTTTTGCTGGGAATAATATTTAAAAAACAACGCATTGAATTTGAGTTCATGGTAAAATTAACAATAAATAAATTATTGTTTTTGCAAAATAACAGCGTAAAATATTATTAATTTTTAAAATTGATATTAATAAGATTTAAAAAATAACGAAATAAATTTAGTTCTTGGTAAAATTAACAAAAAAATAAATAATTTGTTTAAAAAAAATTAAAAAAAATTTTTAAAGTATCGTCGTATCGACAGTAAAATATCGCCGATACCGATGTATCGGAAAATCTGAAGTATCGCCGATATATCGGTATCGGTATCGGTATTCGTTACATCCCTACTTTTAACATGACGATTGACCAATGCCACTTGTTGTTGCACTAATAAGGCCACTTGTTATTAAAACGCTTCGATGCCAACCATGATTTTTCTTTCCGTGTTTTTATCCCAAAATTTTCAAATTTAGTTTAATACAATTTTTATTACATTTATTTTCTTTCAGCAAAGACAACGAGACGGAATTAACACTACAAATACCCGATGCCATAACTACTTGGCGTATAACGGCTTTCTCCAATAATGCTGTAACTGGATTTGGAATAGTCAATGGACCCACTGATATCACTACCATACAAACTTTTTTCATATCTCTTCATCTACCATACGCTGTGAAGCGTGGTGAAATTGTAACTATACCGGTAACAATAGTTAACAATTCCAACCAGACATTAGACACGGAAGTGATTTTGCTAAATAATGACAGAGTTCTATTTCTTGGAGTCAGCAGGAAAAGATGTAAAAAAATCAAGTAATGTACAAGAACAAATCAAGCACATAAGCGTTAACCCGGACACCGGAAAAACTGTGAAATTTCTCATATCTCCAACTAAGGCAGGTGAAATAAATGTGAGGGTTACAGCCACTAGTTCCTTATATTCAGATGCTGTATGGCAAAAACTTAATGTTCAACCAGAAGGTTTGCCCCAATATCAAAATCAGGTCTTGTATTTAAGTATACCAGAAGGAGAGAAAATATCTTCCAACTTAAAAGTCAGAGATCCAGTAGACAGTGTACCCGATTCCGAGTATATAACCTTCTCTGTAGGTGGTCATTATTTAGTGCCAACAGTGGAAAATTTTGAAAATCCTACACAAATACCTACAGGAAGTGGAGAACTGAATATGATAAATTTTGCACCCAGTGTTTTAATAATAGAATACTTGAAGGCCAATGGAAAACTATTGGAAGAAAAAGATTTAGTTGAGCGTCTGAAGTCATCGATGATATATGGCTACCAGCAACAATTGTCTTTTCGTCACGACAATGGTGGCTATAGTGTTTTAGGCATGGGAAGCGACGAAGAGCCCAGTACTTGGCTTACCGCATACGTGGTCCGCTATTTTATTAAAGCTTCAAAATTTCTGGACAAGGAATATTTTATTAAAGATTCAGTACCGTGGCTGATTGGAGAGAACATTATCGAAACTGGTTTGGATTATTTGGCTAGTCAGCAAAAATCGAACGGAGAGTTTTTGTTGACTGGTGACTTGGAAAATCCAAATCATAAAAATGAATATGGACTAACAGCCTTTATATTGCTGGCCTTTTTGGAAGATCCAGTAAGTATCTGTGAACAAATTATTTCTTATTATTTCTTTTTGTAGCTGAAGGCTTTAAGGTCCCTAAAGACAAACGAACCTATCATAAGACAAGTCGTTTGACTAGTTCCCAAGGGCTTGAGGGGGGGCTGGTACTTTTACATTGTGTTGTCATTGGAGGAGGTCAATAGAAATAATTAAGATACTCAGGGATAGGCCCAAATAGATAGACAGATATATAGATCCGAATTCAAAGTAATTGTTCTGTGGTGGTTTCTTTAACACAAGTCAAATTACTCTCCTTTTTACAAATATTTTTGATTTGGAAAACATCTTTTTGTACAGTGAGGGTATATTGTTAAAATTTTTATTTTTTTTAAGTGATGTGTTCTCTTTTCACCGCTCATGAGTCGGGTATATATTGGACCACTCCCATTTTCACCAGACATATGACCAATACATTGAAGATAATTGGTACAAACTTTCCCGCAAGTACTACTTAAAAGTAAATGCTGGTAGTGACTTCGGCCTGAATTTCACATTTGAGCTGACAGTTTCTACTTATCTAGGCGCACGGTAGTGCGCCAGGCCAAGTTCCGGCCACACAGTGTGTATATTTACACAAAACCATTCGAGCTGTTCTTACCCCCTCATAACTTTGCCCCACTTGATTATTAAATAATTAAACTTAAAACATAAGGTCTTCCTACAGAGGTTCCTTATAGGTGAAATTTTCTACCGTAAAACCTTCCCGAGAAATTAAGGTAGAAAAAGTGCATATTTTAGTATATATTCACTGGCTCACTGACTCACTCACTGACTCATCAATATTATTGGGCACTTCCTCTATAGCTAGAAGGTTGAAATTTGGTATACAGTTAAGTTTTGGTGAGTAATTAGCGAGAAAATTTTGAAAACGGGGTTTTTTCACCTCGGGGGGAATAGGGTGCCCCATTTTTGTATGGGACACTTCCAGTATGGCTAGAAAGCTGAAATTCGGTACACAAGTAGCTCCTCATGAGGAATTGCCGAAAAAAATTTGAAAACAAGCACTTTGTATATGGGGGACTATGCTGCCCTTCTTTGTATGGGGCACTACCAGTATAACCAAAAAGATAAAATTTGGTACACAGGTAGGTGTTGATTGGAAAGTAGTAACACAACTGTGAAAACGGAAATTTTTCATCTAGGCCGGTTGGGGCTAGGATGCCCTTATCTGTATGGGGCACGTATTGTACCAAATAAAAGCTTATAAAAAATAACTGAGATCCGTACAAAAACAAACGGGAAAATAAGGCCAAGTTCTTATCCAAAAATTTCGGCCGCAAGAAGTACTGAGATCAAAATAAGGTCCAAGTTTGTAATAGGAACAATACCATCCATGAATTAATGTGTTACCTTCTTTGGGAAAGGAATAGTATGGAGAGAACAGGTATTGTGCGTTTTTTGTAGAGCATTGTTGCAAGCCCCCCTGCTGTCAAGTAGAGGCATTGATTTGTTTAAGCAGTGTAGCCATTTTATTAGTTCTTTTACTTCGTCGACGGTTCTTCTACAATACCGACGAAGGAGGGTGCTGTGAAGTGCATTAGGATATGATAGTTTTAATCGCTGCCGGTACTGCCAAAGTGCTCAGTGCTCTGCCTTCATCACTTTTAGCAGTCCAACAACAACCAACACAATAACACCTAAATGCACATGAGAAAAATGCATGATGTTGTTGGCTTGCCTGGAACGTGCCTTGAAGTAAAGACATCAGGGTTTGTAGTCAAACGCGGTAACTACTCAGCCAACAGCAATATTTGCTCGTGCTGAGCCTGAAGTTTTAGAAGTCGGCGTATTTCCGACTCGTGGTCGGCTGTTAAAACTTCGCAACTCATCCACAGTTCCTGCAGAAATTTGGTCGAACTCCAGCAAGTAGCTGGCTAACTCCTCTTTTTTAAAGGAGTGTACCCACGAGGTTTTCACTGTCTTGCTTAGAAAAACGAAAGAAAAACTTATGTTGTGGTAGTAGTGGTTTTTTGACACAAATTCCTTTTCCGTTGTTGCAAATTTTTGCTGTAGTTGTTGTTGATTTTTGTTATTAATTAATAAAAAAAATTATAGTTGTTGAATTTCGTTGTTAATTAATTATTTTTTTCAGTTATTGTTGAATTTAGACATTAAATGTCCCTGCTCGGGTGCCATGTAACGATACGTTTTGCTGCTGGTTGCTGGGATATGCTCAGCGCGGTCCAGGATCGTTTATGAGTTGAATAAAATGAGAACACAGCGAATAAGTTCCTTTATTTCTTCAACGTTATAGTGTTTTAATAAAATTAAGTTTAAAAAATAGTCGACACGTTGTGGCAGAGGGCTGTTGTAAGTACGATCCTGGCTGCGTAGCAGCTACAGTAAAAGATGTCGTTTGATGTCTTGATGATGTGGTCAGTGGGTGGCAAGCCTATAGGAACAAACTCCCATACAGGTCTAGCAAGCGCGCTGACACCGACACTGGCAGCGCATGAGCTTCACTAAAAGACGTCAACCTACGTAAGATGGTGTGGTCAATGGGCGGAAAAACCTATAGGAACAATCTGCCATACAGGTCTAGCAAGCCCGCTGACACCGGCGCTGGCAGCATAGGAGCTGCACTAAAAGACGTCGTCTGACATAGGATGAATGAACATTAAATATATAGGAACAAGCCATGATAGTGAGACCTATCATCACTTGTGGTGCAGTTCCCTGGTCAGACAGGGTCAGAATGGCTACGACCAGTGATCGGCTAGAGAAATTACAGAGGCTAACATTCCTCTGTATAACAGGGGCTATGAGGACTTTTGCTACGGCGGCTATAGAAGTCCTCATTGAACTCACACCTCTGACGATTGTGATAGAGACTGCTGCCAGGCAAAAAGTAATCAACATCATGGGAAAAAGCACAAGCTGGCACTACATAATTAGCTAATGGGAGCAATTATCCCTGGAAAGACAATTTCCCCTACTTGCGCAACCCTCTGATGTGACGAATAAAGTGTATGACTATGACAAGAGGTTTGAAACTATTTTGGCCAACAGAAGGGAAGGGAGCAAATGACACTGCCACCATTAGGTGCTCCAGAATGCCGGCAGGCTCTGGTGTGGTAGTCGTAGTACCAAGGACTAAGTACTATGAGTCTTTGGGAAAAGCTCATACCATTTTTTAATCGGAAGCTTCTGCCATTGAGAGATGCGCATAATTTAATCTTGATAGTAGCTACCGAGGGAGACAAATATCCATCTGCTCGGATAGTCAGACTACCATCAAAGCACTCAGCTCATATTAGTTTACCTCTAAGATATCTTGGGAATGCCGCATTAAGCTAAATTACCTAAGCAGCATGTATAAGGCCACACTGTGCTGGATTCCAGGACACGTCGGTGTGGTAGGAAACGAAAATGTAGACAAAGTCGACATATGGGGCCAGTACACCCATGGTCGGACCAGAACTGTTTTGGATAACACCCGAGAAGATATATCGACGGAGATCAAGAGTACCGGTGAACACCTCTGGTTCAATCTGCCTGGATTGAGGCATGCAAAGCTAATGATTGGAACACATAAACAAAATTGTTGCATAGCTCTCATGTCGCTGAGCAAACACAATCTAAGAATGCTCACAGATTTCCTCACAGACCATTTCAGACTGAGAAAACACCTCAGAAGACTTGGCATTGAGAGTAATAGCCTTTGTAGATTCTGTGATTATAAGGATGAAAATCCAGAGCATATTCTAAAGAACTGTGAATCATTATGTCACAGAAGATATAGCCAATTGGGCAAGCAACTATTGGAGGATTGACACTAGAACCACTGGCAATCTTGACATTCCTCAGGAGATTAGGTCTAGATGAGGTGCTCTAGCACCTGGCAAGGTATACAATAGATCACATTCGGTTGCAGTGTCCTGTGTTTTCCGTTTAGCTTAAATTTATTTATAGGAACAAGCTTCCATACAGCTCAAGCACTCTCTGCATGCAGGCACTAGCAGTGAAGCAACTGCTCGAGTGTAGTCTGGAAGCAGTACAAGAATAAGCTTCTCGTAATGCTTTGGAAAGCACGTTTAGTTTAAATCACTAACTATTGGTACGCTATAACCCGCACAACCACTGTTGCCAGATTTGCAGATTTCTATGCATTTTGCAGATTTTTTGCTGAAAAATTTACATAGTGAGATTTGCAGATTTTTGTTCTTAAACTGCAGATTTTATATAATGTCATTTCGATAACAACTGGAAATCTGATCTTATATACATACATACATACTTATACAACTTATGTACTTTAGGATATCATTTGATATGTCTTCTGAAGTCGTGTTTAGTGGTGTATAATAATGCCATCAGCTATATAGATATAAGTGTTTTTGATGAGTATTTCAATACTGATGGCTCGATGGTTAAAATGTTAACCGCGTTATCTTTTATGCTGCACAGATTTTATATATTAAAAGTAAGGCCTGCTAGTTACACAATGCCGAAACGGTATAACTATGTGCAAAAGGGGGGAAAATTTAGCTCCTCCTAAAATAAATCCTAGATGTAAACTTGCAAAACGCCGATACAAAAATGTATTTTTTGGTGACTATTACCAGAATCAATTGTCAAAACCTTGTTATTTAAAAGAAATTTGATTTTGTTGTACAGTGTAAATATTCAAAATTTTAGCAAAAATCAGGTTATTTCACTCTATTATGAATCAAATCAATAATTATCCATTGATTTTCATGAAAAGCTTATTTTATTTGTAATATATTTGGCTTTATGATCAGTTAATAAAATGTGTAAGTTTTTTCCCTTTTCGATTTTTTTATAAAGTTTTTAATAATAAAAATTTTCCAATTTTGCATAAAAAATTTATTTTTCATCATTGCGGTGTGAATAATTCCGAAACCATTTAGTATATAAAAAAATAATATAATAATGGTTTAAAGATAATTTTGTTTTAAGTTTTTTCAGATTTTTTGTAAGGAAATTGTATATCCTTTTTTTCAAGTTATGACAAAATAAGTAGAGCCACGTCTCCGAAACTCGATTTTTTGCAAAAATCGGGATATTACACTTTATTGTGCATAAAATCAATATTTATCCATCGATTTTCGTGCTATAAAGCTTATTTTATTCATGATATATTTAAATTTACGGCGAGTTAATAAAAATGGTATCGTTTTGCAATTTTTGATTTTTTATACATTTTTAATATATAAAAATGTTTTAATTTTGCACAAAAAAAATATTTCTCAGCATTGCGTTCTAAATAATTCTGAAACTATAGAGTATATTAAAAAATAGTGTTAGAACGGCTTAAAGGTAATTTTATTTAAAGCTTTTATGTGCTTTCTGTAATAAAATTGGCTAACCGCTTCATAAGTTATGATAAAATCAGTAGAGCAGCCCCTTTAAAAATTCCAAATTTAGAAAAAATTAACAAAAAGAAAATTTATCCATACAATTTGAAATTTCGATTGTTTTTGTAGTTGGGGGACTATAATACATAAAAAAATATAGTGGTACTCCCCGTCATTTTTCTTGTTGCATAGTGTGATCTATAAAAATTATAAATGAAAAATATTTCAAATACTCGTACTTTAAATGACTCAATACAAAGAATATATATTCTATTACGTATTGTATGGGAAAAACAAGTGTAATGACTTTTGACTGTTAGACTGTTCATAGTTCAGTTCATAATTTATTATATATCTAATGGCAGCTTGTAAAGCATTCAGATATATGCATATTTTTTCTAATAAACAAAAATTATTTTTCTCATAATTAAATTGAATTCTTAATTACACTGAGCCGGGCAAAATTTCCGATATATGATCATATGGAGCCAAGGAATCGAATAAGGTTCACCGTTTTGTCAGATTTGTTTGAGTTTGCGAGATATTAGTAATTTAAAGTTTTTATTTGGATACCCTATTATTCATTAGTTTTAATCATAACATTTATAATTTCAGAAATATGCTGTCAAGTATCTGTAAACCATAGAAAATGGTGCAGAGTTTTTAAATTCAAATTTAAATAACGTCAACGATACCAAAACATTGTGCTTAATGGCAGCTGTTATAAAAAAAATACCCAACTCTCATAGTGCAGACACTCTAATCGATAAAATAAAATCGCGAGCTAAAGAAAATAATGGACTTAGATGGTGGTCGGAAAAGGATCAGACTCTAGCCGATACTATAGAAATAACAGCAAACGCTGCTCTAACTTTGCTTGATACACCGGGAGATCACACTTCCATTCTCAATTGGTTAATAAAACAACGAAATGCTAATGGTGGTTTTATATCTAGCTACGACACAGTAGCGGGTATGGAAGCATTAGTAAAGTTTTCAGAAAAATATTCAAACCTCAAGAATATAAATTTAAAGATATTGTATAGTGCTAAGGATGAGCTAGGAAATGAGCTGGCAACTGATCAAATTCATGTGGATTCGAATAACGGGCTAACTTCTCAAAAACCTAATGTAGATATTTGGAAATTCTTATTTTTTTCATAAAATATATTTAAAATAACATCATTTTTCTAGTTACCAATAGGCACTCGTCAAGTAACATTCGAGATGGAGGGAAACGGTGCTGCTCTAGTACAACTTAGCCAGCAATACAACGTTAATAATGTGCATGAATTCCGCCATTTTAATATCGAACTAAAGCCGATATTAGAAAACAAAGATGAATATATATTAAAACTTTGCTTCACCTATTTGCCAAATACAGAGAATATCAACGACAGTACTAATATGGTAATAATCGAAGTTAATTTACCCTCTGGTTTTCATTTTGATGCAGAGAATAGTTGGGCCTTACGGCAAAATGACGTGGTGAAAAGAGTTGAAACAAAAAATTCTGATACTGTAGTTGTTTTGTATTTAGATAAATGAATGGTAAATATGAAATATTGCCTAGACATTCCGGTGGACAAAGTAGATGAAGTTTTGATGCCAAAACCGGCAGCTATTAAAATGTATGACTACTATAATTTAAGTCGTTCAAATACAGAATTTTATAGTTTATAAACATAAAATGATTGAAGTTTTAACTAATAATTTTATTTCAAGAAAATGTTTGATAATAAAATGAAAATAAATGATAGTAAATTGAAATTTTTTTCATAATTCAATTTTAACCTTGCTCTGCCAGACCACAGCTAAAACTGCAGCCATCAGAATGTATGACTACTATATATTAAGTCGTTCAATTACAGAATCTTATAGCTTATAAATTTAAAATAATTGAAATGTTAGCTAGCTTTATTTTAGGACAACTTATGATAATGACAAAGTGAGTCATTTCGGAAAATAAATGATAATAAATACACCTAGTTCTGTTTTACTCGAACTTTTTTTACGCGAATTTGATTTAATGCGATTTCAAAATAATATTTAATTCGATTTTTATACGAATTGATTTGATTTTTTATTAGAAAAATGTATGCACAGTTGGTGAAAAACACACCATAATCAAAACAGAGGATTTCCATTGTTTATTTCAAATAATTTTAGATGAAAGTAAGAGTGTAATGGCGTTTTCTTTTCTAAAAAGAAATGTTGCATTGCTTGCACTTTTCAATCAAAATTCGCTTTGGGAATTTATTAAACAATATTTTAAAGGAATGCTAAACTGCGATTTTTTTTAATAGTAAAAAATACTTCAAATTTTTTCTAGAAAAGAAAACGCCATAGAATAATTCTGAGGGAATTCAACAAATCGGTGTCCCGCATGGCTCTTAATTTTAATACAAAAAATTTAGGACAATCTTGTAGGTACTAGAATCACATAGCCGCCATCTTTTTTATTTATTATTGTATAGCTTCTGATTAGTGGCCACCCGAAGCAAACAATTTGACCATTTTCATACATTTTTACAATAGTTCTAGCTTTTTTAATAGAAAAGATATCGAAACGAATCCTGCTATATTGTATAGGGCAGTATTGATCATTTAATATTGCTATTAGGGAAAGTCGCTTATTTTCGTTTCCCGCTTTCCTGGGAATTTTATCCGGGAATTATCGGGACTAAAAATCTATTTGAATACATAAAAATGTACTGATTTTGGTACCCAAAAATCCTTTTATTTTGTAATATTATCGTTCATCATGAAATAATATCTATGTAAGGGAAAGAATCCAACGAAGGCTCAAAGTTTACAGTAGCGTAGATTTAACTGCCTTTTTTAAGCGCACTTTCGACTTAATTGCTCAAAATTATTAATTTGTGTCACTATTCTTTAAAATCACATACAATTTCGTTTGTTAAGTGCACATTCTATACCTGCACTTTTGGGATAAACGACTTTAATTTTTTAATTTAATTAAAAGCAACTGCAATGCTACAAATATGCATCAAAATGCACAGTAATTAGATATTCAGAAAATCTTTATGCACGTTTTTTTATGCACTTAATGACGAAGAAAATAGGGAAATAGATATTACTTCAGATAACGTTGATGAAAGAGAAGACTTTCGAGGAAACTTTAAACGCTGCTATTAACACAGCAGCTATAATTATTTGAAGACAGCGGAAAAAGGACGAAACATATTGATAATTTATACAACGTCCTCTTCTATCCGAGCAACTTCTGTAGAGGGCGAAAGATTTTTCTCAACAACTGAAAATTGTGTTACTTGAATTAGAAACCGATTGTGAGATGAAACAATTCATACATTAGCGTAGTTCAGTATTAGATGCAAATGCAAAATATGGTAGGTTTTTTATGAAATCCAACAACAAAATAAATTTTATAGAAATGATACGATATTTTCCATTTGCACTTTCGCAAGACCATTTGCATCAAACACTGAAATCCGCTATTGAATGTTTTAAAAATCCATTTGCAACAAAGAATATGAAAGTAATAATTTTTAAGGGCAGAGAATTTTCATTGTATACCAAGAAATAAAGGTCCTATACAACTTTTTAATCGCTCTCTTGATCACTCCGCTATCTGACAAATGGATGAATGATCATAAATAAAACTACTTTGATTTCAGTTCATCAGTGATTTTACTAATGATTTGTATGTTCTCTTTCTGTTCGGTCTAAAAATAGTTTTTAAATACGAAGCTTACTTAAAATTTCGATAAAAATATTGTTAGTTTTCTTAAATAATTTATAGTGTCCGACCGGCTTCGATGTCGGAGTTCGGCAAAAAGCTGTGTTCGGTTGATGTTCGGCGTTCGGCAAAATTTTCACCGAACACCGAACTTTGTAAAATTGTTTTTTTTTTATATTTATATATCATCAAAAATATACAAAAATGTAGTCCTACAAAATATTATCAAAAAGCACTACGCACTATCAATTTGTTAATTTTGTATTTATTAAATAAACAACTTATAGCTAAAAAAAAGTTAAGGTAAAATTTTTATTTTCAATAAAAAAGTTCGGATTCGCCTTCGGTATTGCGTGCGGGTTCGGTTCTAAAATTTTTACCGAAGTTCGGGTTTGGGTTCGACTTGAAAAAGGTGAGTTCGGTCGGACACTAATAATTTACTTTGAATCTTTTTGTCTCATATTTTTAGAAACTGTGCTGTTTGTAAAATACTTTTAAAATAACGCTCATTTTAAAATAAATAATGATCCAGTGCCACTATGGTCTCCCAGCCCATTTTTCTTGACCAAAAGTCAAATTTGGTGACTTCCTGCTTTAGTTTTTTTTTCTTATATTCCGATAGTAAACAGTTCAAACCAACAACAAATATATTTTGTTTTTCTAAATTATAATTTACCGTTATACATAACCTGACCAGACATCCCGCTTTAGGCGGGATTATCCCGCTTTTCAGAGTTCAATCCCGCCTAAAATTTGTATCCCGCTTTCTCGAGTTTCTAGATTTTTAATTCTACTGTTTTAATTATTGCCAAAAATTTGGACGATTTTTCAACTGAATAAAAAGATATCTTTCTCCTTTTTCAACCAGTAGAGCTCATTGAGTTTAACGCCTCCAAAGTTAAAAAGTGCATTTTTAGACGTAGTTTCAAAACTCATTACTTCAAAATTTCTAATCCAAAGACATTTAGGGTCGTATACGAAAACTTGGCATGAAGTTGGCATGAGTGACGAAATTGAACTGGATATTGCTGAGTATTTCCATATAATATTTTGATATTAGAAATGATCACGGAATATATCCATTTTTAAATAAAAATTTTATATCAAAACTCTTTAAACTCCAGCTCAATTTCGTAATTTTTGCTATCTCCATGCCAAGTTTTCATTATGCATACGGCCGTTAATTATCTAGGATTTAGTTCATTTATTTATATTTTTCAATTAAATTATTTCTGTATAGGCGTCGAACTGATGTTTTCGAGATCAATCACTGTCTCATCATCAGAGTTCTTGTCATACCTGTTCCCAGTATGAGGGTGGTGAACTCAAGTATACACCTAACATTAAAAATATTTGATAGCTCCAAAAATGAAATTCAACCATCTTAACCCAAAATAATCAACAATCTTTAGTTTAAAAACCATATAGTTCGACTAAAATTCATAACTTCAATTTAAAAATTTATCTATTAAGAAAAAGTCTTGAAAGCAAAACGCTAAAACTAATTTTGTGCTGAACATATCTGTGGTTTGGTGCTAAAAGGGCCAGTATCAAAATATTCATTTTTGAGAAAAATGCGATTTTAGTTTAAGTTTTATATAGTAACATTGGCTAGAAAAAAATGCAATGATTAACTCAAAACGGTTAAAATATTGACCTTGGCCCTTTTAGCACCAAGCCACAGATATAAAACAGCAGATCCGGCAAAAAATACCTAAGTTACAAAACACAATTTTTTTTATTTACAACCCTGCTATTGCACGATTTTTTATAGAACAGTGTTGCAAGCCCCTCTGGTGTCAAGTAGAGGCATTGAGTTGCTTAAGCTGTGTAGCCATTTTATTAGTTCTTTTACTTCGCCGACGGTTCTGCTACAATACCGACGTAGGAGGGTGCTGTGAACTGCATTAGGATATGTTAGTATTACTCGCTGCCAGTACTGCCAAGGTGATCAGTGCTATGCCTTCATCAGTACAACAACAACCAACACAATAACACCAGATGCACATGAGTAAAATGCATGATGTTGTTGGCTTGCCTGAAACTAGTCTTGAGCTCAAGACCTCAGGGTTTGTAGTTAAGTTTCTTTTTTCGTTTTTAATTTGGTTGATTTTTATGATAAAGGTTTCAAAGTTTGCGCTTCGATGTAATACGCAATAATTAAATAACAATGCGATTTTGAATTGTTTATTAGTTACGTGGTTTTGCATATCAAGTAACGATATGGAAATGTATAGTCGCATATATATAAAAAAAATCATCTGTATAATCGTATTCTCATAGAAATGGAGTTTTTTTATATCATCACTCTTTCCACAAGATATTTTATAAAATCCCGCTTTTTTGGTCGTATTTTCTTCAGAATCCCGCTTTTCTTCTTGTCCCGCTTTTTGGAAAAACCTTCTGGCCACGTTAGTTATACAGCATACTCATAAAGTTAAAAACTTAGTTTTTTTTCCAACACTTTTTAATTACTTTTCTTATTTATAAACGGTGTGTACTTTTAGTTGTAATATTACATTAAAAAAGAACTGGTGCTTTAAAAAAATTCAACTATTTTACGCAGCCTAGAAAATATTATTGTTTTCAAAATTTTGGAAGCTTATGTAAGCTTGCACAATTTTGGAAAGATTTGGTAAGGATAAAACTAACTAATCTTAATAGGTGGGAGTATGGGCCGTTCTTCTCAGTATACTTTGTTTTGCACTTTTCTGCATATTTTGAGAAAATTGGTTTTTTTCAGCCCACTATTACTTTAAAAATGCTGACCTTTTGCAAATCTGGCTTAACGGGAGTACAAAAGAAAAAAAAACAAAAATCAGTTTTTAACTATAGCTGTGTTCATTTACTTTTCTATCAGAAACTATCAACGAGAGAGTAAAAGTAAATTTTGTAATTTTACTCTCAAAAATGATAAAAAGTAAATGAACACTTTTCCATCCAAAATTTTCAAGCTAAAATAGTGCTGTAATATATAGGTATATATGAGTACTTAATAACTGCTCCTATATTTGGGAATATATAATATATTACTACAAAAATTGTGATTTTTGGTATTTTCATTTGTTTCTTTTCAATAAAATGAATGAACAATTATTCTTTACGTATCGCAGTCTTGCAACAACACAGTACATAATAAAATTTTAAATTTTCAGAAGAAGCAAAAAATCTTTTGGGTTTACATTTTGGTTAAAATTTTTTTTATTCTTGTGTATACCTATTAAACTATGTGTAATTTTTTCTTTGCGAGTTTTATAAGTTTAAATTAAATTAATATGAATGTAAATATAGCTATTGATATAAATTATTTTTATTGAATAAATATGTTATTTTTGTAATTATTTTTTAAATAAAATTAAAAAATTTTATTTGTTGACAAAAGAAAATTTTTAATCAAAAAAACTCAATTTGGGGATTTTCAAGGCTGACAAATCAAAAATTGGGGATAAGAAAAAACTGGCAATATCGGTGTTTAAGTTGATTTTACTATGGTTCTTTCTGTGTGCACATATCGCTGTATAGACCTAATATATAATAATTTCTTTTTATTATGTATTTACATTTTATAAAAGATTTAAATTTTTAAAATCATTTATTTTATTTGCAAATACCTACATTTCTGTACTATTTGGGTTATCTACCGCCGTAGTGAATAGTACCGAGTATCTAAGTACTCATAATATTTATAGCACTAAGACTATCAGCTGATCTGTGAAAATCCAAACAAAAATAACATTCAAATTAAAAAGTAATTAAACATGGAAGCATCCAAATTTCAATTAAATTGTTCCCCTAAAACTTTCAAAATCATCCAAGAAAGTAAGTAGGTTGATTTCATTAATTGGAAAATTATCACTTATACAGATGTATGTGTGTAAATATGTATTTAGATCCTCAGTACCAGGTGGATGTGGTTAAGCAGTTGGCGGTGACTGAAGAGGAGATTTTTGAGGAGGTAATTTTTTCGGAAAACCCCAGTAATGAAAGTGTAAGTACATATGTTTATACCGCTTATAATAGCAATGTTTAAATAAAAGAATTAATTTTAGTCTAGTGTTGGCGAAGCGGAAGTCGACAACAAGAAAAACGACTGGTTAAATGCGCCCACAAAGCTTTTAATTTCTTTGGTGAAAGAGATGCGGCCACAAGTAGGCAAAACCGCAAAGCTGAAAACAAAAAAGAAAATGTGGCAAATGATATCTGAGAAAATGTCAGAAAAGGGCTACATATATAATGCGCAGAGGGTCGAAGCCAAATATTATAACTTGGAGAGGCAATACAAAAGGAACAAAGTGCACAATTCCCTTACTGGTCGGAACAGACAAATCTGTTTATATCAAGAGTATGTATGGTTTCGTTTAATTTTTACAATAAACATTTAATTTTTTTTTAATGTAGCGAATTAGATGACCTCCTTCAAGAACGGAAATGTATAAATCCGGAGTACGTACTTGATGAGGAATCAACTGTTTCAACACCTATCGAAGAGCCTCCAGATGAAAATTTGCCGAGCACATCGAAGGAATCAATTTCAAATTGTAATTAAAAGCTATTCAAATTTAAAAGTATGTGTATACAATTATTAATGTTACTCCTTTATTTATACATAGATAAAAGACAAACACCAAACAAAAAGAGAACTCTGCAAGAAGAGTTCTTAAAAAAAATGGACACCTTGGCTGAGGAAACAAAAGAGTTTGAAAAGAAGAGCTTAGAAATATTGAAAGATATAGCGGAGAAGGAAAAAAGAAAAGAAGAACGAGCCCAGAGAGAAGAGGAAAGAAAAAAAAGAAAACTGGAGCTCCTGGAAACGCTTGTAGCTAAGCTTACTGAAAAATAAATGTGAATTATAGTGTCATAAGTAGATTGAATTATTTTTATTTATTTATTTATTTAATATTGAATTATTTTTATTTATTTAACAAAGTGGAAAGAATGAATTTTATTTACGATTTTATTTTCTTTATTTATATACATATGTATTATTGAGCTAATTTTATTTTTATAGTTTACAAAAAGCAAAGACTGAATTTTATGTTTTTTCATTTTATTTTATTTATTAATATTTGTTTTGTAGTGCTATTGAACTTATTCTGTTACTATAATGAGGATTAGTTCGAATAGGGCTTTTAAGGTTTATTTCAAAAATAAAAAAATTAAATATTATTTATTTTCAATTTTACGTTCTGTTAATATATATAAAATTTAAGATTAATTATTTAATAAAAAACCAAAGACTGATTTTATTAAATGATAAGTTAAGAAGTTAATAGGCAAAAATGAACTAAAAAATGTATAGAATAAATAGAATGAAACTTTTTAATAAAAAATATAAATTTTTGTTCAATACTTAAATATTAATTTCTATTTCTTGGCAAATAGCATCTCTTATAGCATTTCCTCTTGCACTTTCTTCAATTCCATGGTATACTTCTGGAAGGGGCGGTAATGTTTCTTCATTGAATTCAATACCATCTTCGCCAGCAATGTTATGTAGGACACAGCAAGCACGAATAAAGTGACACAAATGTTTTACTCCACGAATTTTACAATAATAAAGTTGTCTGAACCGCTGCTTCAGTATACCAAAAGAATGTTCTATAATTACACGGCCAGAACTTAATTTCATATTGAAATTCTTTTGGCGTCTGGAGAGATGCCCATTATCGCGATAAGGAGTTATAAGGTGTGAACTGCAAGGATAAGCTGAGTCACCTAATATATAGTAATCTTAAAAAAGCATTCATTAAATTAGAAGTATGTATTCATTAAATAGAAAAATATTACATACTTTGACAATGTGATGATAGCTTCCTATAAAGGGGGGAATTTTGAAACACCCAACTATCATGCGATGAGCCCGGATATCCCACGAATATACTTATGAATTTTTTGTTTTCACTACATACTGCTTGCAAACACAAGCTAGTATTCCCCTTCCTATCAATGTAATCATCTTTGCCATTTTTCGGAGGGTCTATGATGACGTGAGTTCCATCGATGCAACCTGTTTTTTTAATTATAGAAAAATACATTTAAAATAATTAAAATTGAAAAATCTAATTTAAAATAATTAAAATTTTAAGTATTTTACCAATTGCTCTTGAGAAACCGCACTTTTCTTTGAAGTAATTAATGGAGTTAAGCTTTTTTTCATCATCCGGCCATTTGATAACAGAAGGGCTCAAGGAGCTTATATAAAATGAAACTCTATGGATTATGTTCCACACCGTTCCCAAAGCGAGATCGAATCGGTCTGCCAAATCTCTATAGCAGCAGGCTTCGTGACCGGCAAACCACAAAAATACGGCCAAATAAAGTTTTTCTGAGAGTCGTTTGTCTATTCGCTGGCTATTATATATTTCGCTTTCTCCAAATTTAACACATAAATCTTCATATGTGTCCTTAGAGATTCTAAAGTGCCTCTTAAACTCCTCATCTGTATATGTTGGTATTACATCTTCAAAATACCTCTTTATGCAGTTCCGTGATTCTTTCTCAAAGAATATTTTGTATTCTTTCATTATATTTAAATGCATATTCAGCGCTTTGTGAGCTCGCACTAAATATTCAACCGTCTCAATATCGTTATCACTCTCCGAATCACTTGAGCTATCAAAAAATAACACAGAAGTCTCCAAGACTCTACTATTACTCAAACTACAAGAATTAACTGTTTAACATATTAAAAATTATTAATTTATAAATAGGGAATACATAAGTTTACAGAAATCACCTCCATTTGCTGCAACATCCTCTGACCCTGATGTACTAGATCCTGTGTTACTTAATCCAATTGCTTTAGACATCTTATTTTGGTGCTGTTGATCCTAATTTAAGCAAAAATTTCTTTTCTATTGTATAATATCATTTTATAGTTTTAAAAATTTAAATTTACTTACAATTTCTTAAATTTCACAAAATATTTTTATTTCCCAACTTCTTTTAGCAAACTTGATTTGTAAATACAAACACAAAACAGCTGTTTGAACAATTATTGAAAGTAAAAATTTTACTATCAAGAATTTTCAACAATTTTTTTGTGTCTCAATTTGTTGCTCTCTTTTGACGCTCTCTCGTTGAAAATTTTTGGAGTTAATGAACACTTTCTATCAAAAATTGTTAACAATTGTTAACAATTTTCAGTAAATGAACACAGCTTATATGAGAGAAAAAATTTCAAATACTGACATTTCTGATAAGCATATATCAAAAAAAAAGTTAGTAGTTTTTGTAAATATTTGCTTGGTAATTGGGAAAAGTGCCACAGAAGGCTAACTTACTTTCAAACAAAAAATCCAACTTTTTTCAGTTCTACAACTATAATCGAACACCGAAAAAATGCAAGCACATCAGAAAGCCCAAAAGAAATATGTCCAGATGAAGCAGCTTCATTACGACCGGGACGCCCTCGTCTAATTTTTTTCTTAAATGTCTGAACGCAGTAAGAGAAGGGAAGCTGCAGAACTTTTAACAGGTACCGAAAATAAAATTGAACTTTACATACACACAGCAAAAATGTCAGCTCGAAAACAAGGAAAGTCGGATCTGGCAGTTGCTCTTAAAAAACCATGGAAAGTCCAACAAAGCCATAAAAAATCAGGAAATTGTGTAACCAAGATACCAAAACACCAACTTCTCTCTCAGAAGAGGAGGCTTTAGGATTTATTCTTGAAAATAATTTTTCTAAAAAACAGTACTGCAATATTCATCTTGAAAACAAACAAAGGAACTCAGACATATTTCTATCCTATAAGAAAATCATTGCTGCAAAAACTATGTGCAGACCTGAGAGTATAATAGTGAGCGAAACAATTGCACACGTTCCTTTGCGCACACAGCAAAAAGAATAGTTGAGATGCAAAAGGAAGTTATTCTAAGCACAATGAATTCAGATTATAGCAACTATGTATATGTTAATAGAATTAATTTTAAGCTATGGATTTGATAGTAGCACTATCCAAACTCAATTTAAACAAACCTTTCTTCAGCCAAGTACATTCTGTTACACCGATTCGTCCCTTTTGGCAACTACAGTAATTTCATTGAGATTATTGGGATCCTCAGGAAAAGTTTTTTGGAACAATCGTACTCCTCAATCGACCAGGTTTTGTCGACCATTAAAATGGAGTTTACAAAAGAAACAAATGACGTTATTGTAAGAGAAGAATGTAATTTGGATAAAAAAATTAAGGAACTCGAAAATCTTGTCATAAAAATAAATGGTGATAAAACAATTGAGGTAAAATTCAATTTGTCGTTTACAGTTATTGACGGAAAGGTCTTAAGTGCATTAACCGGAACTAAATCAACTCAAGCTTGACCTGTGTGTGTGGTGCTACTGGAAAAGATTTCAAAAACATTAAAGATTATTATTCTGAAAAATTTCGTCCACTCAAGGAAAATTTAAAGCATAGCATAAGCCCTCTGCACTGCTGGATTAGATTCTTAGAAGTTGTACAACATTTAGGCTACAAAATGTGACATTAAAAAATGCGAGATTATATCTAATGATGATAAGGATGCGCTTGCAAAAAAAAAGAGAACGTTCAAAATGCATTTTGGAAACAACTTGGCCTTCGTGTTGACGTTCCAAAAACAGGTGGCTTTGGTTCTACAAATGACGGCAACACTTCACGTCGGGCATTTATGAATCATGAGATTTTTTCGGAAATTACAGGAGTTGACCCAGAAATAATTTTTCGTTTAAAAATAATATTGATATGTTTATTATGTCAATTTCCATTTAATTTAGACAAGTTTGAAAATTACTGCTTTGAAACTGGCCAACTAATTCAAAATAAATACCCTTGGCTCCCTATGACAAGGTGCTTATTCATTCAAAGCAAATAATGCTAAATACAGCGCTTCCTGTAGGTTGTTTTGCAATGTCAATTTCCATTTAATTTAGACAAGTTTGAAAATTACTGCTTTGAAACTGGCCAACTAATTCAAAATAAATACCCTTGGCTCCCTATGACAAGGTGCTTATTCATTCAAAGCAAATAATGCTAAATACAGCGCTTCCTGTAGGTTGTTTTGCAGAGGATGCGGCAGAGTCGAGGAATAAAATATATAAATTTGATAGATTGTATCATGCCCGAAAAACAAGCCGTCTTGATAATCTATCAGACGTTTTTAATAGAGCTATCGACACATCAGATCCGCTGATATCATCTTTGCTTTTAAATACACGCATTCATCGAAGAATGCGTTTAACACTTCCAGCGGAGGTAATAGAGTTGTTAATCTGCGAGGATCCTACAAATGCCACTTTCTCTCAAGACAAAATTGACCAAAAGGATGATGATGACGATTGTAAAGAATTACAAGAAGAATTAGGTGGTGAAAACTTAATTTTAGAGAGTGAATTATAGGTATGTATGTCCACTTTTGCACTTAAAAATGTGAGTTATGTAATTTCTTTTTTTTATAAGTTCAGTTAAAAATATGTGTATAAAACTTTATTTTAGTGATAACTAGAAACCTAAATGGTTTCAAAACGTAATTTTTAATTAAACCTCAAAAATTTACTAACAATACAAAATGTATATGTTGCATTACAAATAGTTGTATTAATTAAAAGGAAGTGCATTTAAGGGTTAATGTTTTCACCCAAATGTTAGGAAATGCATTGAAATATAACAGAAAATATTTGGTCAAACCAAAAAATATTTTCTTAAGTTTTTTTAATTTTGGCCAAGAAAAGTGGGCTGAGAGACCATAGTGAATCATTTTGCTCATATAAAAATCAATGGATTCCAGAAATTAACGTTCTTGGTAAATATTTTATTACGTTGTGCAGTTCCCGGGAATTCATTTTTTATTTCCCGCTCTCCCGGGAAACAAAAAAGTCCGGGAATAAAAACCCCGATTGCAATGCAAAACTGAACAGGAATAATTAAATGGCCGAAAAGTGGCCACTTGAAAATTACTCAGTTTTTTCTAATTTTATCGATTTTCAACTGAACCCTGTGTGAACCCTGTTAACATAAAGCAATGATTTTTTTTTTTGGTAGTGAAGAAGGAACCATTATGATACGAGTACCATGACATAAGTTTCATTGTGCTAAAATATTATCTTCTGCAAAAATAAAGGTGCGAAAATTTATAAATTTTAAAAAATGCTCCACTTTAAGCTTCAAAAAAGCCATGTATGGATATAGATAAAAATCAGATATTTTCAGAAAATATAGGTCAGTACTTCGTTAATATGTCCTTTTAGCGCCCTTTTGATATTTTCACTGTATTACGAGATATGATTTTTTAAAAGTGCAATTTTTATAAAATATAATGGGCCAAAAACCGATGTGGGGATACAGATAAAAATCTGAGATTCTTAGAAGATATATCATATACTTTGTTCATTGTGTGCACCAAGTGACAATCTGTTATTTTCATTTCTTTGCGAGATGTGATTTTTTAAATGGTACTCTTAGAAAAACTATAAAGTAAAATATGAGGCAAATAATCTCATTTCTAAGTAGCCTGTTAGCTTGGCAATATTTTTTTGCCTTTCTAATATGGGGAAGAACTATGGAAAAATGTTGCCAAGCTGACAGGTTACCTAGAAATGAGGTGGTATTGTACCTATCAAGAACTTGTTCCTTATTTTGATCTCAGTACATTTTACGGCCGAAATTTTTTGATAGGAACTTGGCCTTATTTTCACATTTATGTTTTTTGCGGATCTCACGATTTTTGCTAAGTTATTTTTGTATAAATATTTATATTTGTATGTATATATAAATTGTTTTTAATATAAAATCTACCGACGGTTAGGTTAATTAATATGATGATGACTGCGTCAGGTGGAAAGATTATTGGCTCCATAGGTTCTCTAAATATCTGGAAATCATTGTTGGCAGCATGTTTATCCATAATTCATATCCCAGAAAAACTTTTGTGGTTTTCGTAATGAGTAGTACTATATTAAAGGGCTACAAAGTAATGAGTGGTACTTATTTATCTTATACTAGCCGACCCGGTGAGCTTCGCCACACCAATCCCAACGAAATAAATTAAAGAAATGTACATTGAAAAAAACTCAGTTCTCAAAATAACTAATAAAAATATTTCAGTTTTCAGGGAAACTAATTTGATTTTGGTTACACTGAGAATAAATTTCGATTGTAAACAATTTCCTGGTGGAATTGGAGAGAGGACACGGGGTAAAAATAATTATGCCTTAATTTTCCTTTATCTTCACAACAATAGGGTAGCTAAGCACATCGGGTGAGGCTAGGCTAATTAGAAATTTCTTTGTGTGTGGGGGGGTAGTAAGTCTCCTCTCCTCATCGTTTTTGTTATTCTTCATATATAGGAAAATTAATAATTGCTTTGTATGGGTAAGGTTGTTAGCCGTCCTCTTAATTCCGGACACTGTCCTCTTTTTCCCGGACACGGACGGGAAATAATTGGCATTGGATGTCCAGCTTATGTTGTAAATAATACAGTCCATGAGGAATGTTGTATGTTATTTTAAGACGTTGAATTAATAATATGTGTTTGAAGTATCGATGGTGTTGTGTAAATAGGCCCGAAACAATATACATAGCTATAAGCAAGAATTCAAAATCTTTATTTTTATTAACAAATAAGACATTTTAACCGAACAATGAAAGTTTATTTAAAGTCGGTAGTAGGGATGGGCAAAATATCGATATATCGATATTTTCTTAAAAATATATCGATATATATCGTCGATAATTTTAATTTCGATGTATCGATATTTTTTCCAAATATGTCGACAGGATCAAATTCGATATATTTTTAGCTTTGGTTTTGTTTTTCGTGCAATTTTTAAAAACATTTCGGCACAGTCTTCATCAAATAGAATATTACTAACAAAATCTTTTGCTTCATTTATAATTATTTACTTATTCGAAAAATTATCATTCTTTGAGTGTAATTTTGTTGATGAATGTTCCATGAAATTGTGGTGGAACAGTAGGGATCTTGGAAATCAACTCTTTCCAGCTTAAATATTTATAAGAAAGGTACTTTTGTTCTTTTAAATTTAAAAAAAATTTGGAGACTACGTATGAATTATGATTGTGGAAAAAATATCGATATTTCGATAAATCGATATTTTTTATTCGATATATATCGATGTCGATCGATATTTAAAAATATATCGATATCGATATGCGTCGATATATTTTTTTCACTTGCCCATCCCTAGTCGGTAGCACTACATTTAGAAATATTTGATGCGTAATCGGTTGAACTTTAACTATTTTTGGGTTCTCAGATGATGAAGAACTACTTTTTAGTGAACTATTTTGCTATAACCCTTTTTTAATAAGTATAAACGATAAAACTATGAGTTTCAAAAAGTTTTCCCAACATTTTATTTTTTAATGTTTTTGTTTAAGAATTTTTTCGGACGAATTTTGTGGTTTTTTGTGATTTTTACCCTTTATCGGCCACTAAATATACAAATTTCAAAAAAGTAGCAAAAACATGTCCGCTTGTTTTTTGTTCTTATGATGATGCTTTTGATATTTGGTATATACCTTAGTTAGATCCGAGGTTACCGAATTTACCCGCCTTACCCCTTTTTGCCACTTAGCTTTTGAATTTCTTAAAATCCCTTCTTAGTGGATCCGTGCATCGAAAAAGAAACCTACATACAACATTTTTTTCTATTCAAAATATTCACTCAAAGTACATAACAAATATTTGTGCAGGAAAAAAAGTACCAAAAAGAGCTCCTAATTTTAAGCTTTATATATTCAAACATCTAAAAATTAGCAAATGCATTTGAGGGCTTCTAACGGAGAGAAGAAAACATTTTAAATTTCATTTCTATCTTTGTTATATTAGGAGATAAACGGATTAACCAAAAAGTACCAAAATTATATTTTTACACTTCTTCGGCTCCTAAATGTACAAATTTCAAAAAAGTAGCAAACACCTGTCCGCCCATTTTTCTATCTTATCATGATGCTTTTGGAATTTTATGTCTACCTTACTTAGATTCGGAGATATAAAGTTACCGACTTTACCCGTTTTTATCACTTTTAATCCCCTTAGAATTTAAATTTTCAAAAAACCCTTCTTAGTGAATATCCCGACTAGAAATTTTTATGCAAACACATTTGGGATCTAACTGGGATCCCAGTTCCGATGTAACGCAGAAAGGTATTTGGGACCCGATTGGTTTCCTGTGGGGAAATATCAAAATCTTGCAAAAATTTGCTCAAATCGGGAAAATATCAAACTCTAATATTGAATTAAAATTCCTAAAGCTATCCAAGGGACAAAAGTATGTAACATTTACCTCTGTTGAAGATGAGCATAATATACGATTAAAAATATGTGTTAGATTTTCCCAATAGTTTCCCACTTGGGAAGAACTTTTGTTAAGTCATTAATTTGTAGATGGGCTATCCCAACAAGTTCCCGATCAAATAACAAATGCGATAACCCTTTTGGATGTGCCACATGCATTCCCAATCGGGCCCCAATATGAGTATTGGGAAAATTTCTAGTCGGGATATAGAATCATATGCATTAAGTATGTATATCAATATGCATAAAAAATAGTTGTATGGAAAAATTTGCCAAAAAGAGCTACCAATTTTACCCTTTATGTATTTGAATTTCAAAAAAAATACCAAAATGTGATTGAGGACTTCGTAAGAAGATAAGAATGCATTTCAAAATTAATGTCTATCTTCATTAGTTTAGGAGATAAGCGGTTAACAAAAAAGTACCAAAATTATATATTTAACCTATTTCGGCCCCTAAATGTACAAATTTCATAAAAGTACCAAACACCTATCTGCTCATTATTTTATCTTATTATAATGCTTTTGGAATTTTATGTCTACCTAACTTAGTTTCGAAGATATAAAGTTACCGATTTTACGCAGGTAATTTTTTTGATATTTGTATAGGAATACATAGGAAAATCTAAATGCCATATATCTGGAACCACTACGCCGATTTTGTACAAACTTCACATAAACCATCTAGAGGCCATCCCTGACGTATCCTGAAATTTTAGTTGAAATCGCTCGACCCGTTTCCGCAGTTAGTGGTGACATCAAAGTGTACACTTCTTTTTATATACATATGTATATAGATTTTCATTTATCTTATATTTTTTCATTAATTGCTCACCAAGACCTACCTGTATACCAAATTTCAGCTTTCTAGCTATAGTGGAAGTGCCCCATATAAAAAGCGGGCACCCTAGTCCCTCCCGGGCTAAAAGTCTCCCTTTTCAGATATTTCTGGTTAATTGCTCGCCAAGACCTACCTGTATACCAAATTTCAGCTCTCTAGCTTTAGTGGAAGTGCCCCATACAAAAAGCGGGCACCCTAGTCCTTTCCGGGGGAAAAGTCCCCCTTTTCAGATTTTTCTGCTTAATTGCTCGCCAAGATCTATCTGGTGTCAAGTAGAGGCATTGAGTTGTTTAAGCTGTGTAGCCATTTTATTAGTTCTTTTACTTCGCCGACGGTTCTGCTACAAAACCGATGAAGGAGGGTGCTGTAAAGTGCATTAGGATATGTTAGTATTAATCGGCGCCGGTACTGCCATAGTGATCAATGCTATGCCTTCATCATTTTAGCAGTCGAACAACAACCAACACAATAACACACCAATACACATGAGAAAAATGCATGAGGTTGTTTGCTTGCCTGAATCTAGTCTTGAACTCAAAACCTCCGGGCTTGTTGTCAAACGCAGTAACTACTTAGCCAAGAGCCCCCTCATCATTACCCTATAAAACAAAGCATTAATAATTGCAATATCTTTTCTACTTAAAAATGTAGAGGAATTATAAAAATCTTTGAATTTTGTAAAATTTCTTACTTCAGAAGCTATAAGATAACAAAAAAAAATATGGCGGTTATGTGTTTCTAGTACCTACAAGATTGCCCTCAATTTTTTCATTAAAATTTAAAGCCATGCGGCACACCTATTTGTTGAATCCACTCAGAATTACTCCATATCGTCATATAAAACTTAAAAGCATGTAAGTGACAAAATGACGATATGAGTATTTGTAATAAAAAAGTTCATAACAAGAATGTTCAAAATAATCGAATTTTTCAATTTATAAAAGTTTTATTGATTTAATTTTTAACCGACCTCAAAAAAAAGGAGAAAAGTTATCAATTCATCATGTATTTTTATGTTCCTTCAAAACTCCGCCATTTATGAAGCGGGATCAGATTTTTTCTTTATTTAAAATTATGTGCTTCCAGATTGGTCCCGTTGAAAAATGGGCAGGGTCAATGCACGCACATACAAAGTAAATTAACATTCATTTTCAGCTACTTCTACTCAACCGATTCTTAGGAAACTTTGCACACACATCAAGTTTCTGTAGGAATACTACATCATGCTTAAAAAAGTGAGGAAGTGCTGTGCCCATGCAAATTAAATATTCTTTTTCAACAACTTCTACTAAACCGCTTCTTATGAAACTTTGGTAATATGTTAGCTTTACAAAAATCTATATTCTAAGCACTTTATTTACTGCTAGTCTTGCCTATGGTAGACAATCGCAATATCTTACGAGTTTATTTAATGTCGCCGGTTCGATGCGGCTGCCGATTCGCATAATTTTTTTTTATTGAAAAAAATTTTTTTAAATCAACAAAAATAATATATACTTGTGTAATGTTAGTTTGATAACAATAGGTAGTGTTGTTATCGACCAAATTATGTAATTAAACGAATTAATGTAATTTTATTTTATTAGTTTTTGTTAAAGAAAAAAGTTTTATACATTTTAAGTCGAAGTGCTGAAAAATTAATAATGAAACAATAACCTGTCTAGCTCTGGGGATATTGCGATTGGCTACCAGTACGGACGTCGCCGGTTCAATGCGGCTGCCGATTCGCATAATTTTTTTTTTTTTTTTAACATTTTTATGTTAAAAAATCTACAAAAAGAATATCTATTTTTGTAATATTAGGTCGATAACACCTAACATATTACGTTATTTTAGGATGAATTTTTTGTTGGAAAAATCGACAAAATGCCGAAAAATCGGCACTTTTAGTAGCCCTGGTTACAGATAAGCATTGCATTTAATCGGCCAAAATTTCCCAAAAAAAACCCTAAAAAAGTTATAAGCCGTATAAATATTAAACTAAAATTTTTTAGCGACTAAATTGTATTACCTTTTTTTCCCGTAATAAAATACGAAACATTTTCTCAATACAAATTTTTAGCCCACGATTGACCGTTAGCAGGTTTTTGACGGATAAAGTCAAAACGTACTCGTATGTCAAAACTTGTGTCAAAACTGAACTTTGAACGCCTCTCCCTCAATTTTGAACAATTATAAATACCCAGCAAAAAAAATCGAAATTTTGGAAGCAGTAAAAAATTTTCATGTTATACAAGCGCGCTTCACAGTAGCGACAAATGTATTGCCTCAATATAAGCAATAATGTATGGCAAGAAATGCTTAAGCTTCTTATATTTTTCTTCTTCGTCCACTTAAAAATCAAATTTTTGCACATTCACTTACAGTGGTGCATTCAAGGAAGCGCTACTGTAAGGCAGAGACTATAAAAATATTCATTTTACGAGGAATGACGATGGGTTACGAACCTAAAAATACAAAACAATAGTATGATTTTATTATATACTCAATGCGCTGAAATAAGCGTTTAACAAGAAATGCTCTAAAGTGGGACATCGCGAACAAATATCATGCAATACGTAAGTATGTTTGTAAGCTACAACAACAAAAACTCTCCTTTACAAACCTGCTTATTGCGAAGCACAAGTTTTTGCTGGGTACGTAGTTTACGTTTGCCATATAATTCATAATTTTCCACTTATTAAAAATATATAGATTTCATAAATTATTATCGTTATTTTATGCCTAAATGACCACAAACTAGATTTGATCAACATTATTATTACTATAAATTTTTAATACCTATATTCTACAAAGTATGCCATTCCATTATTTGGTTGGTATATGTGTTACTCAGTCGATAAAATAGCTATGCATGATTTTTGCCCATTAATCGAACAAAATTCAAAACGTTCGATTAATTGATTATTATTATTTTTTTTTTGCAATTTTATTTAAATTCTTATAATAAAATATTTAAAATAACTAAAACAGCAATATTACTCATTTTATGTAATCTAAAAGTGTATGCCATTAGATTGTTATAATTTTTATGCGTTAATGAATCGATTCAATAGTTATGAACGACTTTATATTTTCCGATTAATAGATTAAAGCTTTAAAGACTATTCGAATATTCGATTAGTGTTTCTTAATAATAAATTGTTTGAATGTTGAAATATTATAGTAAGCTAATTTTTAAATGGTAATTGGAATGTCATATATTTCTCATTATTAAAATTGCAAAAAAAAAATAATAATCGATTAAGCGAACATTTTAAAATCCAATCGATTAATAGACAAAACCAAAATCATTCGAATAGTGGACTAGTTTTTTTTTAATAATAAATTTGTCAAGTGTATAAACTGTTTGAATTTTAAAATATTATAGCAAGGTAATTTCTAAATGGTAATTGGAAAGTCAAATATTTCTCATTATTAAAATTGCAAAAAAAAAATCGATTAATCGAAATTTTTAATATATTAAAAATAAAACCGTGGGTCGCGTCGAATATCCGTTATCTATAGTCGATTTTGTTTTAGTCTGAACAATGCCCTACTTTGGTGGGGAGAGTGGTGTGGTAGCTGGTTCCTGGTACTACGTGATTTTTTTTAGCTTTAAGTACATTATCCGCATCATTATTATACTTCATTACAATAAAATCGTTTAACTTAAAAAGTTTATTTCTTTGTTTAATTTTAAAATCGTTTAAATTAAATTAAAAAAATTTTTTTTACTTATTTTATTTAGGGTATTTTTGGGAAATTTTAGCCGATTACGTGCAAACGGGCTGGTCGGTATATACTTTAGAAATGTCTTTTTGATGCACTTCGTATCTTTTTTTTCTGCCGACTCAACTGAAAATGAGCGCGGTGCGGGAAAAATAACACTTTTGCACATCCCATAACAGTGCTGTGAACTTTTCATAACTAAATAGCGCGTTTCACTACCTTAAAATGCGCTAAAAAGCGCTAGATTAAATTGAAGTGGAAAAAAAACTTTGAAAGACATAAAATGCATGTTAGAAACTTTGCACTAACTAGATGCTTTCTATATTTCAGGTTATTATTGATTGATTTTAAATAAAGTTGTAGGGAATCACATAAATTACTTCGATACAGTCAGAGACTGGTTACTTCGTTCCAAGACAATACTTAAAGTAAAATTATATTCGAGAATAACAGCCGTATAAAATAAAGCTTATGAAAAAAATAATGTCAAATAAGAATTGGGAATTTAATAAAAAGTTGATGTTGACAAAAATTTAGCTAAAAAGAATTCAGTATTCCAGGCATAGAAGTACAATATCATGCTACCCAATCATACCCAAATATGTTTGTGTTAATTAGTAAATTTTAAAATAAAATGCTGTTAACAATAGTTTTGGATAAATTTTTTTAAGATAAAAATGTTTAACTTGTTTTATTGCAAAGCCAAAAAAATAAGTATAAGATAAAATTTTACGAAACTTTAAAAAAAAAAATTTGGCCAATTTAGCGTTTTATTTAAAAAAAAGCGCCTTAGAGAAAAAATTCTACTTTTGATACATCAAAAAGCGCTAAAAGTAGCGCCAAAGGCGCTAAATTGGCAACTCAGTCCCATACATTTTATGAGTGGTCTAAATTAGGGGTGTGACGAACGTTCGCTTTCGCATTTGCAAACTATTCGCTAGTTTTTCATATTTGCATTCGCTAACATTTATGCGAATATTTAAAGCTGATAGTAAAATTAATAACAAATCAAAATTTTTAAAGTTGTCAAATTATTTTGGTGGAAAAGAAGGGCAAGTTACGTTTTCTTGTGAAAAAAGTTTTGCATGTTAGTTATTAGCATTTTTTTTAATAAAGGAGTGATATGTAAAGAAAAAAACGTAAGTACAGTTGTCCAATTTTTAATGAGTGTAAAAATATTGTGTGCCAAGGCCCATTTGATTATTTCGATGCTATGGCTTGTGCTTTGTGCTACATAAAATTTTTTTCTTTGCCAGCAAGAGACGTTTGGTTCAATTTGCCGATGCGGGTACCATATTATTCTAAATTGTCTTGGCGCTAAACAATAAATATATAATTAAACATTAAGCGATTTCATTAAAACTTTACTCTTGTAGCTGAGAACCGATACAGAATCACGGGGCTTATTTCATTTTTCAAGTTGTTGTTCGATGCTTTTACACCAGAGTTTTAAGTTATTTTATATCGTTTTTGTGTCGCAGTAATTCATATGTAGTAGTATATTCAAAAGTTTATTTGTGTAGTATATGACTTAAAGGTAATTATTCGCATTCGCAAAAATTTAAATTTTTTATTCGCATTCGCTAAACTGGTAATCGCTACACCACCAGTCTAAATGTATATGTAACTACACGGCTTCTTCTTTGTTTTTACTAATCTATTCAAATAATTTTTGAAGTTAAAATTTGGCTACCAATACAAAATCTTAAATTAATGCGATCATCAATAAGCTTAAACAGATTCGCTCCCAATTGTTTATTTATAAATCGCAAGCAAATAACGAAATAAAAACTCAAAATTTAAATCAAGTTAAAACGATTTGAATTAGTAGCTTCGTTTGATGAAAACCTGCCATCACCAACATATAGACATACATATAATCAGGGACCGAAAATAGTTGTTATATTTTTATTTTGTTTTTGAAGAAAAGGTTATGATCAAATAATCTTTATCTATTTTCGTTTATTTTTAACCATTATCGTAAGATATACATATATTATTTTGGTTATAATAACCAATATAAATAAGAAATATTTTGTTTTGGTTATGAATAACTACTATTATATCAACCAAAAAAATGTTTTGGTTAAAAATAAGCATTACACAGAGGAACAAAATGGACATTTTAGTTTGGAGCAGCGAAAACTATAATTGCTAAAACATATATGGGTCATACCATATCTTCATATCTTCAATATTTTTGGGCCAGCTCTCGTTTTTAAAACATCGCGGTTTTTATTTTTTTAGTCATTCTATCTCTTTTTTGCTTCTTCGCCAAATTTTTCAAAACTGTACTTAAAATTCAATAAGACTTTTTAAATTATTATTCTACACAAAATTATCTTTCTTTTAAATATAACATTGTTTATGTACGTTGCAGAATATTTTGGTTAAACTGCATGGATATTTAAAGTTAACTATTTTCAGTTTTATGCTTATAAATATTACAATTGATTAACATTTTGAAATATTTTTACCAATCACGTACATAATACTACAATAAACACATTTTTGTATAAAAACTTCGAACATATATAAAATGTCCTGAAATAAGAATAAAGCAAGAAAAAATTAAGCACTAAATATCCTAAAAATACCACTAATGTCTAATTGTAAAAGCACCTGCGTTATTATACTCAAATGAAAGATATTTTTACACAGATTAGTAATTTGTTAAAAAATATTCAAAAGAAAGATATTTACTAGAAAAAAATGGGGTATACCACGTTAATATTTTTTTGCTGTATTTGGACTCAGAATACCAATGAATATTATAAAATAAGTAGAAATAATATAATTACTTAAAAAATTACTTTTATCTTTAGGATGTGGAAAATAAACTAAAATTTCGAGTTAATCTCTAAATAATTCGCTACATTTTGAAATAATTTCTTATTGTTATTAAAAATTTTGCTCCCTGTAACGGCCTTTGCATGGTGTGTACATTTTTTGCGGGAATTTTTGTAATATACAATTTTATTAAGGTTAAAACCAAAACAGATAAATATCAACATCCTTGAAATATCAGAAATATATCCTGAATCAGCCATATGTTTGCGTAGACTAATTTTTTGCCAAATAAATTTCACATGCTAAGGTGTAACACTCAAAATTTAGATAAAAAATCCCAAAAATGGGATATATGATGTACATTAAGAATCGCAATATTTCGCAAACGCGAGCTAAATGGTAAAAAAAACTAGCATAACGGAGTGATGAGGGTTAGACAACACGTACAAAAAGGAGCTCCAATTTAGAGCACCAAAAAGTCTGTTTTGCAGTGCTATCGAAAGTAATTTTATTTTCTGGTTATCGCA